>OY982560.1:123390-432585 GCA_963859945.1 Euplagia quadripunctaria | reverse complement strand
AAGCTGGTGACCAGCTGTGAATGTTCGTCGGAATAGAAAAGTGACAAATTTGCAACTTGTTAAATATGAAATTCACCATGTGTAAGTGTTGGGCCGACGCCACACATTGGTTACGTATTCTTCACTCATTTTACTGTACCTATGTATGTACATATAACTTTCACGTTATATTTAATGAGAATATAAACTATTACATAAACACAAATGTTACGACTTCTAACACCATCATAACACACTAATGATGCAAAAAGAATGTTATCTCAGTTTATATGTAAAGTGGCTGACGCGGAGATTATTTCATATGATATATGTGTTTAGCTATATAATATCACTGCATTAATATCTATATATCAAATGTCATTAATACATTAATAAATGTTATGTATATGTAATGTTAAAATTGTTGCATAATCTCGTATGATGCAAAATAACAAACTTTCTAAAGGCTATCCTTCTAGGCTGCTTGCAAACTTTTTTTAGTTTTCCAACCTATTCTTCAATGTACCTAAGTAATTATTCCGTGGCAGTCGCAGTAATCGCAAAAAGACTTCTTGGCGCAGTATTATAATTCCTCTCAACTAATTGCCTTTTTCTCTTTACTTCTATCTCACGCCAAATCTACCCATTATTCTTTTATCCAATAACCATTTTGTCCATCCAAAAGTCGCCCGTTAGAGATCTCTTAGCGATATTGTTGTACATATTCACTTTGTGTATTTTATTTAATCAATATGTCGTTGGTGTACAATATTCTATTATATTTTAATAGTTTAAAAATTGTGGCGCGAAGGGCAGCTTCTGTGATCTGATCCCAATCAGGAACCGGATCCCAACCAGAGTGCGTGAACAACCAAGAAAAAGGAGCTAGTCATTGCCTCGGTTCATTTGCCTTGGGTGCATCAGGAATTCTAGTCAAGTACACTTTGTGCTTTTAATAATTCTTTATCTTATTGTTAATCAACTGTATATTGCTAGTGAATTCATATCTGCCGTAAAATTAAGCTATTCAATTTATTTACAATGGCATAGCAGCTTTGGCCTAACAATATGTTATTGTAATCTAACTACTTACTATGTACTTATGCATTGCATTAATACCAATACAGATGCAATATGAGACTACTATTATTGTACTTCTTAAGGTGATGTATATATTAATTTGTGTAGAGTGGCTACAATCATAACATAAATACTGTTATTAGGGGAAAAGTTAGTGATGATTAAGGGTTACCAGGTAATAAAATCTCCTTACTTTTAAGGTGTATATTGAAATTAGAAGCATGGTTTATGTAATGTTAATAAAATGATATTCATTTGCCTAGCACTCATTACAATTGCTTGAAGTAATCATAATATATTTTTACTAAAACACACAAAAAAAATCACTTAACATTTCCTAGAGGATAATATTGATTCATTCCATACTCAATCTAGAATTTAGTAAAAGATTTAAGTACTAAGAATGTATGTAAATATGTATACAGATTCTTACTTGCAGTTTAGATATTAAAATAGTAGGTATCAGTAGGTACTATTAAGTCTTAGGCATCCTTTGATGACTATTCCATACTGCATTCAATAATTCTAAATAAATAGTGTATCATAGCAAATTGTGCTATAGGACAAACAGTTCTGGAATGCAACATTTTAAATTGGCAAACAAAGAAGTAGAAAAAAGGAAAGAACTGTACTGCAGATGATTTAATGTTTACATTTATTTATATAATATTCAAGTGGTTTTCAAAATAATATCTAAAGCAGTGTGTTTCTTTGAATCATCCCAAAATGCATAGTGGCTTTTGTGAGATGTTGTAATATAGGCAACACAATAATAGTTATGTATGGAGCCACTATACTGGCCCAATGTGGGTAGGTTGTGTTATGGCAAACTCTGAAGAGATTCAGGTTTGCTTACAATGTTTTCCTTGATCATTTAAGCATGTGATGATACTTGGCATAGTCAAATATTATACCTCTGCTAGGTATCATCCTCCGCGCCGCTTCTCAGTCTACCTACAAAAGGGCCGAACTTCGATATTTTACGTGAAGCGATCCTTGCCATCAGACCTCCACAACCTAAGTACTAGGCAATATTGAAGTTACCCTACCTTACTACCCTTAACGAATGCCACAGATGTTCGTATGGCAACCGGGACCGACGGCTTAACATGCTCTCCGAAGCACAGAGGTGTCTCAATGTGTTAAGAATGGTTACCCATCCTAAGACTGACCTGGCTTATATTACTTAACCTTGTAATGTGCTAACCTACTTGGTTACCACTTAGCCACAAGCCCCTCTGCTAAGTATGTGTAAGTTTAATTTCGTATTTCGTAAAATTTTCTTAGATATGTCACCCTCTTTATATACCCAGCAATACCTGCATATATAAAAATTTAACCATTAGATTGTCAAGTATCATATGTCTACCTTGGTTGATGGGCCTGTTGATCTAGTGGTTAGTGATGCTGAGTCAGAGGTTGTGGGTTTGATTCATATCCTGGACAACTAATTGTGTGATGAGCACTATCATTTGTTCTGTGTCTGTGTGTAATCACTACATATTATAAAATAAAGTCCCCCGCCGCATCTGTTTGTCTGTTCGCAATAAACTGAAAAACTACCTAATGGATTTTCATGCGGTTTTCAGTAATAGACAGAGTGATTTATGAGGAAAGTTTAGGTGTATAATTTGTACCTGTGCGAAGCCGGGGCGGGTTGCTAGTTTATCTATAAAATTATTATGTATGTACTTATTTAGTAATATACAAGTATGTTTATCAGCTGCCTGGTTATCATACAGGCCTGTACGGCTCTGCCTAGTTTGGGACCAAACAACTGTGTGTTAGGTCTCTCAAGTTATTATTATTATAGGTACATACCATTCCCTAATCCTAACCCTGACCTTATTGAAGGTATATCTTTATGTCAATAACACTAAACATTAACTTTGATTTATATTTTTTAGTATACTAAGTTGATAGTTTGTATTTATAAAGCTGTGCAAAGTAACTAGAAGCAAAACCACTTTAGTAATATAGGATGTTTTTATTCCTGTGGGAAATTACATGGACAAGGCAAAATAACGAGACAATAGTGAATGGCAACTTAAGAATGAGATTAAAATGACATTATATGATTACTGTGAAGAGGTTTCTTCTGTTCATATTGTTACATTGACTTGTGTGAGGTACATTAGTAACAATGACAGCTACAAACCAAAATTGGAGTGTTTTGGTTTTGCTGTCATTTCTCACAGATTTCAATAGACTGTTATGGGTACATGACAATGAATTGTAAACTATCTGATCATGAAACTGGCCACAAACAGTGCTTAGTACTTTTGAAACATTAATCTTATCAACAGCTATCAATGCCATTTCATAACTTGTTTATCAGTTGAATGATTGAGAGATCTAAATAAACAGAGAGACAAGGACAGAAAGAAAAGAAAGGTTTTTTGAAGGTGTTTCAATTTTTAATCACTGCTAAATGTTTGTTTAATAGCTAACTATGAGTTTTATTAGACCTTAAGTTATAAATTAATGTAGTCATCAATTTTACTTTTTAGAGTTGTATAAGCTGATTATAGGCAATTTGTAAATTATAATTCTTTATGCAGATATTCCATAAGTTAATATAAGATGAGCTGTAATCAAATTATATGTACTTCGTACTAATATTGTAAATGTGAACGGTTGTGAAGATGTATGGGTGTTTCTTACTCTTTCACACAAAAACCACTGAAACTTAGTATGTAGATAGCTGGAGACCTTGATTAACACAGGCTACTCTTCTAGTATATATATATAAGCCATTATTTAAAAAATACCGTATCCTACCACTACCCTGTCTCTATATTTATGAGATTTCCATCTTTGTATACAAAAACCCTGATCTGTTTATTAGAAATATCAATATAACAAATAGAAATAGTAGATTCCCCAATAAATTATCTGTACCAACCCAACGCACAACGTTATACAGTAAAAACTCATTCTGTATGGCTATCAGAATTTACAATAAACTTCCAAATGACCTTAAGAACCTAAACATAACGTCATTCAGAAGGAAATTATCTGATTTTCTGTTAAATAAATGTTATTATTCTACGAAAGAATTTCTCGATGACAATAACATTGTAATAGTATTAGATAATTCAATATAATTATAAGTAGATAATAAGCTTAATATTTGTACACCGATTCGGTAGAATGTATGATACCCTGAAAAACCATAAAACACCTATTGTAACCTACTACATTCTGACAAATAAACTTTTCTTTCTTTCTTTCTTTCTTTAGTCCCCATATTCCTACGGCACCAAGACTTATGCTTGGGAAACCGCGGGGCGCAGTTATTAACATATAATTTGATTACAACTGGTTAGATACCAGTACTTTTTTGAATCATCAATAATAAATAAACTGATGAAAAAAATTTAATAAAATAATGATCAAAAACTTTATTCATTGTTTTTCTTAGTCAAGAAAAAAACTGATGAACTCCTTGGTGGTTACTTGATATTTTTAGATAAATATACATATTAATTGTCTAAACTAGCCAAGTAGTTGGTGCTTGCTAGTAATTAGTTGTTACTAAATAGTCTAGTTTAGAAAAAGGACAAGTTCTAACTATAATAATAAGCTGTGAGACTTTTCCTGTTTAAGGAAGTTTTATCAGTTTCTAATAAAATATAATTACAAAGCGAAACTCACCAAAGTCCTGAGAGGACTCCAGCATGGTTTCCACCATCATCTTGTGTGGGCCGCACCAATCTTAAGCAACTGAATGTAATGCAAAAAAAATTAACATTAAGCTTTGTAACCTACAGCAAGTGCAAAATAAATGAAAAAATACTCATAGATAATGCCAATATATAGCTAATACTTATGACTCATACTATCAATCATTTTTTATACCACTAAGGAGGAAAACTTATAGCACACTGAAAGCTGTAACCATTAACAGACACAATGCATTTAGAAAATATATAAAAAATCATCACTTAATTACCAAAAAACACCTTCATTGTGAATTATGTGCCCATTTTAATGATCTTTTCATAACACAACTTAAGCACTAACACAAAGCAGTTGAATTGTTATTAAAGTCTAAAGAACTCATGTCTAATGTAAGGTCATTAGGTGGTATTTAGCACAGCTAAGACACTAGCCTGTCATAATCAGTGATCTGCCGATAAGAGCATGTGCCGCGACGAGAGCACGTCGGGCGTCGTTGACCCCGCGTTCTCGTCTAACTGTAGTTATTGCTCGTTACACCAGCTAAAGCATTTAAACGTAATAAATGAACAGTTTGGATCGGTCCTCGGTCACCGGTAGCCATCCCGTGTAAACCCAAAACAGTAACAGCGCCACTCGCCATTCTATATTCCCTTAATCACACCGGTCCATTCTATTCCCGCAAACTCTGTAAAACTTGATCGGTCCATACCTGCTACAAATCCATTGGGCTTTCCGAACACGCTAAATCCAGCTTATAACTCGTAAACTTTTCACTGAGATGCCATTGACTCAGAAGAAATCCTCAGAATTGTAATATTTTGTCGATTACGCGCATGCACTGAATATTTTTCAAAGCGCTGCCTAAATCACCCACGAAGAGTAGTCAATCACTAACGGTTATAATTGACACACTGAACACCGCACTTGATGTACCTATTTATTCAAAATTTAATTTAGTCAGTTTAAAATACAAGTAAGATTAGTAAACAATAATAATATTATATGGTAGTGGAACAGCCACTACTTCACACACCCGATGACAGAAACTCGATTCACTTGACTGAACTGACCGAATGAGACGTTTTGCGAGAACGAGAATGACAGATAGTCTATGAATAAATGGGAGGACTCGAGACTCGGGAGGGAGGATGGGAAGCAGAGGTACGACCGACTAAATGTGTGTTCTCTAACGTAGTTTGTATATTCTTTGATTTATTTCTTAGAAAATAACATATCGGAATATTGATTTACTAATTTCTAAATTCCAAAACTTGAGCTAAATGCATTCGTCAGATACGTAAGATAGGTATTAAGCATACCATAGACCATCTTTTTTGTAATATAACAAATTATTCTTTTTTACAAAAACTTGAGAGAAATTAATATAATCTAGAGAAAAATAAAATATAGAAAGTATGTAGTAATAACACAAAACACTATTTACAATTTTGCTGTAATGTTTTATGGTCTGTTACTGCCCTCTAGCGTATTTACGAGAAGTGCAAAACATTTGTATATATGCCATCTACTGGATTTTACCATAAGTACGAAGGTATGTTTAGTGCTCACGTCGCATAGTTTAACATAATATACTTTTTTTCAATTCAATTCCTAGATGGCAGTAATTTTGTTTTCAGACATTACAGTAGTACAGTTTTTTATTAACTTTTATCTAAAAAATATATATTGTTACATTTGTTAAAGTTTTGGTATGTTCGAAAATATATTTTCGGAAAATTATTTGGCAGTGTTATCACAAAAATTTACTAATGAATTTTGACGTAGATTAATATATACCTACTTTTGCTCTTGAGTTTATTATTTTCAGTACAAAAACCTCTAAAAGTTAAGCAAAGGAAGAATTGGTTCTTCCTTTGCTTGTACCTATATGTTTATGTGTAAGAAGTATCTACAAAATGTTAGCAAAAAATAATATGGGTGTGTCATTTTTAATCTTGCCGGTGTTGGAAGGACCCACAAACGGACTGGTTTTTTAGTTAATCCCAAAACAAACTAATACGACGAATTTAAAAATTAATAATTTTTAATTTGTCGTCTCGTCCAACAAACCAAGGCGAAACATTTACTTTATGAAAATACCTTTGTTACTCTGTTCTTGTGAATAAAGTTTCATTGCATTTTATTACTCAAAATTGCTTATACGTTACATTATGAGCCAAATTAAAAAAAAACATCTTGAAAAACAAACAAATAAATATTGTGACTCTTGAGTTGCAGGTGTCCATGGGCGACGGTAGTCACTTACCATCAGGTGACCCGCCTGCTCGTTTGCCCCTTATAATATAATATGTATAAATAATTCCTACTAAGTAATTTTCTTTTTTATTTTATATTTGTCTTTTTATATCTTATTATCACATTGATCCATTTTCTTATTTTCCTGGTGCCTCAAGCCGCTGAGAAATAATAGAATATCTGTCGTGTCTCATTTATGACAGTGACTGAAATGTAACGCATGTTTTTGGTGAAATAAATTAATAATAAGAATAATTTGTTTTCCTACTAAGCACACATTTAAATATATTTAAAATGTCTTTATTTAATATTACATTAAAAAATAAATATATATACCTCTATATAAATTATGTTTAATAAAAAGTCCCTAAATTTTGGGGTAATCTCTGGTAGTAAAACCGTCATGCACACAAGCACAAATATTGTACGTAGACACTCGCGTTGGGCGGGGTTCGCTCACACAGCTCCAAAAAGTTGCTTCAAAGTAAACGGTGAGCTTTGTACTGGTCACGGTATCTGGACCTATATATAGGTAATCTAAGGTGTGAGGCACGTTAATAGTAGTTTGGGTCCAGTCTTCAACTCGGGTTATTAATTATAACTTGTGACTTAATCGCGGTCATATTCATTGGGCGTATTTTACCGACAGCGGTCTCGGCACTCGGGATCTTCGAATTTGTCGGTTGATATAATTGCGTAAGAATACAATTAAACTCAATCCAAAATCAAAAACAAAATTTGCGATGATCCTATAATGGAAGTACATGAATTTACCCGATACTTTACGGTTTCATACTGTTGCATATAAATGATATGTTGTCCATCGGCAACATTAGTTGCTATGCAGATGAGAGCACGCTGCACGGGCGGTATCACAGACAATCTACGGCTAGGCAGCCCGACATCGACGAAAAAAGATAGCAACTTTTCACTAAACTTGACCGGGACCTGAATCGCATTTTTAAACGGGGTTCCGAGAACCTGGTCCTTTGCTACACTATCAAAATGTGGAATTTATTACCAGCACACCTGTTCTCTTCGACCTAAAACCCGGGGTCCTTTAAGCGGGGCGTGACAATGCATCTCTCAAAGCCGTCGTCAAACTGAGGACCACCATTTTAGTATCATCCGTATCTATAATGGTGGTCTTTAATCTTTGGATCGCTATATCTCTACCTCTGTCTAGCTTTCAATCAGGCGGGTTGAAGTCATTTCAACGTGCTATAAGTAAAAAAAAAACTAAACTGGTCACTTTGAGCCTATGGTTAGTCTTTTTAATTATAAATTGTACAGGAAGTTACTAGCTATTGCACACTGGGAAAATAACATCTTATATCTGACCAGGCTCTCTGCTTATTTAAAAGGATTAAAATACGCGACAAAAAAGTAAGTAGCATCTTGCGTCAATAGGAGACCACTTGTGACGCAGCGTAGGACATCCCTTAACGAGGTGGAGGTGAGACGACCTAATAAAGATAGCAGGCCGCTTCCAACCGGTCTTCTTGGATCTTCTTCATTAAGGGAGGTCTATGTCCAGCAGTGGGCTTCCTGATGCTGAAATGATGATCTTGTGTCTAGTAGGGACTTACGTTTGTCTAAACACAAATAGGGTTTTAATTAATGTTAAGATACAAAAATACCAATATTAAAATGATCCAAATGAATAACAACGACGAGGACGATATTTATAACAACGAAGAATTCAGGAACCGTCAGAGGGCTCGGACTTCTCAGCAACAGAAGGTTCTAGTTACAGTTCCATTGCCTCCCCTCTTACCTACCTACCTTTCCCCTTCTAGTCCTTTGTACTCCATATTATACCACCTTTAATTCCTAAACGGCCCGGTTGACGGCAATGGGTTTGCCTCCTGCCATGTCAGTGACAAATTATGGTTGGTAAAGCACGTTTAATACGCTTCTGCCTACCCCTTCGGTTCGGGGATACAGGCGTGAGCTTAAATCAAATATTGTGGTGACGAGACCTCCCGCTCCACTTGCAACCTGCTTCTATTGGAACGAAAACTCGTTGACAAGGCACGGAGGTCTTGGCTGGTAGCACCAAACTCGAATTAAGAATAATCGTGCTATTTTGAGTATTGAAAAACAGGGAAGAGAAGAGTCACTTCGGAGTCACAATGGAAGTCAGCCGGTCTACTGAAGAAGGATTGATTTGTTCAAGATATTGAAGGATTTGTTTGATAATTGTTAAATGTCTTAAAAGCTTAACATTTAGTATAACCCGTACGTGCTTGTTTAATCTTTTAATTAACCTCCTCTCATCACCGACCCCCGAACCCGGGAACCGCACGCACTACTCCCCAATCTTTACAATATACTATAGATACACGATCTCCATCAAAAGTCGCGTCAAATAATGGCACTTGATAGTTCGTTCGTTGATCGTAATAATAAACCAGACCATGCTATTTAGTTCGATACAAAAACAGCGATGTATAGCGTAACTAGTTTATTACTTCCCACAACCACAGATAACATAATACTAGTCCACAACGGAGCGTATTAGACTCGTGGTATGTATTCCACAAACACGCGCGCGAGTGATTGGTGCGCAAGCTACGTAGGTATTTAAAAAAATAACTAACTTTTTAAATTAATATATAAATATTTTTTTCTTATTATGGGATAAGGGGGCAAACGAGCAGACGGTCACCTGATGGTAAGTGACTGCCGCCGCCCATAGGCACCTGCAACAACTCGAGAGTCACAAGTGCGTTGCCGGCCTTTAAGGTGGGAGTAGGGTAAAGGATTGAAGAGGGGGAGAGGGGGGAAGAAGGTTAGGGCCACCGGTAATCTCACTCACTCGGCGAAAAACAACACAAGCATTGTTTCAATGGCGGTTTTCTGTGAGGCCGTGGTATCACTCCGGTCGAGCTGGCCCATACGTGCCGAAGCATGGCTTTCACACTTGACATCAATTTGTTACAGTACTAATACTTTACAAAATTAAAGCTGTCATAAAACATTATACTTATCGAAAGGATGATATTTCATGCCTTCTATGCATTTCTAAAGCGTAGTTTAGAATTATTGGGCTAAACTTGAAACGTCCCACTACTAGCGGGGTGCGAAGTGATTGTTGCTCAACTGTGGTTTAGGTGGTGCCATTTTTTGAGCGCCGATCAAGCGTCTATAGTATATTTTTTAATCGAAAGGCGTGAGTGTATGTATATACATTCACGACTTCCAACTGCAATCAAGAAGAAATCGACTGTGCACCCTACCTCCTTCCAAGACACTTCTTCACATCAAAGTTACTAACTGTCACTACTTACTTACGTACAGTTTCCCCTAGATTTGAAACTGACCGTCGCTACTGAATGAAGTAGTCTGTTAATGTATTGAAAGCAAAAGTCTTATACTTAATGAATTATTCCTTATCCGTGTACGGCAGACGTTCAAGTTAGTTCGTAGTTAAGTAGTTATTTGTGAATGAATACCGAACTATTTATCGCCTCGCGCAACTTAGCGAGTTTGCTACATTATAATTTTGTCAAAGTTTCATTCTGCGTAGTGTATAAAAACAGTTTTCGCAGCTGCTTGTCAGAACTACTGATATAAATGTATATGGTACGCATACTCATGTACTAAAACTACTGTAAGTATATACCTGGTAGATAACAAAGTTACAAGTTAAAAGTTACAATGTTTATGTATGGAACGTATGTTCACTTTGCCTATTAAGTATATTATGAAACATTACGTAAGTTTTGCAAACACAAAAAAGCTGTTTAACTCTTTTCAAAAAACTCTCTACCACTATTTACGCAAAGTTTCATGACTCTAAAAAACAATGTAAACATTCTTTTTTCAATGCCTCCTACACTTCCTTAGTCTCTTCGAACACAGCTAGCGCATTCTCCGTCGATGAAAACTACCAATATGTGAATAACCAATCTTCATTATGTGTTGAATCTCTTCATATGTGATTCGAAAATTCTCTTCGTATAATTTTTAATTTCTGCTACGTTTTCTTCTGTAACAGTCGCCAAACGGCGACCACATTTTTTGCCAACATCGCTTAATTTCGCTAAAAAATAGGTACACAGTTACCTTAGAAGGGCATTCTACAAATGCAATTTGAAGTGTATAAAACGATTCTTCCGGTTTTACGCGACATTAGAAATTGTAAAATTTCATCGCGGAAAAAGGTTCTCGAAATAGATACATTTTTCAGTGAGACACGATAATTACATTTAACTCGTAATAAAATGTAGAGGAGAATTTGGAACTTTTTCTTTTTTCTGGTAAATGATCTTTTTCGCGAAACTTTCTGAGTGGCCTGGTAAATTGGTGAGCTTTTGGATGTGCGCCAACGGTTGCCACCTATTTATTAAAATCATTCTAGTCCATCTTTCTGTCATCTATCAGTTCTTTGTACATTTTCAATGCTGCAGGTGTAGTGTTCCATATCTCTTCTAATATTATACGCTTTTACGCCTTAACTACTCAACTGACCATCATGAAATTTTGCATACGCGTTGTCAGGGGTCCACAAAAGGACTGTTCCCGAGGGATAGTGAATTGATTGTCAACATTCTCGTTAACGCGAGCGCAAGCTTGTTTACTAGCTTTACGGTTGTTTTTTTTCCAATTTCAGAACAATAAAAATTTATCTGTCCAATAAACCAATTTTTAAAGTAATTTAAAGTGCGGCGCGAAAAGTTTTTCAAATTCTTTTGCACCTCTTTGGATACACGTCACTGTAATTACTTTTTAATAGCCATTGATTGAGCGATTGGTGTTGAGGTATTCTGTTTTCAGTAATTATTTGATAGTTATACTTGTTTTATAGCCGCTAAAGCTGAATGCGAGCATCCGCTGAATCGGAAACTCGTAAAAGTTTACAGTTAATCGATAGGTACTGCGGTATTCGAGCGGTTTTGTATTCTGAATGGTAAACTCATATTTTATTGTAGGTAAGGTTGGATTTGTTAAGCATTTGTAATTTTATTTTTTAATTAATTATTAAGAAAAGTAAAAGGGAATTTGAACGTAGTAAGACGTGTTTTATATCAGTTGTTCTAGTTGTTCACTATTTCCACTTTTTGACTTTTTGAAACTATTAAAATTGTAGGTTAGTTTGTAGAAGCGTGAACATAATCGGATTTTCGAGTCGTCGGGGGTATTTCAAAATTTGAATTTATATACTTGTTATTTATATACCTATATATTGCACACGAGTCGCAACTAGCGTCATCAAGTCAACGATCACTGTAGCTTATAGACCCGTATAGAAAGCTGAATAAATTAATAGATACCATAGCGTTAAATAAAAATGATACAATCCGTTGTAAGGAAAATAATGTGTATAAACACAAAATAGAAGCCGATGTATTTTATTGTCCTTCAAGTCTTAAATTTTTTATATATAAGCAAACTTCGTGCTTATTTACTTATGTCACAGATAACATGATACGATACTAGTACTTATGTATACAAAACTTACGAGAAGTGAGTATCACTTCATGGCTTTTCCTTAATAATACCTAATTGTATATATTTATATTAAGATGTAAACGGTGTTTACAGAATATATATTTACTAGTTCAGCTTGCCACCTGTTCCGAATACCTGTTCCAATATATATATGACGCCACTAGTAACATCATTGATTCACAGTTTTCACTATGTTAGGACAAAGTGGTGAATGTTTGCTTTCCGTTAGTTTGAAACAACTCTGAACTAAGGATATAAACGAACTCAAAATTAAATAGAGTCCTTAGTTACCATAGTGTTAAGGTGATGTGATTTACATTGTAGAGGGCTGCGGTTTAATCACACGACACAAGCCTTTCAAGTTTTACTTTGCCTTTGACATAAAAGCTGGATTAAGGTCGCCATTATTTATTCATTTAAGTACTGGCTTATGAGATCGGTCACTGCTCCACTTTAGATAGATAGATAGATAAACTCTTTATTGTACAACAAAGAAAGAAATTAATACAAACTTTATACATATATGTAGATTCTTACCGAACTAAAGCCTGAGTACAATTGGCGACCTTATCACGATTTGCGATTTCTTCCAGGCAACCATTGGATGGAAAGGGAAATTATTAGTGAGATGAGGAGTTGCGGTGTACAATTAATTGAACACTTTAGATTAGTTTACTTATGTAATAATATATACATTTGCGAGTTATCTATGAATATTAAAAACTTAAAACTATAATTATATGTATATACTAGCTGTGCCCGCGGCTTCGCCCGCGTGGAAATCTATTTGTGACTAAAAGTTTGATTGCGGGAAAAGCCTGCCTATGAGGCGGTAAACCTGCCCTTCCGGCCTTAAAAGTGGGCATGAAGTTTCCTTCCTTCACTTCTTAACTTATTTTATTCCCAAACGAAGTCATATGAAAGAGACTATTGCACTTTTTCAAAAAATGTGCGGAAAATGGACGAATATCCGTCAAAAGATTTTGTATCGGTTGTGGTAGTTCCTATATATTGAGGAGAATCACTTTGCCGGATGCACAGCACACACCGCTCGCTTCATCTATCCATTTTTTGTATGGCACTGAGGGTAAATCTTACTCATTCCTCCAAATTTACAGTATTTTGGATCGTAACTGAAAGCCGACCTATTACTGTGAGCTAATATTCTATTGCGCGCTCGTTGTCTTATGTACGTTGCGAAGTCCTAGTATGTTGTGCAGGGAAACATTGCGAGCACTCAATGCTCGATTCCTCACTCGAACCTGTGACGTTCTAACATTTTGTTCGCTTATTCTCTGCGAACGTTCCACGCTAAACTCTCTATCACGCTACTGCGTTGCATACTCTCTCCGACTTGTAAGCCGATCATCTCTCTCAGAGGAAGACTCTCCTATACGACGCATTTTGGCTGCCCTACACTGGAAGTTCTGTTTAGAAAGTTGTAACCTTCTTCTAGATATATTAGTAGCTATCTATTGTAAAGGAT
This sequence comes from Euplagia quadripunctaria, assembly GCA_963859945.1. Taxonomy (NCBI): domain Eukaryota; kingdom Metazoa; phylum Arthropoda; class Insecta; order Lepidoptera; family Erebidae; genus Euplagia; species Euplagia quadripunctaria. The sequence goes on along the minus strand of OY982560.1, from coordinate 418,643 downwards.
TCTGAGAAGAACTTTTTAACATAAATATTTATAAAAAGAATTTTTCAAAATATTTGTAGCTCTCAAATGAACTTTTTAAATTGAGTAAATTCGTATGTGCAAGTTGTAGTTCTGATAAGAACTCTTTAAAATAAATGTAGCTCTAAAAAGAACTTTTTCAGGTAGTTTTAGCTCTCAAAAGAACATTTTCAATCGAATGTTCAATTTTTCTTAAAAAAAATCACTACTTTGCTCTGGCGCATTGCGCAAAAAGCAGGCCGCGTGAGTGAGCCGCGCTACTACCTTATACGTAGACGTCAACTCCCCTCCCGTACTGCGATCTCGGCACAGGGACCCGGCCACTCTGTTTTTATACGTATCAACGACTATACATATTTTTTTCATTGTCTCCTCGACAATGCATCCAAATAAGTTGCACATATTCACACTTTGTAATGACTCCGTAAATGTTACACCAAAATAGCTCTAATATTTTGTCTCTTGTCGCAAACTTATAAAACATTCACATAAATCTTACATATTTCCATACAAATTTTCATCCCCTATTTCCTTATTGTTATTTTACACCCTTGAGGATAAAACTTTTACAAACTTTGAATGTCATACTTATTTATATCGAATCAACCGCCTAAAAAATAAGTTTCAAGCTTCTAGCTCTAAATATGACGATACTTCCATACAACTTTTCATCCCCACCTTTCAACCCCTTACACCCCTTTTTTTGAATCAAAATTTTATATGTGCCTATGTCCTTTAGACTATCTGTGTACCAAATTTCATTTAAATCGGTTCAGTAGTTTTGGCGTGAAAGGGCGACAGACAGACAGACAGAGTTACTTTCGCATTTTTAATATTAATAATATTAATATATAAGTAAGGAAGTAAGGATATATGTTTATAAATATATACACAAATATATACACACATACAAACATGCATATATACAATAAAAATATACGCACTTACAGATAAAAAGGTACAAATACACGGTATCAAGAGCTTCAACCACTTAGCAAGTCAAGTAGTGTTCCTTTAGTAGTTTCGTAAAGCTGGGCCGTGTTTGTGCCCGTCTAATGGGCAGTGGTAATGCGTTCCACAAACCGATGGCCTGCACTGTATATGATTTGTCCATAAAATTTGTGGAATGCTGTGGCATTTTTAAAGTCAAATTCTCCGACGACCTTAGGAGCCTTGAATGTGTATCGTGTAAGAATTTCAGGCGTTCTTTAAGAAGGATTAGGGTTGAAGAGTGTACTGTATAATAGTGAAAGGATATGAATATTCCGGCGAAGGCGTATAGGTAACCAGTTACTTGTTACGATATTCAGAAACGTGGTCAAATTTGCGCAATCCAAAAATGAACCTTATACAGAAATTCTGAAGTCGCTCAAGTTTATTAAATTGGTCATCTGCGTAATCGAGAATTGGAAGGAGAAGAGATTCTGCAAGCGCAATTTTGGTCGCAACCGGTAGCAAGTTACGCAACCTTCTTAAAGACCCCGCAGAAGCAAACATTTTCTTGCTTACTTCTTGCAGCTGCGGACCCCAGGACAAATTATTCTCAATATATATTCCCAGATTTTTAAGTTCATTTGCAATGGGATTGAAGGCACCATCGCATAATATCTGGGGCTGTCGTAACCAATCGATCTTAGCTCTAGTTCTGGAGCTACCGACAACAGTTACTTGGGTTTTCCCCGGATTTACATATAAACCATGCTGTCTACTCCAGACACAAATCTGCTCTATGTCTTTGTTAATGATAACTTTAGTCGGTTGTATCCTGGTCTTTTGATGATTGTAGCATTATTATCCTCTATATTTGTCTTAAAACTTATCAATTACAGTTTAAAATATTTACAAAACAAAATATATGTTTAAAATATAAAAAATAGTAAACCACCGACATCGAGTACAGGGACCAAGACACCGGTAGTTAGGGCTCCATAGACAGGAACCTCCTCACTATATGGGCCGTGTCGAGAAGAACTGCCTTTTGCATCAGTCCCTTGATCCAGCCGTCTAACGCGAGCCTCTTAAGATTTTGATCAAGGCTATGAAAAAGGCACCTCTGATGTGCAAGAAATACACCCAAAAAAAAAAAGAAATGAACAAAATAAAAAAACATTGTCATAAGCAACTTACAAAAAAAATCTTTTTAACAAAAAATTAAGCCGACGAAATAACTAAAAAGCAGTAAATAAATAAACCTCTTAAGTCTTCAGCTTATTTCATCATCAGCTCAGCTACATGATATGATGATTTCTGAACGCAAATACCTGATAAAGTAATGAAAAGTAAACAGAAACACTATTCGTTCCTCCAATTTTCGAGGGCTTCTCTCAATTTTATCAGGATCCCATCATCAGATAATGACTTCCTTGACATGGGACCACCCTTGAGGTATACCCTATCTAACAAAAAAAGAATAATCAAAATCGGTTCATAAATAACGGAGAGAGGGCTGAACAAACATAATAAAAAATAATATATATATACGGTCGAATTGAGAACCTCCTTTTTTTTTCCTCGGTTAAAAAGAAGTGAAATCCCACCAAAAACATTTTCATGTAAAATGTTGCCAAGACGAGACTCGAGACGATGGCTCGCACTGCAAAAAAGTTATCAGATCTCATGTAGAGCCAAGCTTCTAACTCTACACGCCCTAACTCTACAGGCCCTAACTTCACAAACTCTACACATTAGTCAAATAGCTTGACTCAATAGACTTGAGTATTTGATATAAATTTCAATTTAATACCTCTACGCGTTCATGGGGAAAGGGGTAGTAAGTTTAAAATTATTAACAATATTTTTATTATATGATGTAACTAAAAATTTACGGTTTTCGCAAGTTTTCCTTTATCTGTGCCATAAGACGTTGCTTTGTACCAAATTTCAAGATTCTGAGTTCACGGGAAGTACCCTGTAGGTTTTGATTCCCTTGCGAGTGTCAAAAATTTGCGGCATAAACGGCTGTATCTTTTGATTGCGTTGGCTTAGAAGTTTGATTTTTTCACAGCTGTGAGGGACACTAGACTTGAGTATTTGATATAAATTCCAGCTTGATACCTTCACGCGTTCCTGAGAAAAAGGGTCGTGACAGACAGACAGACCTTTGGACGGACGGATAACAAAGTGATCCTATAAGGGTTCCGTTTTTTCCTTTCGAGGTACGGAACCCTAAAAATTATGTTGGAGTATTAATATTAGTCGTAGTACAGATTGAAAGTGAAAAAAATCTAACAAGAACCTAGTTGAACACACAAATGTCATGCAATTCTAAAATGTTTTTATAGGCAAGTCATTATTATAATTGACTAGTCTGCTACTAATGTATGCTTACGATAGAAACTCCTTTGATTTAATTCTCTTGATTGTTTTGTTAGACATGATATCTGATTATGATGTAATGATATAACAGTTAAAACTTTAATGAAAAATGCTAAAATGAAATAAAGGTACCTACTTGTTTTCGAGGTAGGTACGGATGTCCACTATAACAATTATAATCGATTAATTTGCGGTTCAATTAACGTTTTGAAGAAGAATTAAATCATGTTTTTGAGTAGATAAACGAAGAAAGAAAAACAATAAAAGTTCAACAGTAAATTGTCCGCGTGTGGGTTAATGTTAATTAGGTGATGTGGTTGTCTAGACACACTCTGAATGGATATGTTTGTGTTTGTTTTTGTGTGTGTAGACGAGGTTACCTTTTTCCTTTGAAATCCTTCGCTAATTAATTATATATTCAAATGAGTTTTAATCAAAGACCTGTTGATTCAGGCGCCTGCGGACTGAATACAAAACACTTTCGTTTATTACATTAGCTGAGACTTTTGTTTTGTATAATTTGTTGTGGGACCTTTGGGAGTGATTAATATTTAACAGAAACAGTAAATAATATAATATTGCTGAATTTTTATTAAGTTAAAATGACCAAGCTTATAATTTATAAGGTATTGATTCGTGTCAGAAAATCTGTCTTTCTCTGTTAGTCTAAAAGCATGAGAAACATAGAGAGGCTTAAGGGAGGCGCTTCTCGCACCCATATAGCACGGGAACCATCAGCAAGAACGGTACTGGTTGGATGTAGTGGAATACTGCTTAATACAGAAACTTAGAAGATTATTAAAAGAACGATGGTTTTTGACATTATTGGAGTACAATTATTGTTAGATATATAACTCGGGGCTTTTTGGTACATTTAGGTACCCAGTCCACCCGAGACGTCAGGTAACCAAAAAAATCCAGGCCCGCAGAGGTAGATTTCGTATATTTTTTAATTTTTTTGAAAATCTGCCCCTAGTCCCTCCCTTTGGGGGAATATCCCCCATTCACCAACTTAACCTTCATTTTCACCCTGTTGATTTTTCGTCCAAGTTTGAAAGCAACCGGTACATAATTGCGACCTCTATCGTGCCGGTAAAATTGAGGTACATACATATATATATAAACTTTTTAACTGGCGGTTGTTTTGGGGTCTAGGGATCATAACTAGACCTCCTGTGAAGAAATTTTTGGAAAACTCGACAACTGGACTTTCTTCGAAATCTAGGTACCTAATAGACTTTCTTCGAAATCTACTTAAAAGGTGTGTGTTGTGCCTTATAAACATATTATCGCGATTAAGTCCTGAGTTACAAATCTATTGACGATATAATATTGACGATTTCGAATAATTGATGATATGAAATAAAGACATTTAATTTGAATTTATTATGTATAAAAGTCGCGAAAGTTTAAAAACAACTGCAAGTATTGTATCTGAGAAGTGAGATAATTAGCGATATGAGATTGTAGAATAGAGTATGTATTGAATTAACGCGTAGAGGCACAGAATACATAATAGCCCAAGGCCGTTAGATATTTTGAACAGTAAAACTTGAATGCCATACAAGTATGGAATGGAAAGTCTGGCTGACCAGATCGGCACTCAATCCTACTGCGCATGGTGCATATCCTGCAAAATATTTCAGCCAAAAAAAGGTATTTTAGGTCGAATGGGACTCAAAGAAATAAAAAGTGGGCGTATTATTTAACATAAAAATAAAAATGCCAGACATTTTAAGTTGTCTAAAATGAGTGCCAGACGACCCTGAACCCTTTATTCCCAGGTCTTCACTTTCCCAATTTTGCACATGGTAAATTTTTCACATTCCCAGATTTCTACTTTCTCAATTTTGTACATTTCCAGATCATCACATTTCCGAATATTCACATGCTTATATCATCACAGTCCCAATTCTTCACGTTTTCAATTCATCACATTTAAAAATTTTCACATTCTTACATTACCAAATGCTCAATTCGTCAATTTCCCAATTCTCCAATACCCTTACAAATGACAAGTACAGTTTCAGAAAAAAATGTTGGTAAAATTTAGATTAAAAGGGAACCGGTATACGCGCAGGCGAAACTGCAAGCGGAAGCTGTAAAGCTGTGAAGCTGAATAGTGGGTAGGTAAGTGTAAAATATAATGACAATGGTTACGAATATATTTAATTTGTTTAAATTTTAGATACCTAGGATGATAACGTTTTATATATAAGTTTAACAGTATTGTGTAAAGACTTGGTTATTTAATTTTTCCTTTCAAAATTGAATTTTCTTACTGATAATAAATGTGTAGTTTAAAAATGACAGTTTCATTATTTTTCGGCCATTGCTATATTTTTCTTGACTGTACTTTGCGTGACATATTAACAGTGTGAAGAATTGGGCGTGTGAAAATCAGAGAGTGTGAAGAATTGGGACTGTGATGAATTGGGCATGTGCAGAATAGAGAATGAGAATTATTGGGACTGTGATGATAAAAGCATGTGAATATTCAGTAATGTGATGATCTGGAAATGTACAAAATGGAAAACGTAGACATCTGGGAATGTGAAAAATTTACCATGTGCAAAATTGCGAAAGTGAAGACCTGGGAATAAAGGCCCTGAACACGTACTAAAGTGCCCAAAAAAGGTATTTTGGGTCGAATACGAGTTAAAGAAATAAATGGTAGGCGTATTAATTAACATAAAAATAAAAGAGCCACACATTTTAATTTGTCTAAAATAAGCGCATGACTATCCTGAACTTGTATTAAAAAGTGCCAAAAAAGGTATTTTAGTTCGAATGAAACTTCAATAAACATAGATTAGATATATTATTTAACATAAAAATAAATGTGCCAGTCATTTTACTTTGTCTGAAATTAAGGCCAGACAACCGCTAACTGGTATAAAAAAAGTATACAAAAAAGGTATTTTACTAACTTTTAAACTTTCGTGTTCCATCATATAATTATGTATTTAAACAGGAATTAACGCGATCACGAAAAGGTATTACATACCTGTCAGCCTGTGACCACGGCCAGTACAACCTGGTCGAAACGTCAAGCAACTCAGAAGTATAGCGTTAATCCCGTTTAAATACATAATTATAAAAGTATTTTAGTTTAAATTAAACTTAAATAAACGTAATGTAGGCATATTAATTAACATAAAAATAAAAATGCCAGACATCTTACTTCGTCTGAAATTGCGGCCAACGAATCATAACTTGTATTAACAATAGCATAAAGTATAGACTTAATCGCAACACGCATACACGCTTATATGTATAAATATAAATGTATATATATATATATATATGCTTGATGATCTAGTGGTTAGCGATCCTGACTGCTGAGTCAAAGGTCATGGGTTTGATTCCCACCCAGGAAAAATAATTGTGTGATGATCACGATCATTTGTTCTGTGTCTGGTTGCAATTTATTATAATATTGTATTTAGTAATATATAAGTATGTTTTTCAGCAGTCTAGTTACCATAGTACAGATGCGAGATGTATGAAGTTATTATTTTACATACACATACCCATGCCTACATACAGTTTGCAACTGTAGGCAAAAGTGATTTAAACACCCACATTTTATCGACTATAATTTGGTCCCACTCATGTAATAGGGCAAGTCTATTGATTTCATTTATTTTTATGTTAATTAATACGCCTACTTTTTATTTCTTTAACTCGTATTCGACCCAAAATACCCTTTTTGGGCACTTTAGTACATGTTCAGGGTCGTCTGGCACTCATTTTAGACAACTTAAAATGTCTGGCATTTTTTTTTTAATGTTAAATAATATATCAACTTTCTTTTATTTTTGATTCTGTTTATTAAAGTTTCATTCGACCTAAAATACCTTTTTTTTACACTTTTTTAATAAAAGTTCAGGATAGTCTGGCTCTTATTTTAGACAACTTAAAATGTCTGGCTCTTTTATTTTTATGTTAATTAATACGCCTATTTTTTATTTCTTTGAGTCCCATTCGACCTAAAATACCGTTTTTTGGCTTAAAATAGTTTGCAGGATATCCACCATGCGCAGTAGGATTGAGTGCCGATCTGGTCAGCCAGACTTTCCATTCCATACTCGAATGGCATTCAAGTTTTACTGCTCAAAATATCTAACGGCCTAAAGTACCTTCTCAAAATTCGTTATGAGCTCTTGCTCTATAATAGTAGTAGACGCACAGTAATACTATATAGATAACATTACCGTGGTAGAGGTAACGTTTGGGCAACCATGACAAATGACAATTGACTACGATAAATGGTACGATTTGTGATCGGATCGTACAACATGTGTTTATGCAACGTTTAAATAATAATAATTATAACACCTTTAGTAACCATACTGCTGATAAACATATCTATATATTTCTAAAAACACACATATTGTAGATAAATGATACTTAGACACAGAACAAATGATCGTGCTCATCACACAATTATTTGTCCTGGGTGGGTCCATCGACCTCCACTAGACCACTAGGCTAGTCATGAATGTGAATTCTTATATTATATGGCATATTTTTCGTGGAAATGAACCTAAAGCACAAAGTTGAAAGTCATATAGGCGCTATAGAAATACAGAGGGAATTAAGAACTTATACATGTGGCCATGTGGCACATCACGGCGGAGACGATACTGTGCCATATTTTTATTTTTTTTATCAAAGAACGCTTCATAAATCTTTTTTATACTTATAATAATATGTAAATGACACATAATTTTCACGTCAATTTACTTCAGTATGTTTTACCCACGCCGGCTGGTATGTGAAAAAAGGTTATTTATTATTTTGCATTTCGACTTTAATAGAGATTTTTTTCGGATTTGAACCTGCACACATACATTGTTCTTCTTTTATCATGTTGTCGAATGTTGTGAAATCGCAGATCATAGAATCAACGTGTGTGAAATGGTTTCTAGTAAATTCTTTTGGATAAATACTGCGGGACGTCGATATCCGGAGCCAATACATCAAATACGAACCCCACGAACGATTGTGTACATAAAAAATGAAATTGAAGGTTGCTGGCATTTACCAAATATTTGTTATAGGTGTAAGGTTTAATCTAAAGGGTTTACTTTGACGTCCCTACGATCGTAGATATATATCTACAGATGTAAATTTTCTTAAACCATTTATAGTCAGTCATCATATTCTTTTATTTCGTCTTTATGCAAAGATTGAAAGTCAAGTGTCCATTGACATATTACATTAGTATATTTGAATAGGTGAATATCAAACTTCATTCAACCACATCTATAGTTTGGACTATAACTTTACACTTTATGTGTAGCGCCATCTGATTGTTGTCCTTTGTGCCTTAATTTTGCAAAACTCAAGCTTAATTTATATAAAATTCAATTTGTCTGAACGTGGTTTCCATCAAAATATGATTTCGTTGTAATGAGTTCCCCCGGGACCCTGCGGCTGGTTCCAATTCGATCTTTTATTTCGTTTTAAGCGCTTTTAACTCCGGATCGTGTTGCGAAGTATATCAGTGACGATAATGTAAATATTATAATTAATTTCTGGGACAGACACGTGTGGCAAATACGTGATCAACATGAAATTAGCAATATGAACGACAGATGCTTTGGTTTCAGTTATTGTATTTGCACAGGTAAATTGATGTACTTTTTGTGCTAGAAAACATAAAAAACACACTTGAATAGAAACCAAAACTAAAAAGTAGAAAATAATATAAAACAAATGTAAAAAACTGTGGGGTGCTTTTTTACAACCAATTTTTTTCATTATTTTCTACTTTTTAGTTCAGTTGTTTCAAACTGTAATTTAAAAAAAATGTTATCTTGTTTTGTCCTGTTACCTTTTTTGACAATATAAAAAATACGTACGACCAGTTTCGCTCTCGCAGACTCTTCTGTACACGTTCTCTGAAGTTTCTTTCTTCGGCAGGACATGAAGTCTCCAGAGGAAAAAATGTTTAATCTTCTTCATATATAAAAGTTCCTCTGGGATAGCGGTGAGGATTTACCGTTGCTCAGATTCGTTCTTAAACATTTAAGGGAGATGGTTCCGGAGGGCTAAAAGTTTTCCGCATTGATTAAAAAAAATTATTACGCAAATAGGGTTACAGACGGAAAATAAAACCATGCAGTTTTAGAAACTTATTTTTTTAATAAAAAAGTTTGTTTAAAGCATACCGGATGCCCTTTTAGTGTTTCACTAGTTTGATGCTCGCTCTGACTTTTTGTAGAAACTTTTCCTAGTTTTATAGTCAGATAAATAATGTTTTCTTGAATCTGCTAGTACTATACTGTCGTAAACTAAAGCCTCAATACGGACCATTTAGTTCTGTGTACCATTTAAATACTTAATAACCCTTTTAAATACTTAGTCTAATATTTATATCACTCGAGGTTCCATCAATAAAACGAAACGGCTTCAAACTTGTCCTATCCTCTTAATAAACATGTAAGTAGTCGTAAAATAAGTTAGTGAGAACAGAGGAGGCCACAGAGGTATATTCATACGTATAAATTAGATTGCGGTGGTGGCAGCGCCTTTTAAACAACTTGGGAAAACTTGGCGAGGTCATGTGCCGATACACAGTGATATGAAGTGGCCTCGTGTACATTAATCATGGCAGTTGGGCGGATCCTCCCGCGGGGACACTCCACATATAAATTAGTCGGTGTCGTGTGTATCGCGATGTTGTTACTACGCGACGTATACGAGAGAAAAACTGACATTTTCTCCATTATCTATTAGACATATATTTGGTATATAACTACAGATAAAGAGAATTCTTGCTATGTTTACTGGTGGCAGGCGTATTTACAAATGTTATTTTATTGTTTTGTACTGACAGAGGAGACTCGGTGAAACTATTGGGAGTGTCAGAAAGTATAAGCTAACTTATTTGATATGGTTCTAAGGAGTTGGCAAAGGGTAAAAGAAAAGTTCAGGGTCCAAGGGGCGCGTCCCTCGTCTGCTACCTAAAGGTTCAACTGGACCGATTTCAATCAAAGTTGGAAAAAGACGTAAAGTTTACGAATTTTATTTTGTAGCAAAGATCTTATATTTATTTTAATGTAAGGGCTCAATGAATAAGTTAATTTACATGTTTTATGGGTAGCTTTAGAAATTAAAATTTATCCTACGGGGACCGTACATTTTTTGTGATAAAATAGTCTTTGTCCTTCCCCTGGATATAATCTATCGCCTTGCCAAATTCATTACGTTCCGTTTAGCAGTTTATTCGTAAAAAGCAACAAACAAATAGAGTTACTTTCACATTTATAATATTAGTGTGGGTGGGTCTAGGAGTAATTTTAAGTGTGTCTGTAACTTTGCGGTTTTAATTTATTAAAAAAAAAACAGAGAGACAATCGTAAAGTCAAAGATTTACCCTCAGTTGTAAAGCGTGTAACATGTTTAGTTCCATGACCATGGCAGTGGAGGCTTGTAAATATAGGAACTAGTCTATTGTAGTGCCCGATGGGATTTTCATTCCCTATATTTACAAATTAATTTTCATCCATCAGTTCAGTCCATCTTGACAATAAAAAAAACACTTTACTTAGTACGTTACCTAAGTTACATAACGAATGACTGTGCAATATTTCATTCAAGTCCCACTCAGTCAGTTGTAGCAAATCACTACATATTATAAAACAATGTCCCCCGCCGCGTCTGTCTGTCTGTTCGCGATAAACTATAAAACTACTAAACGGATTATCATGCGGTTTTCATCAATAGCCAGAGTGATTCATGAGGAAGGTTTAGGTGTATAATTTGTTAAAGTTTTGTGAAAATTGGTTGAAATATGATGATGATTGTTGAAGATGTCCTCCTCTCCTCTCCTCTTTCCTTCTGATGATGAGTGTGGTCATTTCGTTTTACTTCTATATTCCAATATGTTATAGGGCGGTTCGTTTATAGTGTTCATTACTCGTTTAACATTTCGTGAGTTATAAAAAAGAGCAAAAGTAAAAAGTGCCACGGTTAGTACTGTATTATGGTCGTCTAATAAATAGTAATAAGTTTATGTTACAAATAAATAAATTTATGTTATCTACATATAACATCTAGATATAAGACATCTCGTCTTTTTTCTTTCTTTCTACTGCTTATCTGTTTAATCTATATTAGTTATTCCTAGTTATGTCTATTCTAATTTTGTAATAATGTTCGGAATTTAAAAATAAAAAATCTTCATTAATCTCTTTTATAAAGATTTTAGATAATAAAAAAAAACTAATATGGCACGGATAACGCAACGATTAAAACTTACAAATTTTTATTTCTAAATGTTTGCAAAGCCTCACATAAAGGACGTCTGAGGGTGCGAGAGGAAGGAAGGATGTTCCTCATAAGGCCTAATAATGTACGGAAATTAGTTTACAAGCGGTTCCCACGGGCGAAGGAAGTGTTCCGTCAAGGATCATCGGACTTTGTTGTCATCAACTTCAAGGCTTCCGATTAACTTGGCACACGTGTCAAGGACCGATGACAATAAAAGAAAAAAAATGCTTAAAAAAACAAAAAATATACACTCATAGTAAACCGAACATAAAAGTAAAAATAATTTTTAAATATGATGAGTTTGTTCCATTGCAATATAAAGTCCACTGGGTCATTATAATTCAGGTATTAAAAACTAATAAGGTAATTGGATTTTTACGAATTGCGTTTAGAATTACATTATTAACAAAATAATTAATTTGATTGTTAAAAAGTGTGAAGTGCATAATTTGCTACGAATAGTTTATAGGCAGCTACAGTGAAACTTGGTTAAGTGAGACATCTAGGGACCTGCAAAATTTGTCTCACTTATAGAGGTATTCCACTTACCCAGTCTCTCAGATATCCAGGTGTAAATAAATATCTGTCTCATTTACAGAGGGTTCTATTAATAGAGGTCAGAATACAGGTTATTTCAGTTATAGAGGTGCGATTATTAAATAAAATAACGTGTTATGTAAACATACGTGAATTTTAATCTTTATTGGGAATCAAAAAAAGATAATAAATGTAATAAACAAAAATATTCTACCTTTTTTTATAAATAGTACAAAAAATCTAAACAGAAAATTTTATCTTTATTACATGAATATTTTACAAAGAGTAGATTTTGGCACATTAAATTCGACGCAGACTTCATCGTGTGTCTTCCCACTTTCATAAACGGATATTAACTTCAGTTTTTCACGTACTTATAACGATTTGAGCCTTGGTTTCGGAATTTTTAAATTAAAAGTAAAGCAAAACTAAAACTGAGGGTCATTGAGGCTCAAAATTAGTTAAGTGCGGAATTTGCGGGTAAAAAAAGAATAAGTAAGTAAACAAACAAAACGATGTTATCTCAGTTACAGAGGTTAATGCATATAAAATTCACTCGCTGTCTCAGTTATAGAGGTGACTATGACGATAAAATGGAAAGAACGAATCCCAGATATAGATAGAGGTTTGCTTCGTCCCACTAACTGAGGTAATTCAGTACCAAAGTGTTGGGACCTCAGCATGAGTTCCAGTTATGGAGGTTTCTCACTTATCCAGGTCCCACTTAACCAAGTTTCACTGTATTTATTAAAGTAAAGAGGTATTATAAAAATATTGTAAAAAGGCACCTCACGTTTTTTTTTTTTTTTTTTAAATAAAGATTACTAGTATCGTGGGTCACACATTACTAGTAATCTCGTTAACCCCTCCAGCTAAGCTTAACGCTTGTGTTAGGAGTGGGTTCACGACGGTAATGCACTGGGTGGGGTTCGAACCCGCAACCACTTGATCGCAAGTCCGACGCCTTAGCCATTATACTACCGCCGCTTTTTAATTGCCGCTTTGTTGTTTGTAATTGTAAGCTTAGTTGTAATAATGACAGTTTAGTAAAACTAAAAAATACGCTTTAATGGCGAACCGAATTAAAAAGAAAAAAGAGTTCCATTATCCACCTTTACCACATATGGCTTTACCATCAGACCTCCGTTACCAAGCCTAAACTGTTGGACCCGCCGAAACGAAGCAAATGAGTCCAAAACTCGACAGATTTACTAGCAGCCACTGAAGAGTTCCACTAGCCACTTCCTGGCTCCATGGCTGGCAAGTTTTGTTTACATAGTTGGTTACGAGACTTACAAGTGAAGCTAATATTATAACAAGTGTGTAACTAAGTGTACCTGACGAAGTACCTACGTGTACCTATAATTTATCTCTTGCCTTGAATGTTTGTATTGTTTGTATTCCTAATGTTACTATATTTTAAACACAATGTAAATTGTTTATGAAAAATAAATCAATAAATCAATTAATCGATCAATCAAATCAATCAGTCAGTCAATCAATAAAAGCGTGTTAAAAAAATATGTGCTCCTTGTTCTGTCTCCTCAGCTAGTCGGCGCTCAATGTCAGTGAAGGTACAACCTCTTACTTCAAACTTCTTCACTCAAAGTGTTAGTAACAATCTCACCGCTATTGCTATAAATTATCAAAATCACTAAATAGTAGTAACTGCTGTTGTTCGTACCTTAATCCGCACTCAAGTGATGGGTATCAACTTATAATGCATGCCTAGGCTTCTATCATCCTACCATTGTCAACCGGCCAATGTGGCCGGCGTTTGGCGTAACGGGCGTTGACGTAATATTGTGTTACCGTTATAACTAGTCATAATAATGTCTATTAATTTTTTTTTTTAAATATTGAACTGTTTCATCATCTATTATAGTTTGCCCCTATTTTTAACCCTCGACACAAAAGGAGGGGGTTATAACTTTCACGTGTCTGTCTGTGACATCGTGGCTCCCAAACGAATGGACCGATTTAAGTGCGTTTTTTTTTGTTTGAAGGTGACTTGATCGAGAGTGTTCTTAGATATAATTCAAGAAAATCTGTTCAGCCGTTCGAAGATCAGCAGCTCTTTTCTAATCAAAGGAATTTTTGAGTCAGGAGTATTTTAAATTGTAAATTTATACTTATTAATAAAATAAGTACGAGTTTTTGATGTGGTGACAACAAAAGATTGTTTTATGTTAGCCCCTAAAACGTAAGTGATAGTACATTCTTCACTCCTAAAAAAGAGAATTATACCACTGATCTTGGATCTCGCTACCCTTTCTATCTTGAAATAACAAACAAACTCACTTATGTAATCTAACAGGAAAAAATACATCAGTGTAAAAATCTCTTAATCTCTTCCACTTGATTTGCTAGCAAACTAGCTGGTCCCCGGAGTTTGACCCACGTTTACGGTCACTGCTCCACTCCCAGGGGTCATAAAGTGATGGTAAATAGCCTACGACATTCCTCGAGAATCGGCCTATCAAATGCAGAAATAATTTTCCGACCAGTAGTTCCAGCGCTAGTTTTATTATTAATATAGACATAGATACTCTTGTTTTCCACTCACCGCTAGATGTCTCGGTTGTAACCGCGATTTCATCTCCCCAACGATTAATACAAAGCTATGGTAATGTCTTGGTAACACAAATTGTGCAAATCTCCATTAGAATTTTTTATATTTTAATAAATAAACGGAACTCTGTAACTTATTATCTGTGAACATTTTTAATTATAACGAATATCAATCTTGATTAACGCTAACATATTGTTTTAAAAGCATTACTTATTTGAATATACTTTTAAAAGGAATATTAGATAAAAATATATGTAGATATCATTTATTTCAATAATGAAAGTGTATGGCAATACGTCTAGTGTGGAACGTGTTTGCCATTAGCATACGATACGGCACATATCATTTCCAAAGTGAGCTGTATTGAACAGAATGTGAGGCGTATATCATGTTCGGCTCCCCACTTTCTATATAATACGCCATCACTCCTTGAATTCGGCAAGTGACGTAACCTGCAAGGGTAAGGATCGCGGTACAAAGGCTTTTGGCCCCGTCGGCGCCGTGCGACATAAGTATGTTAATGGGACTTGTCGCGCCATATTGGACCATTTTTTTCCTCAAAATTATGCTCCTTTCTACGGTATACTGACTATTATTAGACACTAATAACCGCTGCGCGGTGATAAAGCTCTCTTGCAGTTAACTTGTAGTTTTATATCTACTTCTACAGTACAACACAATACAACAATAGTTTGTAATCGAATGTATCAACTGAAATTCTTGTATAATCAAAAAAAATTCGGGGTATTGCCTGTATTCTTATATAAAGTATTCTTGTATAAAGGCTTGAATTCACCAGATTCCTTTTTCTTTTTATTAACGGGATTTACTCCTTCCCTTGCCTTTAAAATATCTTCTGTAAAAAGGAATTACAAGTACAACGTGGTCGCAGTCACCGCTGTCACTCGCGGGTCGTGGCATGGCGACGCCAGTCGCAAAACGCATCGCCTTATGTCGTGGCTGAAGCGTAAATACCTACCAAGACAATTAGAAGGCCTGATCATTCCGACCAATCTCGATCGGCGCGGTGTCATTCAGTAGCGGCGAATACCGCAATTCAGAAAATGACGTCACGTGACGTGGTCAGTGCCGCCCATTGATATTACGGATTGAAAGGGTTCAGTGTCAGTTCTCTCGTATCCCAATGACTATTATGACAGTATGGTACTCCAGAGCTTTTACTTCACTACAAGTGAAGTAAAATGTTTCGTAAAATCTTTGTAAGAAAATAAATAATTAATATCCTTTTCTCATTTACTGTGTTTTATATTAATATTACATGTTTTAAATTATGTGATTAACATTTCTACGGTAAGACTGAAATGCATTAACTTACCTACCTTTCTCTCTTACTTCAATCACGCCGTCATTCACCACAATAACTTTTGATAGAGTAGGTAAACTGATTTATTGATATAAATATTAAATGTTACTTAATTAAAGCGCTAGCTAGGCTATCCCGTTACGATTTTCTTGCTTTTACATCATCTTAGTACTTACTTTAATAATGCGTGTTCAAACAGACAAACAGACAGACCCTTCTGGAAGTGATAGTTGATGTACGAGTCTATAAAAATTAATTGTTAGTCTCTCGTAATTGTTTTTTTCACAAAATTCTAGAATGTTCAGACACGTCAGATTTACTATTTTATTTTATGTGTAGATATATTAAAACTAGGTAATTATTATCGGTAAAATGTAACTCTAATTCTTAATTAAAACTGGATCTAATTGCTTATAAATTGAATGGAACTCAGTGAACTTATTCCAGAAAGTTGGGTACGGAAACATCTGGGATATATTTCGTTCGGTTATGAGACTTATTAAGCGTAAAACGGAACAAGTAATGTTTATAGATGGAAAGTTTTGTGTCGAGAGTAAAGCTCAGCAAGGCGGAGCCGCGGGTGACTTAGTGTTCGTGGGGTAAGGAGGGCTGGGGGGGGAGGGAGGATGTTGACTAGCCGCGGTTTGCCGCTATTTAGGCCGACCGCCGCCGCCCCTGGGATCCTTTTAATAAATTCCGCTATAATCCGAGTAAAGCAACAATAATTTATTTTACAATAACATATTCAGGTTTCTTCCTACGCCTTGTTGGTCCCTCTCTGCAGTCTTTACAATGTGCTGAGATAATTTCGTAATTTGTCTACCTGCTTCTAGAGCTTTGTTAGATATTGTTGTAGCTTCAAGTAGTCTTTAGGTTTAGATTTAATCATTTTGCCCAGTGTGATGTACTGTTAACACCAGATACAAAGATTAAAATGTAGGTGAGGATTCTAAGCGTACCAATGGTTTGACTAAAATTTTCAATTGTTGAAAAATTCCTGTCTGTACAGTAGTAATTAAATTAAAAAAACGCCTTCAACGCCTACAAATCATAATAAATTGTAACCAGCTCAATACTTCATCCCTTGATTTTCCACCATTAGAGTCGGAATATTTTCTTCAAATCTAAGTGGGAACAATCTTGATACAACCAATTCCAACATTATAAGCTTAAATGTTAGAAAATGTATGGCTTGAAATCGTACACCCTATGTTACTTCCACTATTAAGACGATGCAAATGACACCTCACATGTTGAAATCCAACAAGCTGTTTAGACACTAAGGCGTGCCAAAGATACGTCATAAATACATACCTTCATACATACATACATCCGATGAACATAACCCTCCTTCTTGTGCAGTCTCTAAGTACATACACTCGGACGGTACAACAACTGAAACAAACAAAGCCATATTGCTCTTTCTCTGATCACTAGCTAGTGGGCAACTTTCTGCTTGTGTTAGACGTCGCTCGACTGTACGGGCGACCAATCTTAAACTTAAATATTTGCAACGAGAATGTTCCACAATAGTGTTCTACTTACGTCAGATTTGTATTTGAAATGATGCCGTGTCGGCGGAACTGCGATCCGCTTCGGGGAGGGATGAGAAAATCCGTGTTCCGAACATTAGATGGCACCGCGTCGAGTCGAGCTCAGGATTTACTTGTGTTCGACTTAAACATACGCCAAGTCAGCCGTGAACCGGATCCTTTATAGAAATCCAGCAAAGTGAAAAGTGTTGAGTGCATACAATGTGGGCAAAGTTAATGCCGAGATGTCAGCTTTGAGTCACACTCGAATGGTTGTAGCGTTTTAAAAGCTTCGCCGCCGTCACACGGTGGAGCTATTCAATCGATACAGATAAATCGCTGCCCTTAGACACATTTAATGTGTTCACAATTTGTAAAACATTCCTGACGTTAAGTGTGGCAGCAGGGTAGGTGACTGTCAATTCAAATCAGTCTTTTACTTAACGTCAAAACTGTAGTTTCGCGTTTCGATAGTAGGTAATAAGGTATGACGTGTCACGTCTAGCTGTTATCAAACAATGCATTTTAAATTTAATATTTACTTTATAATGAACTATAAAATAAGTGAAATCATTTATTTATTTTGGACATATTAATCTACATAATTTAGCGATTAGATGTGAACTCGAGTTCCACGCACACATACATGCATGTATACATGGGCTATGAAACTAGGGTGTTTTCAGTGTTAATATACCCTCGAACAAAGAAGAAAAATATTTTAGAAATGCTGTTGTCAGAAATTTGAAATGATCCAAAGTACATAAAGGAGAAGGTTTTCAATTCGACTGGTTTTGTGTATGTTACGCGATGTCTTCGCCATTTGTGAACTGATTTCAATAATTCTTTTTTAATTGTATTAGTTGTACTCGAAGCTGGTCCCATTTAGATTTGAAGAAAACAACACCCCATTTAAATTTTAAGCCTGGAAAAGAGTAATGTATCATGATTTAGGTGCACTGAAGTCGTTGATACTATTTCTAAAGTTAATTATAACAAGACCATTCCTCAACCGGCAGCTGTTTTTTTAATCCTGTATTATCTAATACCTCTAATTTTCTTCTTTGATATGTATTTTACATAATTACAAAAATATGGATACAATCTGAAATCGAAGTTACTTCTTATTATTATAATTCTATTCTTGTTTCTTCTATAATCATCAAAACAGGCACGTTCGGAACGTGCTTTAGCTCCTAAATAATTAAGTTATCAGCTGGCGATTGCTCAAACTATCTAAACATAGGCAAGAGTGCCCCCAACCATCATTTACCTAAAGGACTAATCTAATGAGCGTTGAATTAACAAATTATTCTCAAAAGCCTTAGGACACGTAACATTGCTTGCAGTAGGTAACTGTTTGTTTAGGGTCGCCGCCGCGCCGTGTCGACTTACTAGGCCGTAAAATAATAATAGGCTTGTGAAAACAAACCGATAGACAACTTGACGAAAGTGAGACAACCTTTGGTCAGATAAATGTAAAGCTTTTAAATAACATCGAAATAATCACGAACATTGCGTTTTTAATATAATTTGTCATAATTTAGTGTTTGTGCAAGTCGAGTTCATTGTAATTTCTAAGAAATATACGTTTAGTATTAAAACTCAAAATAAATCGTTCATTGAAGACATCCTTGCCCCTCCATCGAAAAGGAAGTAGGGAGCAGTCTGTAGATAATGGTCCTTGACGAGTCAAATCTTTGAAGAAACACGCGGCTAGGTGGAGCATCGCATCCGATCGGATCGCAGCCGATTGTCGCATCCGGTCAGGTCACAAAACCCATCCTCCTTCTCCGTGTCCAACAATTTGCGTTAATATCGTTATTTTCACGTTTTAGTTGTTCGTTGTGTTGTGCAGTGCTGCGCCGTGCTGATGCTGAGCGGGTAAACTGTAAGTACTCGTGGTTTCTATAGCCTTTCAAAATGAGTGACGATGAGGGTTTGCAGTTGGCCTCGGTTCAAGATAACGCTAAATCTCCCGGTTTAGGTAGTAGCACAATGTCAAACAAACGTCTTGCTGACTTGAAAAAGCAGCGAGACACGTTGAAAGGCAGGCTAACGTTATTTGAAAAGTGTACGTCAAAATTAGACAAATTATAAGAATTAAATTCCAACAGCAAAACAGAATTAGAATTACGAATACAGCCAACTTGCACTATTTTTCAAAATTTTAATTGTATTCAAAGTGAAATTGAACAATTAGTTGAAGATTCTGATATAACAGCTCAATTAGAATACCGAGAATCATTTGAACAGAAGCATTTTTCTATTATGGCTGCCGCGAAGTGCTTAGTGAATTCTAACAATAGTGAACAAACCCAATCTATTCCTCATAAAGTTTATAATCCTGTGTCTATTAAGTTGCCAGTAATAAATCTACCTACCTTTGATGGTTCATATGATCAGTGGTTGGAGTATAGAAACTCATATCTCACTATGATACACAATCGTGAAGATCTTAATGATATACAAAAGTTTCATTATCTAAAATCGTCTCTTAGTGGTTCTGCCTCTCATGTAATTAGTGCATTAGAATTTACTGCTTCAAACTACTCACACGCATGAGATTTATTAGAAAATAGGTTTCACAACAACCGTTTATTAGTACAGAATCATGTAAAGGCGTTATTTACTGTTCAGTCACTTCAAAACAAATCGTTTATTCATATTAGAAAGTTGATAGATTCAACATTACGTAATTTACGTGCACTTGCATCATTAAACGAACCAACTGATGCTTGGGACACATTAATCGTTTATCTAATTGTTTCTAAACTCGATCAGTCCACAGAGCGCGAGTGGGAAACTCATTAAGGTTCCCTCTTATCTAAAAATGATTCAAATAACATTAAATTAAATGATCTACTAGAATTTCTTAGAAATCGTGCCGATATGTTAGAAATGATAAAGTCAAATAATGTCAAAAGTGTTTCATCTTTTAGGCACAATAATAATGATTCCATTAAGTCGAATTCCAATCAAAACAAAAGATACGTTAATAAATCTAGCAACATAAACTCGCAACCTTTCACACATTCATACGTAACTAATTCCACTCATCATAAATATAACTCAAATAAAATGAAACAAAGATGTGTTTGTGTTGATTGCGGCGGTGGTCATTATTTGTATTCATGTTCTAAATTTTTAAATAAGTCGGTGAAGATAGATATCTGTTTGTACAAAATAAAAAACTTTGTCCAAATTGTATTCGTACTGGTAGCCATTTGCCAAATGAACGTTCATATGGTCCATGTAAATTATGTAAAAAGAACCATAATACGTTACTTCATAATAATAATATTTCTAGTGAAAGAATGCCTATTCGCATCCATTGCCGAGCCTAAACAAATCATCTGATAGACAATTACATTCCGAGCGCAATGTACTCATCTGCAGCGCCGCGGTACAACCGGTTTTGTTATCGACGGCGCTCATCGACGTTCCTGATTCAAGTAATAATTATCACACAGTTAAAGCACTTCTTGACAACGGGAGTCAGAATTGTTTTATCACAGAATCGTTATGTGATCGTTTACGTTTACCTATTATACAGTTCACAATTTATATTTCAGGTGTAGGACAAAGCGTTTCAAAAAGTTCTCACACCTGTAAAGTAAACATTCGTTCTAAAATGAATGATTTTAACACAAATATCCAATGCTGGGTACTTCCTCGTATTACATCGAAGTTACCCTCGGTGCACGTTAAATGTCAATGCATACAGATTATACTCTTAGGAGCCGATATATTTCGGGATCTGTTAAATAATGATAAAATTAAGCTTAGTAATGGTCCATATCTGTACGATTCGAAAATAGGATGGATTATATCTGGCCCTATTTGTAATAATCATTCGTTCAAACTTGAAAAGGTTCAGTGTAATTTAATTCAAATTAATAATCAATTAAAAAAATTCTGGGAGTTAGAAGAATTGACTGACTTACCAACTGCCATGTCAAAAGATGATCGTTATTGTGAAACGTTATTTACAGAAACTACGAAACGTGACGAACACGGTAGGTTTTCTTCTCGAATTCCTTTAAAGGAGTCACCCGAATCGTTGGGTGATTCGTACACCATGGCTAAAAATCGTTTTTTATCCCTCGAAAGAAAGTTAGACCGTTTACCTAACTATAAGAAACTTTATAGCGAATTTATTCGAGAATACGAAGCACTTGGTCACATGACCCTAGTTGCAACAAAGGACATTCCCGATTTATTAAGTAAACCGCATTACATCCTACCTCATCACGGTGTCTACCGAGAGGATAGTGTCACTACAAAATTACGCGTTGTGTTCGACGCGAGCGCGAATACGTCGAACAACAAATCGTTGAATAATATACAGCATATAGGACCTCCATTACGAAATGATATTTTTTTAACTTTACTTAGATTTCGGCAGTATAAATACGTAGCGTGCGCAGACATTCAAAAAATGTATGGACAAATATTAATACATTCGGACCAACGTAACTTACAGCTGATATTGTGGCGGGAAAGTCGAGACTTACCTATACAGTTGTATATTTTAAACACAGTGACGTATGGCACTGCGTCGGCTCCTTATCTTAGCATGCGTTGCTTGAAACAATTGGCATTAGAGTGTAATGATGATTTGGTTGCAAGAACGATTAATGATGACTTCTACGTTGATGATTTGTGTACGGGAAGTGATGATCTTGATTCCTTAATTGATTTATGTAATAAAATATCCGCGTTATTAAAAGGAGGTTGTTTTCCACTACATAAGTGGACGTTTAGTCACGACGTATCTCCTAAGAATTGTAAAGACCTAAATATCGGTGAAAATCATTTGTCTAAAACGCTAGGTTTAGGTTGGTGTACAGAAAGTGATGAATTTTATTTTAAGACCAAATTTACCAAGGGTAACTCAATAGTTACGAAACGTATCATTTTATCAACCATGCCGGCGGTAATTGCGGCTAAGTCATTGTTACAAAAATTATGGTTACAAAAATTTGATTGGGATGACGAAGTTCCCAAAAACATCGCGACTGCGTGGCATAATTTTCTTTCTGATTTACAACATTTACGTGATATTAAAATACCTCGTTACGTAATTAGCAATAACTACAAAGAACTTCATATCTTTACCGACGCTTCACAAAATGCCTACGAAACGTGCGCGTATGTTAGATCGTCTAATAATAATTGTAAAAGCACTATACCTGCTTCGGTGCATTTATTGTGTGCTAAAAGTAAATTAGCGCCGATAAAGACAGTTAGCATTCCTAGGCTCGAGCTGTGCGGAGCTTTAGTAGGTGCAAAATTATATAATAAAATAAAGAAGCCCCTTCGTTTAAATTTCGATAAAGTTTATTTTTGGACTGACTCAACGATTGTACAAGGGTGATTGAGTAT
Source organism: Euplagia quadripunctaria (assembly GCA_963859945.1). Lineage (NCBI taxonomy): Eukaryota > Metazoa > Arthropoda > Insecta > Lepidoptera > Erebidae > Euplagia > Euplagia quadripunctaria. The sequence continues at coordinate 395,674 of OY982560.1, read as the reverse complement.
GTCACCGCATCTACTTAAGACATTCATACAAAATCGCGTCGTACAAATAAATGAATTAACATGTGATACAATTTGGCGGCATGTTAAGGGCACAGATAACCCTGCGGACATTATAACGCGAGGTGCTACGCTCGATACGCTAAAGTACGATAATAATAATAATTGGTGGCGTGGCCCTGCGTTTTTACGAGAACCTAGTCTCATATGGCCGAATAGTGATAAGATGTCGTCATCCGGTGATTTGCCTGAAATTAAACCTAACACTATTAATTTACATTCTACCCAATTAACTTCAGTGTTTGATTTTGAACGTTATTCATCATTTATTCACTTACAAAGGGTTTGTGCATACATAATGTGCGAACGCCGGCGCCCGGCGGCATGCGATCGCTCGATACATTGACGCGTTTTGTTCAACAAGAATCGTTTAGTGATCAATATCACAAATTAAATAATAAGTTACTGTTAAATATTAATAAAGATAAAACAAATAGATTGTTATACAATAAAATATCAGGTTTAAATATATTCTTAGATAAGTCTAATATAATTCGTATAGGTGGTAGGCTATCTAACGCGGCTGAATTTAGTTATGATAAAAAATATCCCGTATTGTTAAATAGTAAACATCATTTTTCGAGGTTGTTATGTGAATACGAACATAAACAACTACTTCATGCAGGACCTCAACTTCTGGTATATTCTATGCGTGAAAAGTGGTGGATCTTAGGAGCTCGCAACTTAGCCAAACAGGTAGTTCATAACTGTGTCATATGCACGTGCATGAGAGGGAGAACATTGACTCCACTTATGGGTAACTTGCCTTCCGAAAGATTAGAGCCAAGTTTTCCATTCATGCAGTGTGGCGTTGACTATGCGGGACCGTTGCTCATACTGGATCGCAAAGGCAGAGGAGCCAAACTAATTGAAGCATATATCTGTTTATTCGTATGTTTTATCACAAGAGCTATACATTTAGAACTGGTAGGCAGTTTAAGTACACAGGATTCTATTTTAGCATTAAAACGTTTCATAGCTCGTCGTGGAAAGCCATATCAAATCTTCTCAGACAACGGAAAGAATTTCGTAGGTGCTGAAAGGGAATTATCAGTAACTTTTAATAATACTAGTGATGTTTCTGATTTTCTTAGTAATAATCAAATTCGTTTAACATTTATACCACCTTATAGTCCTCATTTTGGCGGGTTGTGGGAGGCAGGGGTCAAGTCCTGCAAGTATCATTTGCGGTGGGTGCTGGGCAATGCCAGACTAACACGCGAGGAGTTTGAGACGGTATTAACGCAGATTTAAGCTGTTCTCAACTCCCGTTCTTTATCCCCTCTGTCCTCAGATTCAAATGACTTCCTCCCACTGACTCCAGCACACTTCCTGATCGGTCGACCGCTGACTGCGCCCACCTGCGAGAACCTGACGACGATCGAGCCTACGCGACTCACACGCTATGTCCGTGTGGAGCAACTCAGACAACATTTTTGGCAACGATGGTCGAAAGAATATGTTTCAGAGCTCCAACAGCGAATAAAATGGAAGGACAACAGTGAGGGCGTCACACAAGACAGCTTAGTTCATCAAGGAGGAAAATGTTCCACCACTCAAATGGAACCTGGGTCGAGTGACGCACGTCTTTCCCGGAACCGATGGAATATCCCGTGTAGCGGAAATCCGTACGGCACACGGCGTCATACGGCGATCTTTCTCAAAGATTTGCCCGTTACATTTACAATAATCTACCAGCTTCTACGAGTGCTTCGTGTTGGAAGACTACATCCAGCTTCCAAGGCAGCCGGCATGTTTAATGTACCTACAATGCCATCAAGCGTCAAACCGGCGTAACAATCCCTCAGCGCGCGAACACCGGGCGGTCGGCAGTGCTGCCATCGCCATCGACAGCAAACTTCACTCACTCTCTCATTAATGTTTGTGCAGTCCTTTTTTTTTTTTTGACGGGGTGGAAAATCCCTTCGGATCTCCGGCTCCTTGAGGGACGCAGGAGCCAGGAGAAAGCTACATCTAGCCAGCTTGCTGTTCGGTTTAATAAAAACTAAAAAGCCTACCTACTTGTATGATAAAATAAGTTGGAGACAGGATCATTACTCTTACTCTATCAGGTCTGCAACAAGTACAATATGTCAGGTTATACATATATAACATGGTCGGATACACATATTTAATTGTAATATTATAGGTATAGATACCATTTGCATTGTGATAAAGATAATATTGCATTTATTCATACTGGTAAATAGCCGTAAGAAATATGCCTCCTAACATTAAGTGTACAATATTATTTTTCTATACTTCCGCCGCGCCGTTGCCATTTTGTATTGAGTGATTGTAAAATACTAGTACTTATATGTATAAAATCACATCGTTATAAATTATTAGACAATTGTATTGAAACTCTGTTTAAGTTATGTTTAATTTACAGGTAACCTCTTATTTACAATATCAAATTATATTTATTGTTATTATTCCACTTCCTATGTAAATAGTGGGGATTTCCGCTAGAAAAGGCAACATGGCAGCGATTGGGACTCGGAAGGCATTCGGACTTTGGAATGGAAAGCGATAACATGTGTACGAAAATCAAGGCTACGTTCATGTAAAATATACCTAGTCTAATATATGAATAAATTGTGAAACATAATTATATACTACATATCGTGTTTGGATTTTGAAGTGATTCCCCTACAGTTCAGAAGTGGGATATCGTAAAACTTCTAAACTAAAAAACTTCCTAACACGCCTGAAAATAATAAAATGTAAGTAGCGTAAAATATTGTTGGTTAGAAATTTATAATGTGGTTTATTAAATGCAAGTTTTTTTGTTTTTTGGTTTTTGTTGTGCTGAGGGTAGGTAGTAATTTTTCTTCATAAATAATACGCTAATTTTGAATGTAATAAAAATTAATATCCGTGTGTAATATTAAGCAAAGGTCTTACAGTACTTATAATATACAATAAAGTACCGAGATCAAACCGATTATGAAGACCTTTCACTCTTTAATTATTTATTTTTTCTCTTATGAGCGGTATCGAAATTTTCAAATCAAATAGAACAGTTGATATGCCAAAATAAGAAACATCCCGAGATGAATTTGTGTCTAATATAAATTTCTCTCAAATCGCTTGCTTTATGTGCATTCGTAGACTACAATTTCAAATTTGATGAAACAATCACGTCTTATTCCCAAGTTCTGATGTGTATAATATATTTGTGTATATGACTGTAACATGGGAATTTGTGGGATGAAACAATCACGTCTTATTCCTAGGTTATGATGTGTAAAATATATATATGTATGAGTGTTATATGGGAATATGTGGGTATATCTATATATAATAAAATAGAACGCATTACAATGTATAACGAACATCAACTATAGCAGTAGCTAAAAAAAAAAAATAGAAAAATAATTGCTGTACAGCTCAGACGGAGAATATTGTACGCTTATACAATTTCATAAAACTCCACAATGGTTATTTCTATACGATGAAACTGGTACGACCGTAGCATCATGTATCTTAAAATAAGCAGTGCTAAGCTTCTTTTCTTTGTCTCGAGTTTCAGACTTATGGAAGGAAATGATGCCCGAAGTCAAGGGCTTGTTAATCATGATGCCCAAAGTTAAAGGCCTGTTGATCATGATGCCCGAGGTTAAGGGCTTGTAAATCATGATCCTCGAGGTTGAAGACTTGTTGTACATAATGCCCGAGGTTAAGGGCTTGTTGAACATGATGCCCGAGGTCAAGGGCTAGTTGATCATGATGTCCGAGGTCAAGGACAAACCCGATGTCAAGGGTACGTTGATAATGTCCGAGGTTAAGGACAAACCCGATGTCAAGGGTGGTTGATGCCCGAGGTCAAGGACAAACCAGATGTCAAGGGTACGTTGATGATGTCCGAGGTTATGGACGAGCCCGATGTTAAGGGCGAGCCCGATGTTAAGGGCGAGCCCGATGTTAAGGGCGAGCCCGATGTTAAGGGCGAGCCCGATGTTAAGGGCGAGCCCGATGTTAAGGGCGAGCCCGATGTTAAGGGCGAGCCTGATGTTAAGGGCAAGCCCGAAGTTAAGGGCATATTGATGACCGATGTCAACAATGAATCCGATATCAAGGGTTGTTCAATGATGTAATTCGAGGTCAAGGTCACACTGACAAGTCCCAGGACTGGATGGAAAGAGTATCCAGATTATCAAGTGATGTTGGACTCCGCGATAGTAGAAGTCGACGATGAAGGCGATCGTTGTCGGTGGAATTTAACGAAGACAGGGCGAAACAAAAAGAACGCACTTCGAAAGGAAGGTCGAGGTCGGGCAAAGATGCCCCAGTAGACGCAACGATTCATCGGGTGAGTCTGACAAAGCTCATTCATAGTTTAAGCGTGCTAGGGTTACTGAAACTAACCGCAGTATGATTGTAGACAATAGTCCTTTCAACAGTTAGGGATGTGAGGAGTACACCGGAATTTTATCTCATGACCTAAAAGCAGATCATATTGACTTGAATTACCGAATTAAAGGAATTTGCAAAAATGTATGGTTGAGATGATAGGAAAACCATTATTCCTTCCCAAAACGTTCTAGGGTTGCAAAATCACCATGATACCATCCAGGTCAAAAAAAAAAAAAGTGAAATTTATAGAATCTATCCCTTGTCTTTCACATTCTAGATCCTTTCCCTTGTCGAGAGCATTACGCAGAGCTGCTCACTGAATGCTTAGCATGAGAGTAACGGTCAATCGTGATCAACTTATTGAATCGATGTAGGTTAAGTCGCATGCAAGGTGTGGACTGCATACTCCATGGGGTGGATGATCGCGCGGTCAGGTTAGGAGCGCAAACGGTGTAATTTTCTGAACCGGAACATGTCTTAAAATAGTTTAGAGCAGTCAAGGTAGGCAATATAAGAAAGACTAGTGATAGCTTCAAAATTAATAGAGCGGATAACAGTTTCGAAGGTACCTACCTAAGTACCTCCGAACAACTTAACAATAAACCTAAGCAATCAAGATCGGGTATTAATTACCCAAAATAAAAGATGTTTTAACTGGAATCAGCAGGGGTACCCTGGTTTCAGGTGGGATAAACCCCTTAAGTGTGCGAAACGTGATAACATAGGTCACCGGATGACTAATTGCTACAAAAATAAAATAATTGAAACCACCAAACATGAAAAACAAGTTTCTCTAGTTAGCGTAGCCGATAATACAAATGACAAATATATTACAAACATAAAAGTCAACGCTATATCGTTGAAAATATCATTTGGGCAGTCGGTGTTCAATAATAAAAGAAAGTGGTACAACGTTAAATTTGTTTGTCATCACTAATCTATATAATCTACATCAATAATCATTACTAAGACTCCTGACAAAATAATATTTGAAAATATTCTGTACAATTTATTTTATTTATTTATTTAAGGTTAATCAACAACTGCTTACACTAATGCATATACAAACAGATACTACAATAAAAATATTCGTCTCACTTCCCACAATGACGTTTCCATTTTAGTCGCTTACGCGCCGATTATGATACAGTTATGTTAGTGTTATCTTATATGAGGGCACCGTATACGTTAATGAATCTCTTTGGTCCAGAGGGACCCGAATATTACCTGCTGCCTGGCGACTATAGCTTACGAAATCACACTTGTTTCCTTCTTATAGAAAACGCATCTACATACAACATTAGATACTAACTTAGTGACAATAAGTACAACCGAGCCTGATGACTTTGTTATCTGCAATCCCCTATATGGTATTACACATTTTTTTTTATAAAAAGTGTTTCAGTTTGATCCTGAGGCAACAACCACTGAATGTACTAAAATCTTAATATATAATATAAATGGCATAAGAATGCATTTCAATGTTACGTTTTTCAATTCCTCGCTTAAATTAATGAAAATGCTAGATGCCATGTTGATACTTTGTCATGACGTCAAATCGATGATAAAAGCATAAATTAGAATTAAATTATTGGACTTTTTTTTGTCAATTTTAAAATTTGTTTACATCTCAACATTCCTGAATTTAGCAAAACAAAAATCAGGACTGAAACAAAATCCTATCATTAAAGAGCTTATTTTGGGTAGTTTGTACTTTATGTTAATACAAAAACCGTTGTCCATGGTTACATTTGAGTAAAATGCACGGGAGGAATAAAATCTGATTTCTAAATTTATGAACTGAAACTAACATGTACCGATTACATATTGCCTAGATATATTTCTTGTTTTTTTTATCATCATTCATAAAGTAGGGTACCCTATTGTCAACTACAGAGCGCCTAGCGCTTCAAGACCTATTGTCTTATAATAATAAAACAAATTATTTGTTAGAATATTATTGTTACAAAGGTGTTACACATAATAATTATGATGTCCATAATATTCTGCTGTTTTCAGCGTACAAATATTTCAAGGAAAATTAAATGTATTAGAACAATATATCAAAACTAGTTGTTTAGAACATACAATGTCAAGGATAAGTTAGAACGGCAATTGCTTTTCCAGTGGTCATAATGACTTGGGGTTCAGAAATATTATCGAATTGACTACCCAGTTAGACAATTGGGAACCTGGTCATTTACAGGTCATATTATCGTATGTCACATTAAGAGAGGTTACTGATCAGAGATATGGTACACGAAATGGTAGCTATCTTTAGGAAATCATACTGGCGCCAGCAAGGTTGACTTGGCGGGGGGGATTTTACTACAGCAGTGTTAGTCAGTTTCGTAATTTTGTCTAAAGATAACTGTAGAAGAACAGAAATATTACTTGTCTTAACTAGAAACACTTGCAATCATTTTCTCTTTGAACCGTTTTAAAGTATTTTGCATGGGTATTCCCTTCAAAATAGTTATTGCAACGCCGTTAGGTCAACGACTCTAAGAGTTCGCTTGTTCAATAGAAAACAGATCACGCAAAAAAAATAGTACATGTTGATACTCTGAGTCTCAATCCCATTGATATAAGATTCTTGATCTTATCCCATAATCTCTCGGTTAAGTCGGAGTAGGATTGGATCACCACCATTCAGTCAGTATACGAAGAGATCGCTAGGATAGCGGACATTCTAAGTAATCAGGAGTCAGAGAAGGTACCTCATGTTTTCATTTACATAATTAAAATAACCGAGCATACAGTTTTATAGGTGAGTAACAAAGATGGGTCGTGGCAAAGGGTACGCGATGGCAAATTCTATAAAGTCACGATGGTGGCTACTAAAAGATATTAGAACTAATAAAAAAAAAAAAAGACTAGTTTGGTACAATATGGCGTTTCGTAAAGAAAATGTAACTGCTTGTCTCGAATGTACTCATCATAAGCTACCGGGTGGAAAGCGATTCCATAGAAAAAAAAATAATATTCCTTTTCACACCATCCACACCAACCACCTCGGGTATTATAGCTGGCGTTCTAATTATTACCGCAGTCAAAAACACGAAACATCTGACAACTATTAAGGTGTTGAAACCATAAACTGACTGAAAATCATTTAAGAGTGCATTTTGTCACTCTTACACGACCATCACGTAAAAGTAGTTCCCGCGACTCTAATACGATTAATAACGGTGTAAAAGTTGTATAGGCGTTACTAAGACGATAAGCACTGGTTATATAGCTAAAAGTTGTATAAAGTCATTTACGGCAGGTTGTATAGAAGTCGAATAAGTTGTCTAATACGACTAAAAAGTCGTATAAAGTTATGAGACACTAAGCCGTATACATAATGAAATTACTTAATTATGACGTTTATAGCACTTCGAGTAGCGTTAGTTTCACTTATGTGTTTGTTGGGTAACTGCGCTGATTGGTTATTATTTTTTGTCAACTATTGTATTTTTCTCTGTGATTATTGTAATCTTTTGAGAAAATAAAAATCTTTAACCGTAAACTTAATATACTGACTGAGTTTATGGTTAAAACATCACAACATTTTTTTTTTGTTCCGTCTCTACTTAACAATGATAAAGTTTTATCAGTAAAATATTCAAGGACTTCATTCACTTCGGAACATGGGATAAAACATGTGCAAAGCGCTGTTGCGACTCAGAGGGCTAATTGCCAAGTAGAGACGTTTAATAAAACCATTACCAATGCACTAGCAGCGTCTAGTAGGCCTGAATACTGTGAGTAATGCAGCAGAAGGAAGCTGGAAGTAGGAAATATAGGATTGGAGACTTGTACCTGGTGATGGTCAGCCACACCTTACTGATTAATTAAAGTGCTTTAATATGATAGATGTTTAGTACAAGATACTCCTTTGTCATGAAAAATGGTCGCCATTATGAGGGAATCGTAGGAATCGATAAAATAAGACCTTGGCTTTTAGTGATGATGCAGTAAATCATGAGGATGACAATGTTACGGATGATGGACTAATAATCAAAATGATCGAGATGGTAACATTTTATTGATTTAGTTTATTGTAATGTAAATTTTTACTTTTATTATTTTTAGTTATACTTTTGTATAGTAAGTAATGATACGAATATTATGATTCAAAAAATACACTAGAGTAATTTATACTACGCGAAGGGTCTCGCGTATTGCAGGAAGGCCGAGCTGTCAGGTTATACATATATAACATGGTCGGATACACATATTTAATTGTAATATTATAGGTATAGATACCATTTGCATTGTGATAAAGATAATATTGCATTTATTCATACTGGTAAATAGCCGTAAGAAATATGCCTCCTAACATTAAGTGTACAATATTATTTTTCTATACTTCCGCCGCGCCGTTGCCATTTTGTATTGAGTGATTGTAAAATACTAGTACTTATATGTATAAAATCACATCGTTATAAATTATTAGACAATTGTATTGAAACTCTGTTTAAGTTATGTTTAATTTACAGGTAACCTCTTATTTACAATATCAAATTATATTTATTGTTATTATTCCACTTCCTATGTAAATAGTGGGGATTTCCGCTAGAAAAGGCAACATGGCAGCGATTGGGACTCGGAAGGCATTCGGACTTTGGAATGGAAAGCGATAACATGTGTACGAAAATCAAGGCTACGTTCATGTAAAATATACCTAGTCTAATATATGAATAAATTGTGAAACATAATTATATACTACATATCGTGTTTGGATTTTGAAGTGATTCCCCTACAAATATCTGTACCAAGTCATAGGACTATAGCATTCCGAGGCTCTCTGAAATATGCTGCAATGCGAATTTGGAATGACCTGCCACCACTTTTCAGGGACCTAAAATCAAAATACACCTTTAAGACAAAGTATAGAATGTTCCTGTTATTGCAACAAAAACATATTCAGTAAGCAGCAATATTTTCATATTGTTAACTACTGGAGGGTTGACTCATATTTAGAGAGATGTACTGTAAGTTACAATTTACAGACAGTAGTATTGTAATGGGTCTCCTTGGGTTCCAAATTTAGATAATTTAGATATCTTAGTTTAGTACTTAATCTTGTATAATAAATCTAATTAGAATTTTAACAACTTACCTTGCAAGTTCTGACCCCTTTGTTGTTTAGCACCCCAGTCGCTTGTCAGAGTCAGTTACCTATACTTGGTACTCCTGTGACTCTCTAAAACTATATGTACTGTGTTGGGAATATGGTTGAGAGCCTGAAATTGTGTAAGGTATAAGAATTTAAAAAAAAAAAAAAAAAAATTCCTTACGGTGAGATATGCTGTATGATAACTATGTCAAATTATCTACTTACCATGCTTGTCTGCGGTATATCCCCGTATAATTTATTAGTGTATATATATTGTTTAAGTAATAATACAACGATATTGCCTGCCGGCGTCAGGTGACGCTTGCGGTTGGCGTTGAAAATCAGTACTGGGATGTTTTATAACATCTCAGTGTAATTTTGCAAAGCAGTAGCGTACTAGGACTGATAATTTCCTTAAAATTATTCTTGTAGAAAAAATAAATCTATGGAATGACCACATGTTGCCACGTCAAAAATGACGCGTCACCTACATACATCACATCTAGTCTACATGACATAAATGACATATTGTAATATTGTAATATCATAGATCCATAGACTAAAAATGTGATGTTTGTGAAGTAGGTGAATAATATTATCAATGTGTTTTTAAATATAGACTTAGGTAACATAGAAAACAAAAATGTACGCTGATGTTTTTGCAATAAATTATATTTTCATTCTTTCTCTCTTCTTTCTTGGCGCGCATTCCGCGGCTGCTCCAGTCGCGCGCGCCACTGTGTCAGTGCCTGTCGGTGAGCGTCCCGCCGCATTTCGAACTCATCCTGGTCTTCCCCACCCTCACCCCGGCGGATCGCGCAAGTCTGATCATAGATCCTCGCGTCCATATCCGCCAGGATATCAAAAGGCGGGAAACGTGCCAGGACTGTCGCCGCCTCCAACGAAATTGTGCGGTAGCCTCGTACGATCCTAATGGCCGCTACCCGCTGCGCTTGATTGAGCTTAGCTCGGCAGCGGGAGGAGGCCGATAGGCGCTTGGCCCATATCGGCGCTCTGTAGAGGGCCATGGATCGTATCACCGCACAGTAGAGGCGGCGAACTTCCTCCCGCGGACCCCCTAGATTAGGCAACAGCCTCTGTAGGGAGCCCGCAAACTCGAGGTATCATCCGCTCAAAATGCTCCTCGAAGGTCCAATGGCTGTCCAGGGTGAGGCCGAGGTATTTGATGTACCGCCCAACCTCGACCTCTGTTCCCCCCACTCTAATAAGCGAGCGAGTGGTTTGACGTGCAGTCCTACGACTGACAGTTTTTTAAGTAGCGAATGTAACCGATATTAGACAAAACCTGCATACACAATCTAAAATATATAAAGTTAATACGGGAAGTATTAAAGTTATGTATTTAGACTGTGTTGTATACTTGGTTGGCGATCCTTATGACAGTTGCAGACCAAGAGCTAAGCTAAGTTAGTTTAGCTCGCATAGCTGAAGCAGTTTTTCCTTAGTTGTGTGCAGACTGCAAACTATGCTATGTGAGCTAATTAAAATATGCGAAACCGAATAGTTGCGTATGTCGATGCGCAGCTAACGAGCTAAGCTAAGCCCCTCCCGCCTATTCCGTACCCCCTTTGCACATCCTTCGCCAGTGCTGTCCAGTGTTTTGTGTTATGCACACGTGTGCACCATGCGAATATGGATCAGTTTATTGAAACTGTTAACTAATTTCCTATACTGTGGAAAACTGAGTCGAAAGACTATCACAACTTAAATAAAAAGGATGTTGCATGAAATAGGATAGTGGAGGAAATAAATAATCCAGACATACCAGATGGTATGTTGTATTAAATTTAAAGTTTAATTTACATTAGCATTATTATTTCTTCTCTAGTTGCTCGTAAGTTGTCGTATAGTCGCACTGATCTTAAAGGTTGCTGCTCTTCAATATTAACATTATTGGTGGTATAGTTGACGTTCTTGAAGACATTAAATAATTTTGCAAGACACAGGCAGTTTTTGTAATTAAATCAATCAATCATCAGCCTATCGCCTATCCCGGTCAACAACCAGCGCTGTTGCGGTTGCCCACTTTGTAACTGTCTCTAAATGTTCTAAAGGAGTCACTAAAAACCTGAAAAAAAAATACATTTATTAAATTTATTTATTTATTTAAGGATTGCTTACAGTTGTAACATTATTACTTTTTCTAAAAAATATACATAAGAATAATAGGCTAATGCACAACCACGTTGAAGCAAACACAACTTGCACATAATATACGTTTGTTTTACAGTACACAAAAACTAAACTAAAAGAGAACTTACTTATTTATTTAATTATATAAACATGTAAACTAAAGACCAAATAAGCAATATTATATCAGTAATTATTAAATCAAGTTATATCAGTTATTAATTACTTTCTTGAGAATTCGGCGACAGCGTAACGTAGAATCATTAAATATATCTAGCGAACTGCTGTACTCATTGGCCATTCTAGTCAAACGAAAGACGGGAGATTTGGAGCCTAAGACAGTCCTTCTTAACAGAGGGTAGGAAGGAGTGACTGTTGATCGTGTATATCACGTTGGTACACGAAATTTAATTTTACTGAAAAGCATCAGACGGTCTATTTGATGATTTAAAATCTTATAAAAAAATATTGAGTCAAGTACTGTCCTACCGTTTTTGTACACGTTCTATTCGGAGACTGTGAACGGAAAAATGTGGACGCCATACTACACTCACTACGTACTTCAATACTCTAAAGAACTCCTAACGAAACAATTATAAAGCAGTATTCTAGTACTTGGTTGTCGTTTCTAATAATAAACCCCAGCATTTTAGAATCTATCTTCAATATATTTTCCATGTAAGGCACAAACAAAAAAAAAAACAAAAAAAAAAATACAATTTTCTGTCTAGAGTCACACCTGTATATATGTTTGTTACAGTGAAAACTGCGAAGAATGAGTGGAAGAAACTACGTGACAGTCATCGAGAGTCACTCAAAAAGATGAAAGCCTACAAGTGGTCAGACTGCTTCTACAAAAAATAATTGGAAATATGCAGAGTTCCTCGAATTTCTTTTACCCTACATAAAAAACCTACTTATATGTAAAAGAACTGGTAACTGGTACCTCAACGGAAAGTCATCAACTCAAAATGCTGAGATTTCAGAAGAAACTCAACTTTATGAAAGCGCTCAAAATGATAACAGTAACTTGTCTTCAGAACAAGTAAGCCAAAAAAATAGAGAGATGACTCATCATTACGCGACTTCCTTAAGGAAGTCGATGGCGATGGCGATTTTATGCAACGGTATGAGCAAAGGGACATGTGGAAGGCTGAGGAGGCAGAAGAGGCGAAGAAAAACAGACATCCGTTGAACTTGTTTTGTGGCAGTATGTGCGAGTCAACTAAAAAACTTTCCGTTTGTATACAAAGAGATGTAAAAAAAGCTTTTCCAAATTGTACGTGAAGCAGAGAAAACTTATGAGTCCACAGCCGTACCACGGATACACCTCGTCATCCGCCTACTCCACACCATTGCCTCGAAACGAACACAGCTTAGATAATTTGTAATTTCAGTAACTTTCTGATTTATTAAATTGCTTTTGGACTGAACTGGCTATTTGCTTTCCTGCCTTTCCGGTATAGTAATAGGCGGACGTCTCGACTTATAAACGTCTGTAGGCAGCTCCTATTTTTTTAGATTCTGCTTATATACAGGTCTTTATGGACACTGATATATATTTCGTTTTTAGGGTTCCGTACAGTCCATTAAAAACCCAGTACGAATTGGCTGTTTGTCTACGAATACGGTCTACGAAATACGCAAGGCCTACGTATTAAAAAAAAGAAGAAGCATTGTTTTTGTCAATGAACAGGAAACTTCACTATACTCATATTTTTCGACACGCCGCTAGGTGTCGCGGTCTGCGGTCGACCGATGGGTGTACTGAATGAGAACACTAGAGTAGGATTTGTGAAATGAAACCACTGCGCTATAACGGTAACGAAATTATAGCGCGATTGAGAAAGATAGAACAACGCCATCTATGGAGGATCTACAAAAAATTATCATAAGATCAATCAATTGATCCATTTAGTTTTGTGTTCATAGTAAACACATATTTTAAATTTAGTATGTTTATCAGCAGTCTGGTTACCATAGTACAGGTTCTGCCTAGTTTGGGAACAGAATGCCGTGTGCGAGATGTGTGAAGTTACTATTATTATTATAATAAGAGTTCAGTTGCCAGAGTCCATTAAAAATGAAGAAAAAATTAACATTTTTAAAAATAAACTAAAAAATTTCCTAGTAAGCAAAAGCTACTACAGTACAAGTACAAGAATACTTAGATGACAAACATTAATTACCAACTATTGACAAAATATGTATAATTAATTTCCATTTAAATGAACTTATAATACAAATTAAAACAAATGATATTTAATATTAAATTGAAATTATATAGAAGGATAATTATGTATTTCCATTAGACTAACCCAATTTATGTTTGTATTGTGTATGTAAACGACATTTAATATCATATTAACATTATAATACAACAATTAATACCTACATTGAATATACCCAAGTTATTTTTATACATAAATATGTCACGTCGCGCCGCCGTCTCACTCCTGCTTCTGCCAGGGTAACGGACAGCCCCATCCGTCACCCCCAGGCCAGCGCTCATGGAGGCCGGAGGTCGTTCTGCGCTCTCCGGCGCCTGGTGCGTCTACTGCGGGACGGGAGAGTACTCGTTCTCCCCCGTACCCTTTCCGCCGCCTCTTTAGCCATCATCACTTCCTCGCAAAATGAGGCTGCGGAATTCCAGGCACTCTCACTTTGGACCATGGACAGAACCATGGTGTCCAGCGAGAGGCTTCCCACACCGATAGCCGTCGCGAGGTCGTAACGCTGTTGCATCCACGCTGAGCACTCCCCTAAGGTGTGGAGTGTAGTGTCCTCGCGACTGCCTCCGCAGTGGTGGTTCGCAGACGTTGGCTCCCGGCCTATACGACACAGGTACTTACCGAAACAGCCGTGTCCAGTGAGTATCTGCGTCAGCCGGTAGGAGAGGCTGCCATGTCGCCTCTCTAGCCAATCCTCCATGACGGGTCTTACCGCCACAATTGTGGCTTGCCCTGCGCTCGGTCGCTCAAGTTGTTCTTTCCACTCGACCATTGAGACCTGGTGAAGATGGGACCGTTGTGCCTTGATTTCACAAAGCATGGGTCTCAGGCCCCTCTCCAGCGCCTCCTTGCGCCAGTTGTATAGCGACGCAAGATTTCTCGCTTCCAGGTCCCATGGTAAAGTTCCGGCTAGGAGACTCGCCGCTTCGAAGGACACCGTGCGGTATCCTCTAATAATTCTGACGGCCATCACCCGTTGTGGGCGCCGCAGTATCGCGGCATTGCGGGCCGTTAAGTTATCCGCCCAGATTGGGGCCCCATATTCCGATATAGAGTCTCCTACAGGAGGTGTCGGGTCCCTCTAAGTTAGGGAACAGCCGCGAAAGCGCAGCCGCCGTCCCTATGAGTTTAGGGGCCAGACTTCGAAAATGATGTCCGAAGTCCCCTTCGACTATCGAGTACGAGCCCCAGATATTTCATCGAGAGCTCTTATAGCAGAAACCTAGGGTAGTAAATATATCTACAACATAAAATAAAATGAAAAATATTTTTTAATAAAATTAAAGTAAGATTAAATATAAAAATAAATAAATAACAATAAATGAAATAACTTTAGATGTGAATAATATAATATCTCACCACGGAAAGCCGACT
The DNA here is from genome assembly GCA_963859945.1 of Euplagia quadripunctaria. Lineage (NCBI taxonomy): Eukaryota > Metazoa > Arthropoda > Insecta > Lepidoptera > Erebidae > Euplagia > Euplagia quadripunctaria. The sequence continues at coordinate 380,395 of OY982560.1, read as the reverse complement.
GAATAGTGCAATAATATAATATTACATGTGTGCAATAATAAATATAATAAACTTTGTCTAGGTACTAAAAATAATAATTATAACAAACTCTTCCTCTCTCCTAACACTGTGCTGTGCCCGACAGGGTCCATAATTGTAACCTAATTATAAGCTCGACATCTGTATCACATTATGGAACGCAATAAATGTATTGAGTATTGAGATTGGTTTTAATACAATAAACGAACATGTCTAAAATATGCAACTAAATCTATATCATTTATATGGATAAAAGACGACGATAAACAGTTTACAGCAGGAAACTATTTAAACAGATAGGTATATATTTTAAAAAATCAGGTGATCCAATCATGACAGCAAGAATAAATGAAAGAATTCATATTTTCTGGTCTAATTTCAGGAGTAAATCAGGAAACTGAAATAAGCGGTACTTTCAGATAAGACTTTAATTTGAAAGTGCTATAAAAATACAAATACTTTTACATTTATTTAAATTTTAAAGTTAAAAAATATTAAAGAAAACTCATTTACCATAATAATAAAAAGAGAACAGAAGACATAATAATAAAAAAAATATCTGCTCATTATGGCTACATTTATACTTTTCAGAAGAATTAAACGAACTTTTCATTTTCCAGCCTACGGAACCCTAACCGCGTTAGTCCGATTTGCACATGAACGGTTTTTATTTACTTGTTTTATGTTTTATTCTAGCGATGGTACGCAGCTATTTTCTGTGTTATCGTAAAAACGTAAAACTTTCCCTAAAATATCGGCTTATCGACTGGAATTCAAATGGTTTCAATGAAATTTGAAGGTACAGAGGTTTGTTCAAGCGGAACGCAGGATGCAAAAATAAAAACACATGCGTCATTTCTCGTCATTGGTACTCAATGCGAAGCACAAATACTGCACAGATATTAAAGATTCATGCACACATAATTACGTGATTGAATAATTCCATAAAGCAAGAAATTCTGTGTATCGTGTTTTGGTGGCGTGATCTGTGATCAATTTCAACGAAAGGCTTAACTACCCACTAGTACCTACCTATTTGATCAATTATAGACCTGTTTGAGCAAATATGGACTTAAATGGAGTTGTGAAAATATGTTAAGTTATTAATTTGGCGCTTCATTCGTTAGCTCGTATTACCGATATGAATATAATATTACGGCGCGTGACGGGCCGCGCTGAAACCAACTTACAGGACTATTTTTACGAAAATTATTAAAAGATAAATTTGGCAACAGATTTAAGGCCGTAACGAAATATATTTTGATTGATTAGCGCTGGACATGCGAAATTTTGTACCTTTTTGGCATCTAAGTTTAATAAATATTGAGTGACGTTACTCGTTATACAATATTTATTCCAAAAGTCATAATTTAAATGGAATTTTAGGAACGGATATAATGTCCTTTCAACACAGAAGGAGGATCCCAGAGGACCAGACAGTGATCGTGACTTGCGGGCCACGGGCGGACGGGCCACTACATTTATATAGAGTAAAAATCAACGAGAGAAGTTTGATTGCGCGATGCAGGTTCAGTAGTTGCTACGTAACATCTTCGCTAGATAACGCTGTGGAATCGGAACTTAATCCCAAAAATCGAATTTAGGAATGTGGGCTAGAAATGTAACAAATATGATCAGGCGAGGTAAACCGTTTATTTGGCTAGCCGGGCTCTGGAATTTATATAGTGAACTACGGAATCTTAATAACATGATTCAGCAAATCGAATATTGCTTAGTGTATATGTTTACTAGTCAATAAAGATGATACCATGTTATCTCTTGTTTATATGAATTCGTCGAATGTTTAATAAGAACAAAATTCAAACATAAATTGATAGTTATGCCAATTTGAAGTCAACCTCATGCAGTATTCATTCGGACAGTTGTTACAAATGATATGTTTGCAGGGAGGCCTTTGGAGTGCCTCTCGTCGGAGGGTCAACTCCCGAGGTACACGTGGAACGCACATTTCAATAACTCTCGGATTTAGATGTTATTCGATTTGTGGCTGATTCGTGACTACCTGAGCACACAACCAAATTATTTATATTTGCCAATAAATCCGCCATATCGGCTCAGCGATTACTCGAGACCGGCTTATTGTATTTCGTCTGATAGTGCTTAGCGGTGCGCTCTTACATTCTGTTCGTATTGATAGTTTCATATAAAATATGACTTTATTATATTACATTTTCGGTTCGAGTGTATTTCGTTTACTGTTGCGAAACCCTCAACCAATATTTATTATTTCGAAGGACATAAAATTCGAATTTGTGCTACATTTTGTTTTATACTGATATTAAATTGGCCTGAAGAGTATCGCTGTCAGTTATATTGTTAACTACACGACTTTCCAAAAAAAGAGTGTAATATTTTCAGGGAACATGTATGTACAGTACGTATAATGAACGTGAGTTTCTTTATTCCACTATAACTTCTAAATACCTAAATAGATTTGGATGTATGGAGTATTGTTAGAATCCTTAAATCATGCCGAGTGATTGATCCCTAGCAGTGGCGTAACTATACCATCTGAGGCCCGTGGCTAATTCATCTGATATGTGTGTGTGTTTATAACATATACAAAATTAATATTTTTAATGCATTTTGCAATTACTGTGCTTAGGGCCTTTGGTACCCGGGGCCCCCTCAAGCCAGGGGTCCGTGGCATTTTGCTTGCTCTGCCACCCTATTGTTACGTCACTGATCCCTAGCTATGATTTTTTTATCCCAATTCAATATGGCTTCTATGACAAAAAGAAATTGGCAGGGCAGTCGTGTTTTTTAATTTTTATATAATTTTAATGAGTTACTTGTTTTTTTAGAGGGATTTTATCGTTCAGAGAAAAGCAATAATAATTACCTAACTAGACTAGACTCTATTCACTATTACTATTAATTTTAACGAGTTTGACATGAAATAAATTTAAAGTAATTTCTCTTTTGTCAGGAAAACACATTTTTTTATGAATAACAAAACAGATTAAGGAACCTGCAAGTCTCTCAACACAGAGATACATACAACAATATTACAAAACACAGACCGACGTAACATAACCCATTCCTAACTTTCTCTTTTATCCCATACTCGTTACACTTTGTTTATTTGGAGAAGCAACAAAATAATAAATTCAATAACACTTACCGCAGCTTCGCCCGCGTCAATATCGATTTCGTCAATCACTTCAGGTATCGCTCGGGATCTGTACTTGTTACCCTATGTCCTTTTCTATGCCCTTGACCATGTGTGTGCAACATTTCACGATAATCGGTTGATAGTTAAGGCCGGGCGTGACAATCAAACAAACATACTAACTCACTTTCGCACTTACAATACTACTTATGGTCTTATAATGTTCGTTGTAACCTTTTCTAAAAACGAGTACTGAATACTATAGTGTAGTACTTCGTTTGTTACCACAAACAAAATGAGGGTTCATTGTTCACTATTTACACAGAACAATTTTGAAGATGTACTCTGGGTAGGAATATATTTTATGTCATGTGAGTATCAACCGACATTTATGTTGAGAGGATGTAAGACAAATAAAATTATGGAGTTTGTGATGTGGACGGACGATAGAGTTGTGATGTTGTAATTTAGAGATTAGATCAGAGAGCATGATGAAACTGTCTCTGAGTGATAAACAATAAATAAATGTATTATTTTTGAAGTGAAGATAGTTTAATTTTGTAAATTTCTTTGAAGACGATTTCAGAACTAATATACCTACACTCTATAAATAACATCATAGGGCGCAGAATGACCGTTTATTTATGAGATTAGAAATGTAGTAATTGTGCTGTAAATGTTTGTTGCTGAAATGTCACTCATCAAGTCGTCTGTTATTATATAAATAAAGAGCTGATTTGTAAAATTTATTACATATTAGCAACCCGCCCCAGTTTCGCACGGTTAGCAGAGACATCTTTCACGTTCTATCTATTGGTGAAAACCGCATGAAAACCCGCTCAGTATTTTTTGAGTTTATCGCGAACAGACAGACGCGGCGGGGACTTTGTTTTATAATATGTAGTGATAACGTATATAATTATTAATTAATCCCTACATGACGGTTATCGGACCAGCTACACTTGGTGATAAATAAAGTGTCCTTCAAATATATCGCTCATACATACTTGTATAGTTGGTTACTATGTTCGTATCTCTCCTGTGGGGTGGTATGGGAGTATTGTGCTGAAACTTGTACAGTGTGACACGTGACTGCCGGGCCCTGACGGCCCTGAGGAGTGGAGCCGTCGATAAACAATACGTCCCATCGTTCATCTACATTGTCTAGGGAGTTGGAACTAGATAAGACTATTACTAATGTATGTTGTAATTTAGAGGAAATAGGTTCAGGAAATAAATTGTACTGACGGCTAACGACATGGGTTTAGAAGCAGGAAACAATCGAGTATTCAAAATTTAGTTCTAGGTTCGCATTTCATTAAGTACAATTAGTAGAGCCAGCGAGGGAAGATCACCACTGTGCACAATATCGTGTAGAGACAGAGGTTTGTAACCACTTATTAAGAGGTGAGACTATTACTATTTAGAGGATTCCAGATTTCTGTCAATTTGCTAAATCCGGCCATGAAACTAATAGTAATAATAATGTTTATTTTGTCTCCAACGTTTTTTACAATAATTTTTACCAACCTTACGTGTTTAATTTTTTACAATTAGTATTGATACTGGTTCCCAAACTAGGACAAAATCTGTATTTTGGGAAACAGTGCTCATCTGAACATGGTGACTTAATATGATACATTTAGGACACAGAAAACCAAAATTAAAGTACCTACTTATTCTAAAAAGGTAAGAAATAAACATTGACTATTCAATGTTAGACTATCAACAAGAAGTTAGAAGAAGAAAATCAAAATGTGGACAGTATTAGGTAGTGTTACGTAATTTGCGTAATGTATGCGTGTTTGTGGGTGTGATGAGTATGAGTGTTTGTGTATATGTTGTGTAGTTGTATGTATGTGTATGCGTTCGTATGTGCGAGCGTTCATGTGAGTTTGTATACAAGTGATCACTCCAGAACTTTTCACAGTGCCTCAGTACCTTCGTAGTCGTGTTGAAGTAACCAACTTGTTGCTATGTTTTTTACCTCATACCTATTTAGACCTACTTTGTTTTTATGTTTGTTGAGTAAGTTGTATTGCTTACAGCCTAGACTTTTAAATTGTCGCCCAGCGAAAGCAGTTCTACTACGCACTATGGGACACACTGACTTCTTGCTGCGCTTTTTGCCAGGTTTAGGAGGAGTTACGCTTTGGTGAATCTTAGTGGTTGATCTGAGCACAAAGAGCTGTCTCACAGTAAGAACTTGGTTTTCAGCGTATAGTTGGGCAGTAGGATATCTAATTGGCTTCTTGTTCAAAACTTTTAGCACGGCTCTCTGTGCTCTCTCAAGTTCTAGAACTTGTGATTTAGGTGCTCCCCCCCAAACTGGGATACAATATTGTATAACTGATTGACAGAGGGCGATGTATACCATTTTTAATTTTTGTTGGGAAGCTGTGTAACGCAGAGTTCTAAAAATGTATATCAACCTTCTGATTCTGGTTTCTACAGCGGCAACCTGAATATCCCACGATAGCCTACTGTCTATTTGTACTCCTAGATATTTTGCGTTAGAGGCTCGAGTTATTTCTCTGCAGCTACAATCTATATCCAGGGTGCATGTATGTGCCTTGATAGAGAAGTTGTTAAGGTGCTGCATTGAGTTTGGATAAAGAGAAAGGAACTAAGAGAGTTTTATTTAGATTGATTGCATTTAGATTGTATATGTAGAATACATAATGGTACAGGAACAGAAGTCTCACTCCGCCAAATTATTTAAATAAATATTGATTCTTGTTCCGTGGCAATAAACTCGCAATTTAGGTCGCGTCTTAGTCGCGGCAGCCCATTGACTTTTGGCACGATCAGTCGACCCCACCGTGTACTTGTTGCCTTATACCTACACTGCGGAGTGTGGACCTGGCTTGGTTTGGTGCCGACTCAAAATTAGTTAGAGTTTAGTGAGGCTAACAATTTTTGGTTTTTGCTATTCAGTTACTTTCTTCTTTTGTCGGCATATTTTTTGTTAAAAAGTTTTTTCTTCTCTGTCTTTTAAACAATTTTCTGTATACTTATTTAGTTACGAGTTAGCTATTATCTATAAAAAAAATACAATACATTAAAATTGATGGCTATCAATAATGTAATAAATCATTTTAGAATTTCGACCTCAGGGCACTAATTTTAAGAATAGGGTAGGTGTGAAGCCTGCAAGAAAAATTGGCTGTGAACACAGAAACAAACAGAAATTGAAAATATTTTCTTTGGATATTCAAAACCAACACGTCCAATAATACGTCCAGTCATTGATGCTAGGATCATTGGCATAGTTTTGTACAGGATATGTTCCAGTGTTCTTCTATCGCAACCGATAATGAAATACTTGAGTATGTGCTGTACACCCGAAATACATGACCTTCTCTACTGAGTATCCTCGTAAAAATATAAACGGCAGGGTGTGTGGAAATAATCGGTATGCACTGAATACTTTAGCAAATTGTTGAATACATTATAGCAAGCTGGTGGAGTGCCGATTTGTGCGCACTTACGTACAGCCAATACAGAGAGTTGCCCTCACTTGAATCTGGTTCTATTTAATGTCTACTTCACGCATTGGCAAATGGAAATTGGTATGTACTTTATTAAACAAATAAAACATAGATTTTAATAGTGTGTAGTCACACTTCTAACGTTGAAACCCTTCATTTGTTGGTATACGAGCTTGATACCTTCAGATAGTTTACAATTTAATCACAAGTTGTTAAGGTTCACACCGTTTCGACAATGTTGCGCGCCTTTCGCAAAAGCGTCTACCCACGGCGGGGCGGCGTTCAGCCCGTTACTATATATTTATTGAATAGGAGAATATCACATAATTATGGCTAATTTCATCATCAAGTTCAAAATCGACAGCGCGCCAATACACTACTGTCAGATAAATACACGTAAATGTTTGCGTAATCTAATGTCTGCGTAATCAATACGCGAATGGATTTTATGACGCTTTATGTAGTGATTGCCATCGATCCGATTTAATTAACTTGCCTATAATTGATGTACATATCTCCTACGTAAGGAGCAGCTAAGTTGCGGCCGTGTAATACACCACTAAGTGAGCTACCCCAACCTTTACGCAATGTTGACATCTTAAAAGTTTTGAATCCAGTAAACGTCGAAACTTTGTTGTTGAAAACAATAAAACTCGAATAACGGTGAGCTGTTGAAACAATAGTTTCCGGAGTCTCGTTGTCTCGGAGCCGAAGGCTGGACTTATGTGAGTTTATGCAAAATCCATCAAGTTTTGCCACCAGGTCAATATTTGAATTTGAAATGTTACTTAATATGCCCAGAACTAACAAGTCAGTTGTTGTTACAGCTCCAAGTTTTTGCTGATGTAACACGCTCGCAAGAAATTTATTAGTTCGGTCGAGTCCCTTGAGGCGACTGTAATTTCTACCTTGATAGACATTCGAGAAAATACGGCGTAGACGTGACCGTTGTGTTTCATCGCGTTCGGATTGAATTGAAATCTATTGTAACACTATATCAGCTATAATATCTGGCTAGTCTTTAGTTCAGAGCTAAACGTCTGTTGTTGAGTGCGTTCTTGTGTTCAATGTCCGTCGGCGGAGCGGGGCGCATTACTTATGCGGAACACGCACCACGTCCAATCATTTCATGCCAAGTCGCGCAACTTAGCGGATAAGTCGAGTGAGATCGGTGCATCTTCACTCTAGTTATTCAAAACCTCCTTTGCTTTTACTGAGCTCAAGGTAATCGCGATTCAGCAATAGATAATTTGTAAGCAAAATAAGTATGTGATCGCCCACACATGACGCCGACAAGTCGCTGATTATTTTAGTTGTTAGAGAACAAAAAAGTTCAACAGCCGAGAATGTGTGTCCTCACTTATTTATTTGTATGCGTAATATCCTGACTACGCACTTTCAACTTCGGGCTTTTAACTACGTGCTCACATACACATACATATTATTACACACGTATGTATGTTAAATTGCGAGCATTCGAACTATTACAAAATGCATATTTATAGAGGATATTGTAAAACTACTTTCATACAATTTTAGCGAATTTAAAAGAATTTTATTTCATAGTCTCTATCGATCTATTACCGGGGGTACGTGTTTAAGACCATTTTCCGGCTGCAAGAAAAACAATAAAGTGATGTAATGGCTCTCCTCAACGTACAGGTGCGTGTTAAAGTACACGTGTACTCATGCTTCTTGTATTGTCACTACACTCCTACATGTGTTCTGAAGTAATAAAGAAAAATATGTGTGAAAGTAATCTGACAAGTACAGGACAGGTACTTACATAATGTGGGATATTCGGGACGGCTTTCCTTTTTCAGCGTCAGGTCGTATATTCGTATTTAAGATATCTTTACAAATAACTAGCAACTCGCCTTCGCACGGGTAGCAGAGACATCTTCAACAATTATCATCATATTTCAACGAATTTACACAAAACCTTAACAAATTATACACTTAAACCTTCCTCATGAATCACTTTGTCTATTAGTGAAAACCGCATGAAAAGCCGATCAGTAGTTTTTCAGTTTATTGTGAACAGACAGACAGACAGACGCGGCGAGGGACTTTGTTTTATAATATGTTGATAAATATTTCATTAGAAAAGTATAGTTAATTTTTAGGGTACTTTTTCCACACTGGCTTAAGTCATACACTTAGACTACTTTCACATGGCAGGCGTTAATTGTGCAACATACGGTGCGGGAAGCCTTTTGCTGGAGACAATGGGTCTATCTATGGTCCGAAGCGGGATTGCGTGGGACTCCGCCGCCTCATTTTGCGAGGAGGTGATGTTGACAAAGAGGCGGCAGAAAGGATGCAGGTGAGGACGAGTACTCTCCCGTCTCGTAGAAGACGCACCAGGCGCCGGAGAGTGCAGAACGATCTCCGGCCTCCGTGAGCGCTGGTTTAGGGGTAACGGGTAGGGCTGTCCGTTACCATAGCAAAAGCAGTCCTGAGAAGGTGGCGCGACGTGTTCCGCATGCGGCTCTCTGTACTAGAGAGGGGGAAGGCCAAGGCCTCACCAATATATATCCTATTAGGGTATCTACAAATAGTTACATACCATCACAACTTTGGAAAAAGGAATACCCAACTATATCGCTATTTGCGGATGTAATAAAATTATTGTTTAACAAACCTAAAACTCTTTAATGACAAACCGAATAAGTTAAAATTAACTTCTAAGATTTGTTTATATAGTTGGTTACAAGTGAAGCTAATTAAAGCGTGTTAGAAATGTCTCTGAACTATCTGAAGGTCGGCTTCAGCAAAAGGATGGCGGAACACTCACACACATTAGAACACGGAGACTGTAGACCGTGTACCAGAAGTCTTCAAGGCATATTGAAATCTGATGTTCGGCATGCTTTTGAATACTAAATTACTTTTGAATTATTCTTCCGCCTTTAAACAAAATGTGCATTTTAAATACCCGCAATTCAGAAGTTTGTAATACTTTTTCGTGATCGCGTTAATTCCGTATAAATACATAATTATATCATGAAACGCGAAAGTTTAAAAGTTTTAAATAAATAAATAAAGTGCTTAAATATAAATATAATAAGGTATTGAAAATTACTTTATGAAAGAAAAATCAAATCTGAATAAAGTTGCCTAGGTTTCCACCAATTCGCCGCGCCAGGGTCGGTAACCGCCGAAAGTCGTCATCAAGCGGCTGTTATGCAAGTAAAAAACATTAAGTATTTGTTTATTTGTTTTATATTTTAATCATAAATGCCATTATGTCGTATACTACTACTATACACAGTAAAGTAAAAATATAATATTGTAATGCTTATATGAATAAACTACACCAAAGCAAGAAGGTTTTTATTCCCCATATAAGTGACAAATAAATAACTCCCAGTTTTATTAAGCGATACGATTTCAATGAATCTCTCTAAACACAGTTTTATTGAGAGTAAACTGAGCTCTTCGAGTGCTGTTGATAAAAGGACGCCATCTACATATATTGCAGGTGTCGTACGTTTATAATATTTATTGAATCGATCCAGACCTTCTCTACCATATTAATATCAGTATGTTCTCTTACTACATTAAATATAAATGATCGGTTCAGCTCAGGTACTGTGTATTCCTACAAAAAGATTGGCCAATAACTTCAACAATACAACCACCGATAAAAAGATGTAATAAAAGCGACACTTCTGAAATAAGATTTGGGGCGAATAAAAATGTATTTGGCTCGGATTTGTGCTTACAAAACGGTATATGTAGGTGTATGAGAATGCACTCTGTATTCTAGTCGAGTAGATTCTATTCTACTTGTAAGTTATGAGAGCTTGATGGGCGGTGGACAGAAGTGACGACTTACAACAAGCACAGTATATAAAGCATAAACTTAATATACTAAATATTAATAATCAATCAGATTTAAAAACAAAGAGTTCTCGGCGATGTCATCTCATGGAAATATAAAGAGATAAAACCCCGCACCGGCCGCATTTTATTCGAATTTAATATGTCTGTAGTCGTAGATTTTGTTTATTTTTTTTTTTAGCTCGTGGATCCGCCTGCGAGCCAGAGAGCTCTTGCGTCGACCGTAACTTGATTTAATACTCTTTGTTTATAGGTTTCTCTTTTAGAGTGACGCTAAACTTTCTGTGCTGTGATTTGATTTAACTCAGTTTCCTATAGTTTATGATAATGAAGATTTCGTTTACTCTAAATCGGATTATATGCTCGCGAAGATTGTTTAGACGTGTTTGCTTCAGTTTGATGTACTTACCTATTATTACATTGCCGTCACTAAGAAGCTTGCGTCGTCTCACTTGCTCCAAGAGGCGCAAGTATGCCAGTGATTAGCTGGTGTTTCATTAAGTCAGCTTTGTCTTCAATTCGATGTAAATCGGATTTACTCCCTCACAGAGAATCCAATTTTAGCACCTATCTTGTTTAAAATGGACTTTTCAGACGTCAATTTGTTTCAATATAAAAGTGTTTTGAATAGTTATCTGGTTTTGTGTTTGCACCTGAGTAGCGTTACTTGTAGTAACGTTACATTAAATTTAGATATATTGCTACAGTTAAAGTTTAGGGTTTCACGTCAACAAACAAGGATTTAAGTTACTTAAGCACATAATTCTACTCTATATTTTAGTCATTACAACGACTTACTTAGTTCGGTACTTTACTCAAGTGAACGTCATACATCTCAAACTTTTTATAACTCAATTACTACTTGAAAACTCGAAGACGAGTTTTAAATGTGATCGATATGCGATATTGAATGGGTCAGATAAAAACGTCAGAGCGGAATCGATGAGTCATATTGAAGTGAATCTGTGTGAGTGATCGCTGGCGATAACACGCGAGAGGGTATCCGTGAGCTCCACTCCGCCCCTCATTCAGTAGGACTCATGGAATATAATCTGCAATAGGTACTTAAACAATAAGTACGCAGTAACGCCAGGCAATTAAACTTTCTATATTTTCAAATTCAATTGCACAATTCTGACACTTAAAATGTCGCCAAAACCTCGTCATCATCAATCGGTTGGGTCACGATACACAAGGCCTTCGAGGATTTAAGAAATCTTAGACCTTACGATACCTTCGACTTTTTTTAAATCATTTGGACGGTTCTTTTCTTGGATTTGTTTGAAAATTCTCCTTTAAAAGGTTAAAAAAACATCTGTGTGTCTTAGTTTTTCTTGTGATAGAGAATTTTTAAAATAGATTTGATATTACGCTGATTTTTACGCTCTCAAAATTGTGTATTTGTATTTGAATGGAGAAATAAGTATCAATGTCGGTATTCAAAATTATTTTTGGTTTAAGATTTATTAGCAACTAGATACTGCCTGCGGCTTCGCTCGCGTAAAGAATATTTTCTATCCCTCAGAAAATAGTTTTCTTTTTCTGGGTAAAAGGACCCCTTTGTCCTTTTTTGTACCCCTGACAACGTCTATGCAAAAATGTCATATATCAGTTGAGTGGCTACGACGTGAGAGCGTAACAAACAAACTCACTTTAGCATTTCTAATATTTTTTAGGACAATAAAATTCCACGTATTTATGCGAGTGAAGTCGTGTGCGGAAAGCTAATTCTGTACGAAATGTTTCGTACAAACGCAACTTACTTAATGCTGCCTCCCCTACTACAACATTTAATGAGTTTACCCTCTAACGGCAATTACCCAGCAAATAATGTTTAGATTTAGTGGGTCACATTTTAAATTGCACATTAATTTATAGGATAAAATTTGGACGAGTTCTTAATAAGTTAATTTTAATGTTATGACGGGATGGGAAGTTAGGATTGGGAGCTTCAGGTTCACGAAGTCTGTGTATGGAAAGGTTTTTATGGTTGTAATGGTTTTTTGTTCGTTTAAAACTAGTTTTACATGGACCTTTAACGTAAATATTTCTTTAAATATCATTTTTGATATTTTGTTAAAACCAAAACAGAACAAATGACTGTGATCATTGCACAAATATTTGTCCTGAGTGGAAGTCGACCAACAGGCCTAGTGGTGTCTAGCGCGGTGTTCTGTAGGGTGTAGGCACAGATAAGATAATAGTTACTTCGTAACAGATACATCACTCCCATACAAAAGTGAAAATACCTACGTTATAATAGCCTACAAAATTTAATTAATAATACCTGGCGTTAGCTGCGACCAGAAATATATCTTATTTACGCTTTTCGAAAGTTGAGAACGCCTTGCCCACCGCGCGACCTTTGTGTGTGTGTGTAACCGCTTTGCCAGACACTTTAGGGTTGTACAAAATACACAAATAATGAAATAGATTATTTATTTGATAATTAAATTTATGGGTGTTGAGTTTCATATAGGTAATGATAAATAAAATTATTTCCCCTAAGTTTAATTTTTAAAAGCAATTAAAATATTCTTCACTTTTAATATTGGGTTCCATTCCCACCCAGGAAAAATAATTATATATATAAAATACAGTTTTTTTTTCTCTCCGACTTTAATATACTTTATTTCTCATACAAAAAGTTGGCAACCATTGTTGCAGTTCACATTTTTTCGTCAGTTTATAATAGCGCGAGTATGAATTCAGTTCAGAATCATACGGTGAAATATATCCTAAATATCATTATGAACATTTTGACTATTACAACGATAGTCTACAATTACAGGAGTATTAGAGACAAAAGGTATCTGCCTGCTACCTGGAACAGTTTATATCTTATGAGAGCCCTTTAATCGGCAACACGTTTTATGATATGCGCTCCAATTTAATACTTTGTATAACATATTATGTTATCCAAAAGTATTAAATAACATATAACTACCTACCTACTCGAATAAATACCCCAATCCGTGTCGCTCTCAATATGTTCATTTCAGTCGCTCTTACTATATTATTTTCTAGCCTTATTATAGATAGTCCTAATTTAATTTCGTGTTTTAAGAAAATCCTATAGGTAGGTACCATGTCAAACATATTGTGTGAGAGAAGCAGCAGACAGTTCGCCTTGCCTACTACAAATGAATACGCGGGCAGTCCCCACCTACAGAGTTCGTCACCTTTCCTAAATGTTATGGGTTAATTATTTACAGTTTAATGGACTACATTTATTACAACATCCACCCTGGCCGAAACTCTAAACCTGATTTAGTACAATTTGTATATAACATTGTATAGAATATATATAAGCAACATTTATTATTTGTGTTAAGAAGATACCTATTATTTATTATTAGCACAGCCACGCGGCGAGTAAAGAATAAACACCTAAAGTATTTTTAAATTATATTGACAAAATAAGTAATAACTAAAATAATTATTGCGACTTATTTTTAAAGGATTTAACAGATCACTAACATCTAGCAATAACGCAATTTAACATAATAAATACATTTATCAATAACAAAACACGTCCACTGTACAATAAGTTCGATTTGGCATTTTGTTTTTATTTACGAAGAATATCGTTCAGTGCGTGCGTAGGTAACACAGTCAAATTTCGTACACGTGCTGTGTTCTATCACGCACCTGACGCGAAGCAGCAGCGAACATATGATAGAAGTGAAACTTCTTCAAAATATACACCTCTCTTTTTAATTGTTTCTACGTTATATTTTTCTCATGTAAAGAAATCTGTCTAAATATGACGCGTCCCTTAAATTTGTTCTCAATTCTCGTGCATGATCGATTATATATCGAACCGCCGCTCATGAAGTTTTATTTCAAAAATATGCTTGATATAATATAAGAAGAAAAATATTTTAACCTTACCTAATTAACGAAAATAATACTACCTACTACAAACTTAGCTTCACTTCGTAAAATATTTTTCACACTTAGGGGTAAGTTCTACTTCTAAAATAATATGGGACTTACCATTGCGGCGCCTGCAATCGACGCGACAGGACGCTTCCCCCTTGGTGAAGGGCTCCCATCGGGTCTGAATACCAATATATCTTTAATTAATTATTCAAATCACATTACTAAACAGCAAAGATATCTTAATATACACATAAAAAGTCAGTTGAATAAAGACCCTCGTCCATAAGTCTGTTTCAAGTACGAGCCTGTTAAACAAAAAGTTATACCAAGTTCAAGGAAAGTAATCGGAGAACAAAAAATATTAAGGCAGTGTCAAATAACCATAATTGGTGGGAATATTTTTTATTTACTTCGCTTCTTTGTTTGCCTTCCCTCCTCTATTTAAATTAGTGGTTGTTTGCTAACAACGTTGAACGAGTTGAAATAAATTACGAATTTGGGTTGGATTGGACGTTCAATTTGAGTTTGTTTTAAATTCAATTTATTTTTTGTTAGGATTTTATTTTAATTAGTAAAGTTGGGATAAATCCTTCAACAGATTGTGTACATGTACAGCATGTTACAGAAAGGTGTGGTCAAATTTTAGGAGAATTATGTGTAGGCGACAAATAGTTGATTTAGCTTAAAGAAATGGACTTCGAAGGACTTTTAATGAAGGTGTACATTATGAATTTTCATGTCAATTTCAATAATGATATTATTTCTTTTATCTTTTTATGCAGATATTTTAAGAAAAATCTATACATTAACATTCTTGGTACTAAATACCAATAATTTTATTCATGCCAGCCCTTTTACATACGAAATAGTTTAGCTTTATCGGTCAATTCTTAAGTTAAATTTTTAAGTTTCTAAATAAGATTTATGTATTAAAAATCACGAATTTCCATAAAATTGTTAGCGCTTTACGTTATTTACAGGGTCTACTCTACGACCCTCAAATATGACCACACCTGTCTGTAACAACCTGTATATTACTAGCTTTTAGTCGCTCGCTTGCGTGAAAGTAGATTTGGTCAATCAAATCAAAATCATTTATTTCAATTAAACCCATTATACGTATTTTTGAATTGTCAGGAGTAGTAGTCAGTCAGACTAAGTCAGTCGTGAAGCTAGTTGCCTGTAAATACGTAGATCTTGTGGAGAAGAACAGACAAGAAACTCCAAGGATACTCTTTTTCAACATGTTTTTTACAAGTCTCTGATTACATTGCTTATATGCGCAAGTTAAATGTGAAGGACAATGTAACGCATTTTTCTAAACTATAAACAGTCGCGCCAGCCATCGCCCACTCTAACCATAACAAAGGGAGCCGAACGACTCCACACATACGCTACCATCGGCAATAGTCAATTCAGGTTTCCCTCAGAAAATGACTTTTTTTCTGGATGAAAAGTACCCTGTCCTTTTCCACCCCCCTGACAACATAACGATGGGTGTAGTGTGTGTAGGGAGTGAAAGTGCAGCAAATAAACTCACTTTCGCATTTATTATATTAATTTGGATTAGAATTATATAAAAACATTGCATTTGACAAGTGTTTAATTTGGTTTTATCTAGGAAAAGAGTACAGTAGAGGGAAGTCATTTGATAATGTTAACAGAGGATATGACCCTCCGACGCAATTTTAGTTAGTCCTCCGACTGGGCGTGTGGTCCACAACCCGGGCTTGGTGGTGGAAAGTTACATCTCTGATATATTTAATTATTTTTGTTAAAGTCACAATATCATGTGAAATTAATTTTTAACTTGATGTCCGTGCGAATTGATCGAGTTCGTGTCCTTAAAATGTATCACGGTACACAATAATTGGACTTACTAGGTTTGTCACAATTTATATGAAAGATGCACCCTGCAACAAGACCTTCTGAAGTTGGCCTTGTCTATGAAGACGAAAGGTGAAACCGTTTCCTGGTAATGCTGACAAATTGGTATACATTCACCATAATTTGTAGTTATAGTAGTATTAATTTTGTTGTAAATGAAAATATTCGATATAGTTAGATATCCGGTATACGGCCGGATAGTTAATTTAGGCCGTATAGCCGCAGGCCGGGTACCTATCCTGTGGTCGGATATCCGTTTCATCTCTACTAGTAACATATAGATTATTTGTGAAATAATAATTATGTTTAATTGAAATTATGGTTAGTATATTTTTGTATTAAATAAATCAGCTAGGTCAGTGATATACCAACAACACGAATGCTAGTCTTTCAAATCGAAGATTAAAGTAATTATATAAATACTGAAGCATCTACTGGTGTTTCTTAAAAACTCACTTAAAACACAGTGACGCCATTGTTTTCTTTGTTCCAAATAAAACAAAATTCAGTGGAAATGTCTGCGGCACAATAACGTGTGGAAACAATGACAAGGGGTACAAATGAAAGTCTAATTGTACAATTCTGCAGGAAGCGCTGTGGCAACTCTATTTAGTAGCACTGAATGACTTATTTAAATAACGCCGTGTCTTCGTACCTCACCGGGGCGAAGGGTGTCGGGCGGGACGGGTGTAGGAGGGAGCACTACCGCCACGACAATATCATACGGGTACGTGCTCAGACTATCAACACCATCACTCTGAGATAAACGTTAAAAAATACACACAAACGGTATGCATGACTCCCGATTTTTTTATAATATTCGTCATTTATTATGTCTGGCAAGAGTTGTATTTTTTATTTATTACATAATTTACTCGTAAAAGATAATGTGTAGAATGTAGAAGTGATCTTGAAGCAATTTCCTCACCCAGCATAAGATCTTATGAAACAGTTTTATTTAAGAAAATAAAGTAAGAGCTTGCTATAAATAAATCGATGGTATTATTTAAAAAAAATTGAGCTTTTTATTGAGTGCAATCGTTAGGTTTTAGGTTCGATCCTCTGATGCAAATTGTTGTTGGTTTTCTAGATAGAAGACTAGAAAGCTCTCAGCAGCAGCGCAGGTCTAGATAACTTTTTTTTTCGTGTGGAAACCCCCACGGGTCACAATCTCACCGGGGCAAATTATTTACACGTGATGATTCTCCATATAAATACAATACAAGCAATACAACCTTTTACAATTTCGGTTTAAATTACATTTTGTTGCGACTTTGTTCCTCTATATTAGTCCAGTTCTATTTTAAAGCATAGATGGAATAAAATTTCAAAGTAACATTAAGTATATGGATACTACGTGGACTCACTTAAGCAATGTAAAAACTCTAAGTTTTAGTAGTTTTTTAGTAGCTTTAGTACATTATCAATATAAGTATAATACATACTTTCGTCATAAACATTAGGTGCTAAAACGCTCTTTTATATAACCATTAAGCTGTTTGATGAGTCATTTCAGTTTATTATAATTATGATACACCAAACTAATTCCGACCTAACCACGTATTACATTTTTCGTCAAAATTACTCTTTTTCCTCTGCGTCGAAAAGTGCCATCTCCAATTTTTTAAAGTAGGTCAAAAAATTGTATCGCGTTTAGGATGACCTCCTAATTGTGTACGCATATTTAAACATAAATGAACTTGCTCCACAGAATTGAGCTCTTTAGGCAGGTGCCAATTTCATCTTGGTCTTGTTTTGCTCTGGGTATAACAGGAAGAGTCTGCATAAAATCTCCACAGAGAAGTACCGTTACCGCCATTAATCTACGTTCGCGTAGAATCTTTGCTTTATCGATACTTCTTGAAATATTACTGTGTGTTTAGGTTTTGTGTGTGCCCCAAGCCGATGGGGATTTTAAGCATTAAATTTTAACGACTAAACTAAATTTAATTTACAGATTTATGTAATGTAAGTTACAAATAATGAACACTACACCTAAGAACCAAAAATCTAAGTTAGGCACTGAATTATTATTAAGGAGATTTAATTGTAGTAGTGTGTATATTTTATTTATTCCTGTTAATAAGTACTATTTTGTTGTGATAATCACAAACAAACAACCTACTACTACTACCTAAACATTTGATACAGTAAACTTATTTAAATGAAATAAAAACTAAACGTTTCTTAACAACATGCTTTTTTTTCTTGCTTACTTTTTACATAAACTTAGTACTTTAGCAGTGATGCGTGTTCAAACAAACAGACAGAGAGATATTTCTAAAAGTGATAGTAATGTATTTAATTATTAAGTTTAGCTCCTCCAATATTTTTTTTTCATAAAATTGTGAGATTTACATTTTTATTACATCTTTAAATAAACGGTTTTACTGTGAAGCGGTCTGCCGTGAGAGTATGAATGAGACACACTTATCGCAGCAGGTCACTTCTCCGGGCTTCCCCGAAATGTACACGTGAGTAAAACCATACGGTTTCTAATAAACGAAACTTTTTATTAAAATAAAATCAAATCGAAACTATAAAAAATAACAAAACTATAGATATTTACAACAGAAAAAAAAGGGGCACCGAATATCGGTGACATCATGGTCGGACTAATATTATCCGTTTATGAATAAAGAACATTATAGATGTTCAATGTGTTCTCGCTCAGTCGATATCATGAGTTAAATTTAGAACTAGTTGTGTGACCGCACTCGGACTCAAAGGACCCGAAGCCCGTCACCGATTTAAGCGAGAATTTTCCGACGCCGCCCGCCGCCTTATATGACGCAGCATTTCCTTTCATATTTCACAATTTAACTGGTAACATTTTTGTGTATTTGTACCCGACTATATAGCGCTACATTATTCGTACAAGATTAACGTTGTGATATATCGAAACGTTTATTATAATATTTTCTATTACATTTCTCATTTAGAATACATTGCTTCAGTGTACGTCTAGCTTAATCGGATCGAATCAATCACTCGTATTTGTTCGTATCGTGATTGATGTTAGAACATACTCACTCACACAACAACGGTACTCTAATACAGGGTACTTATTCATAATTAATGACCTCTCCGCCGGTAAGTGATTCGCGGGCTCATCGTTGACCACTCGTCTAAAAATTAACTGAAACTTTGAAGTGACTAAATTAATCCCCGCCACAAAGAGCTAACATTGGGAGTTGGCCTTTTTTTGTCCGTTTCGTCCCTCGAGGGCTCGGTCCTCGGCCCATACAGTACCTATTCAAATTTGAAAACAATTGTTTTTTCAACGCGGCGCGCCTAATGTGCCGACTTGATTAGGTACTGATTTCCGTGGATTAATGTGACCTATTGATAACAATTTACTAAAAGTTTTATATTTAGCGCGAAGGCGAGATACGTTATGTATGTTCATTTTGTCTTGTCGAGGGCTGTGTTTAAGAATATTTCACGAATTTATTAAAGATTAAACCATGTTAACACCTTATCATTCGATACTGAACGATCACCTATAGGACTATAGGTGATCGTTCAGTATCAAACTTTGGTGCTTTCTTAACTACTCATTTAGTTCCGGCGAATTTGCTTTCAAACTTAATCTTTAGTCATCCAGTGTAAGTAGTAGTAAGTAAAGTTTCCGAAGTTAAACTGCGTGTTGTTTCAAATTTGTGAGATTTTACCTACAAGTATCTCATCATTTTTGTCAACATCTTCCTGCCTTTATTCCAATTATTAGGGGCCGGCGCAATATGTCTCTGTCTTCAAACATTGCTGTCCGCTGTCATCCATGTCCTTGCGCCTATTTGTACAGTTTTATCCATAAAAATAACAACAAGAAGATGTGCAACGTAACTCAAACGATATTTTTTTTCAGGCTTATTCCTATTCGCTATATGATGAAACTTGTTATTTTTGCATGTATGGGAATCAAATACCTTTTATAAATGTGTGACTTTGGCGTTACCGGTTCTCAAACAAATTAATATTTAAATATACGCGATTTTCTTAAACTGTTATGGACCAATTTTCATGATTGTTTCACTAATGTCTTTTACCTGTTTTCAGGAAGGTTTTAGTATATTATACATTACATGCTCATTAGTAAAAAATTTTTAACAATCCATTTCATTGAAGTCGGTTATTTTTTTGCAAAAAAACGCGTGTACTGCTTCAGTCCACGTAATCAGCAGCTAATTCTTTTCTTTTCTTTTGGAAAGCTTGCCGCCGCTTTACTTCTTTCAATTTTACTTTTTGCACTCTCACTCTTTGGCGTTGTGTGTTCACGTTCACATTATTTTCCTTTCCCTTTTAAACTCAAAGAACTCTAAGACACGCGCCTTTAAGAACCATAAAGTACACTTTACTATAAAAAAGAAAAACCAGTGTGATTAAATAAAACGGTGGCCACTTCAAGTCAGCAGTCGATAAAGTCTTTATCCGATGAAATTACAATGGATGAGCAGTTTTAAACTGTTTAATAGCCTTAGATTTTGGCTGTCTTTAGTTGGTGCACAGATTGTTCTATATTTTCATGCGTCGCGCCGGTCGCGCGTCGGTTTCTCGTGCGGGCCGATCGTATTTCGCTTTAGCGTAACGTTCCTTAGCAGCCAGTGTTGACGTGTCACGGAGCACGTTGCGCGTCGCCTTCGTCATCGAAATTGGCAATTTGGTGCGGGTTGTCCCACGACACCGGATTATGTTATGGTTCTGGTTTCATTATTGCTCACGTGCCGCACTGGGAGCCTTTGTCACTCGATCTCTTAAATATATAAATAAATCAACCGCTCGCTGAAATGTAGTCATTTTGGACTGTTTCGAATTTTGTGTAACATATACAAATTTGTTTCTTAGATTTTCATTTATTTTATGATTCTTAAATTATGTTTATACTGCTTATATTGGTATAGACGGGTAATGATATTCATTATCTGAGTTTTTTCAGATAATTCAGTGCCTGAAGAAGGCCTGAACATCATAATCCTGACAGGCTGAAACAGAATTGAAGCAGTATCGAAACATAATTTTTTTATCTTATAATAACCCAACGTGGGAGAGCCATGCTTCGGCACGTATGGGCCGGCTCGACTCCGCCCGATACCACGGCCTCACAGAAAACCGGCAGTGAAGCAATGCTTGCATTGCATTTCGCCGCGTGAGTGAGGTTACCGGAGGCCCTAACCCTTCCCTCCCCTATTCCCGTCCTTCCCCTCTCCCCTCTTCCTACTCTTCCCCCGTCCCCTTCTTCTTCTACTCCCACTTTAAAGGGCGGCAACGCACTTGTGACTTTCGAGTTACAAGTGCCCATGGGCGGCGGTAGTCATTTACCATCAGGTGACCGGTCCGCTCGTTTGCCCCCTATAACATAAAAAAAGGCAGCTGCTTGTTATACTTACACAGATCTATATCATAGTACGTTTTCACAAAAATGTTTTGATAATTATCTAAACACTTGCCAAGAACTGCAATTGAAATAAGTCGCTCCAAAAACGTTCAGCAAAAATCTGGCTTTATGTATATCACATCTACCAAGATTTACAAAAAATCGATTCAGTCTAAAAAAAAATATCGAAAGACGAGTTTCTCGGTTACGTAACACAATCGCTCTGAGATGGCTATCTGTGCTCGACTGGATATAATCTGAACCATTTTAACGTTTGTTATCACCGCCATTCCTTTCTACTGACTGCTATTTACACACGCGTTTTTCTCAATCTGATCCTGCTGACTAGGTTCTTAAATTATATCCGCCTTTATGTGTACGACTTTATTAATGAATATTATACATTGCCACAGTGAACCCCTTTCTCGGAGGGTTTGGTATTGTAATCAAACTCTAAGTCTCTCTAACGCCTCGGACTTCCCGCTAACAACTCCTTCATTTATTTCCCTTTAAACATATTCCTAATTTGCCATCCTTAATTCCCAATGTGCCCGGTAGACGGCAATAGGCTTGCACCGTATTACGAGAGTGGGTAGACGTAGTAGTTGACAAAACGTGGGTGTTTAACGCGCCTCTGCCTACCCCTTCTGGGACACAGGCGTGAGTTTATGTATTTGATGTATATTTAAAATGAGAACATTACACTCTGCGTCATGTTGACCGAGCCAGTCTTTGCGCGGTCCCTACGCCTCAGTATTTAATACACTCATCAAAAAGCTCGTAATAAGTAAATTTAATATATTCTACAATGTGAGCAGAGGGCGCGTGGTATTCATTAGAGGCTCCTAAACGTTTTTACATGGAGTGCACGCTTAAGCGAATTACAGTAAGTAACCATATCTCAAACGGGTATTATTTAGAATCCCGAATTTCAAATTTTGTATTTTTATTAATAAAGTGGTCCAAGCTGTATCAGACATGCACTATTTTGTCAATGTTTCATAAGCAAATAATTTATTTTGGTAAGACTAACGTGAGTTGGCTTATAGACCCATAGTATATTAAACTTGGCTTTTAAAAAAAATTTCGTCGTATAAAAATCAAATTTACTCTTTTTGCGATCTAGGCCGCGTTTCTTGCGTCGATTCTGTTCTTTCTAATCTTTTAACCAACTGCTTAAATTAGTACTCGGAAACTTACTGATACGTTCGTTGTTCTACCACGCAAAATGCAAATGCTGCGCTATGCACCAATACCTGCCCCGTGCCCCTTCTCTTTAATGGGTAGAAATTAGGGCGGTATCAAAAATTGATTTCTGTTTGGACCATTCTGTATAAGAAATACGAAATATGTTACACATACACATGTCTTTCACCAATAACTTACAATCCTCGAGGTGTATGAAAATTTATTAGATATAAACAGAACAGAAACAGAAACAGAACTTATTGAACAAATATTATTTAAACGGGAGACCCAACGCAAAATCAAAATAAATTGAAAATATTAAAGCACTCAGTATTAATTGCTAATTGGTGCTGAGTGGTTCAATATTGTCAATTTAACTATCTGCGGCCCCAAGGCACATACTCGTATGTCATCAAGATTGACTCAATATAAAATAGAGCACTATTTCACGAAATCATTTTATATCATGAGCCAAGCTCTTTGAAAGGGTACAATTTAATTTAAATTGAAACTTTATAAAGTATGAAACTAGACACGTAAATCAAAGCCGAATAGCGAAAATATTTATATGGTATGTTGTCGCCACATCAAATACTCGTATTTATTTTATTAAAAATGGGGTGAACTATAGTAGATGATAAAACATGAACTGTTTTATTTGGTCATGGCGTAGATGCTTAGAATTCTATTATATATTACTCTGTTATATAGAAAATCGAAGATAACTTTATAATGTTGCTTGGCTAGTGTAGTTTTATGTCTAATTGAGGGACACACGTTATCAGAACGTTGTTTTAATGAATTCTAACAATTTAAAGGTACTTATTTTTAATATTGATGAAATAAAACCTAAACTCTTCATATTTTCATTATTCATCCTATAAATATACACCTCGGAATTCATACATTGTAGCAGGATGATTATTTGCTATCTTTCTTGTGTCGCATGACAGAGTGTTGGCCAATCAATATTCCGATTACCTATCAAAATTTGTAGACGTAGACGCCAAAGTCCTAACCGTATTTTTTCAGAGAATGTTATGTTATGTATTTCGGCGACAGAACGACAGTCATGTAACTCGACTGTATGAAAATGAAACACTCCTAGAGTAATCTACAAAGTAATCATAAATTTATTAGTTTACAATATTGGTACGTTCAGTTGACAAGAACTTTGTTAGTGTAACTGTGGGTGACATTTATCATAGATAAATGAGCTGTTCACTGGTGTTTCGATATTAGCTAATACTAATAATATTACCTTCATTAATTAACCTTATTCTTTGACCGAGCATAAGGAGCAAAAGTCCAAGCTTAAGATCTGCCAACGGGCCATGGAACGCAGCATACTGGGTGTCAAATTGACGGACCACGTCAGAAACACTGAGCTGCGTTCCAAAACTGGCATCGCTGATGTTGGAGTGGTGACCGCCAGGATAAAGTGGTGCTGGGCGGGACACGTCTGTCGAATGGAGCCATTCCGATGGGCGAAAATAGCCACGGAGTGGATACCTGGAGGTGGTCGGCGACGGCGAGGAAGGCCGAGGAGGAGATGGAGGGACGATCTCGACACTTATTTAAACATGTGGCATAGGGTGGCCGAGGCCCAAGAGGAGTGGAAGCGTAAGGGGGAGGCCTTTGCTCAGCAGTGGGACACGTGAGAGGCTAAATAAAAAAATAAATAAAAAATAAACAGTGGATGTAAAAGTAGTTTTAACATATCATTAAGCTTTTTTTTAAGCAACAACAAGCAAAGAAATAAAAAAATAAAATAAACATCAAACTAAATTTGAAAGTAAATATGTTGTATCACAATAAGCGACGTTGCGACGTTATATTTTGTCCTTCCATATCAACATTTATAGGACCAACCGTTTTGGCGTTTGGTAGGAAACTGATTTGATAGTTCAGGTAATTTGTCCAATTTTAAGTACATATGTTTTGCCATTGAGGATTTTGAAACGTACTCATACATATAACAAATTTTGCCTGTGTAACCGCTGAATGTAAGTGAGTAGGCGCGCGTATTTTATCCGGAGGGTAAACATATTACGTATATGATGTAAAAGTTTGTCGGTGTAAAGTGATTTATGCGACGTTTGAGAATGTGTTGGCGTCGCACAAACACGCCTAATCCCTCAGGCGAGCTTACTACACGTCGCGCTACTCACTACTTACTTGTTGCCTTAATTATTATATTAGGTATAGGTTACTGAAATATTTTTTAAATATTTTATGAGCGTGTAATACGTATAAGCTTGCACAAGTATTGACAGAACATTTTGAATCCAGCAGGTACACGGCTTATCGGTATCAGTCGTCTAGTCAAGGCTAGTGCTCCTTCCACCCCACAGACGCAGACTGGCAACGGGACGGATTGGCACCTTAAGCGGACGGTTGCTGACCAATGGGCCTACGATGGACGCTCCCACTGTCAAAAGCGTCCGCACTCGACGCCCATATGTGCAAACTTTTGAGTTCCAGAGAATGTTTGCAATGTCCATAAATTCCAAAACGACAGTTGTGCTGGCACTTCTGTGGTCCCAGCGATTAAGCTAAATGCCACCGTTATGGACCACCTCTCGCTAAGTGCGGAGATTGACATTCCCATTGGCAGAGCCAGGACCATGTTCGGGAAGCTTAGTACAAGAGTATGGCAGACCAAACATCTGACCACTAAGACCAAGATGTTAATAAGCATACTCTTCTACGGAACCGAGATCGCAAACTTTTTCTGTCATGTTTGTGGTAGGGTGTGTCGTTCCCGTATCGGTATTTACATCCACCAAAAACGATTGCTTCCTGACATTACTCCATAAATCGTCTGCCATAGACGTAAAAGCGGATGATGATGCACAAGCTGTACAAATTTTTAAATTGCCTGTAAAATATTAAAATGTAGTTATTCTCAAGCACATGATTTTAAATTCAGTCGTGATCATAACCCGAAACCCGAACCAAACGATCGACAGCCCAATATTTAATGCGCGAATCAGGCCTTATAATCCGGTCAAGTTACAGAAGGAATACCATTGCAACAAAAACATTTTACGCTGAATTGCCAGCAGGCTTGACTGTGTGTTTGTAAACCGCTACTGCAGGCTTTCTACCTCTGTGGTGAACCTGTGGCAGTGGTTCATATGCATACGTTATGTAATCATAGGTAAGTATAAATTAACATAGTTGGTATGTTACTTGAATAAACAATTTAGTATTATTATTATATTATTACAAATGGAATGTGGGAAAGTCTTCATCGATCTCACATATGCAAAAAAAGTTATTCAAGGTCAAAGTTCGCAAATATAGGTTTTTTGCTTTTTCCAGGCAAACGATAAGTTTCATCATAAAATAGGTAGATAAAAACTGTAGATCATGATCATATTTCAATTTAAATGTGCGTGCACTGTTTTCCTAAGAATTACAAAAAGTTAAAAAATTCTAAAACAAATTCGTTTATTTGCTGAAATGTGGTAATACAAAGTTGGTAAATATACTACAAAAATACATCCAACACATTTGCCATCTTCAATTCATGGCGTACAAATATGTAAGTTAAATTACTAATTATTATGCCAGTACTAATAAACAGACCAATAATATTATTTGTGTTTATAATTTAAATATTCATTAACAAAGTAGAGACATCTGTCAACAAGCCATCTGAACAGTTGTCTCTTTAACTTATTAATAGGTAGATGTCTAGCATCTTCGGGTAGGTGATTGTAGATGGGCACTGACATTGCATAACTAGTTCGACTACATATTTCAATTGTATTGGGGAAAGCACAAGATTATTTGACAATGAAAGTTTACGGAACAGAGGCTTACGGGTTATCCAGGGTGCCACGTCAAAAGTCGTGTTCTGCTCTGCATAACTATGTTCACGTTTCCACGCCACTTGCGAGGTAGTGCACTTGGTGCGTTTTTGTAACGTGAGTACGTGACTATTGGAAATGATTAAAGTGGTGTGAAGCGAGTAATTGGGGAAAGTTATTAGGCTGATTGATAATTATCTAATAGAACTTGAATTGTAAGGTCTTCTTCTTCTTTCTGTTGGATACAAATACATTAAATAAAGCGTACAAAAAGGCTCTTGAAATTTAAAAAACCACGATTCATGCGTAGTACATTAAATTTCATTTTTGAATACTTATATTTTTTATGGTCGTATAGTTGACCGCGTAAATATCTAACGTCAAAGGCTACAATTTTTTGATAAATTTGTACTGGTTTTTGAAACATTTGACTCACAACAGTTTTTGACCTTCAAACCTTCAAGAAAAGAGCGTACTTCCATCTTAAAGGCCGGCAACGCACTTGTGACTCAAGAGTCACAAGTGCTGTCACCCATGGACATCTGCAAGTTCCATGGGTGACGGTAGTCACTTACCATCAGGTGACCCGTCTGCTCGTTTGCCCCCTTTAATATATATGTATATAAAAAACATAAATTTTGTTTTGGAACTGAAAATGTGAATTTGATAACTTACTGATTTAACTATAAATTTATAATCTAAAAAGCCCCGACTCGAAAATCCCTTTAACGATTTGAAAAGAGCTGATCATCTCCGAACGCCTGAAAAGATTTTCTTGAATTATATCTACGAACACTCCCGACTAATTCACCTTTTTCAAACAAAAAAAAACAAAATCAAAATCGGGTCATCCGTTCGGGAGCTACGATGCCATAGACACACACTCTCAAAGGCCGGCAACGCAATTGTGACTCTTGAGTTGCAGGTGTCCATGGGCGACGGTAGTCACTTACCATCAGGTGACCCGTCTGCTCGTTTGCCCCTATAATATAAAAAAAAAGACACACACACACACATACAGACATGTCAAACTTATAACACCTCGTCGTTTTTGCATCGGAGGTTAAAAACTAGTATGTACATGTGTACATACTACAAAACAGAATGTTCTGTAACAAAGAAAGCTGCTACTATTGAAATTGTTGGTAATTAATACTAATTAAATTATAGAATTTTGTTTCCATGCAAAATAAATAAACATAATCACTGACGTGGAGATTAAAATTCATAAGATATTGTTTAGAAATGGGCATTTTAGTCGGCCTGTTGGTCAAGGGGTTAGTGATGCTGACTGCTGAGCCAGAGGTCGTGGGTTTTAATCCCACCCACGATAAATAATTGTGTGATGATGACACGTTCATTAGTTCTGTGTCTGGGTGTAATTTATGTATTACATGTATGTATTTAGTAATATATAAGTGTGTTTATGAGCAGACTGGTTACTACCGTGCGGGCTCTGCTTAGTTTGGGCGGTGCGGTGAGTGGAGTCGAGACAGCAAATATTTTAGCTACACTCGACTGAGAGTCGACTGAGATACACTCAGAGCTAAAGTCAATTTCGTCACACTTTGAATACCTAACATTACATAAGTTCGGATTTCTTCAAATCGGTCCTCTATCAGTCTAAATCTATCGGATAACGTCCAGTAAAAGGATCGCTGTTCTCATATAATTTTTGTTTGATCTAAATCCAGTTTTATCCAGTTCGCGAGCAAATCGGTCCAAAAATTTTTTTGTAATACATCTTGTGTAGTGTGTGTCGTGGAGGATGACTACAGATAAGAGCCTCGATATAATGGGGCTCAGTCGATTGACGTCAGATGACGCGACGAGATTAGCCGACGCAATTGAATGAGGCTGGAGCGGGCCCTCGCTGAGAAGTCGACCCTTCGTGGAGGACTGTCGTCGGTAAAGGGAACGGAAATAAGTAAATTAGGCGCCATTGTCACCGCTAAGAGTATTACCTTTGCGGCTTAGAGTGGTGTGAAGTGGCGGCCTTGCTCTTCAGACGGACACAATGGATTTATTAGTCATATGACAAATATCTTCCTGCGTTTACATAGCGTGCTTAACGAAATTGTAACTTTGGAATTGTAATTTGTATAAATAATTTAAATAACATAATATGCTTGTGATTTGTTTATTTAAGAACAAATATTAGTCTTGCTTATATCAAGACACTTTTAAGACATCGTATCTATACTAATATTGTAAAGCTGAAGATTTTGTTTGTTTGTTTGCTTGAATGCGCTAATCTCAGGAACTACTGGTTCTATTTTCACATACATACAGATAACAATATACAACTTACACATTAAAACTAATAAAAAAAGAAAAAGAACTGTATATGGGCTATTTACATGCATGCGTCATAAAATTCCTCCACATCGTCGCCTACTGGCAGTGTTCCCAGAAGGCTGGCAGCATTGCCACGTTGAATGGCAATGCTAATTCTCTGTGCAAGAAAAAGGCCCGTTTTCTGGTCACGAGAAGTGTCGATCAGTCGCTTAGCTAATTCCTTATAAACGGAACGAGCACTCGGACCCCATGACCCAAGCGTTTCGACCCCAAACGACTCAAAAACATAGTTACCAACTAAATTATTGTATTTACGCCGTTTGAGGCTTTCTGCTGATGCAGCAGCAGCGCCAGCACAACCAGCTGTACTTGGAAGATGTGATGGCGCGAGGGTGTCAACGCAGGTTGCGTCCCACACCAAAGGCCTACCCATCTTCCATGGCAGTAACGACATACCATCTGGTCTCTTCCCATCGTCTCGTACCAGACCACTAGGTTCACGTACGGCTGGCACGCCGGTGGTGACAAGAGCACGACGGATTATGTCATTAAGATTGGCATGTCGAGATATACGGCCTGCGCTTCTGCTACAAGAAAGGCCATGGTGTCCGAGACTGTTGACAGCTTCTCCACAGTGACAAAGATGCGGAGAAACACAAGGAGCTCCTAAACGAAGGCAAGTGGCAAGGCGGAATGTGTTATCGTCCAACAAGGTGCCTATGTTGGGCGATGGAAGTGCCTGAATCCATAGGCCTAATTCCCATTCTCCCACAGCCAACAAACGAGCTCTGCAACATTGGATGCGGTGTCAATTAAATAATTCCTTCTTAAGGTGCATAACGGCGCGTCCCATTGCCTCTGAGAGAATGGATTAACAGGTAAAAGAGTATTGGGACAAGCTATCTGCCAAGCATTTATGGCATCGGTCTTGCAGGACACTTCAGAATTAACCAGTGTGTTTGTTAGAATTTTCCTGGTTAACTCTTCTGCGCCATGGACCGAAGACAAAAATGCTGGAAGGCTGACATCTGAAATTTTGCGAACGCCAAGACCACCCAAACGAACTGGTAAGGATGCTTGAAGCCAGCCTCGGTCGTTCAAAGCCACATTTAAAATTTTGCTAAGGGTGTTTTGAATAATTTTGTAAATTTTTTCTAAAAGTGTTAAATGTTTCCAAAGTTGCGATGATCGAAGGGCATGAGTAAATTTTGGTACGAAAAGACAAAAACGGAGTATAGTAAAAGCCGAATGGACATTAATTTTAAGTAAACGATCCCAAAAATTACCAAAATTTTTAATTTTGTCTTCTATGAAAGATTGAAAACCATCTTCCAAGACCGGGGACCCAAGAAGGCGGAGAGACGTTTTTTCTAAAACTTTAATGTTAGGTGCCAATGAATTGAATTTCTGTACAGTCGAGTGTCTGTCTGTTTTGTCACAAATAAAAATTTCGCATTTGTCAGAATTTAGTTCTAAGCATATGGATTTAAATTTATTTTTTATGAAAGTTAAATCTTGTAAAACTGTCTCTACTTCCCCTCCTAGGGTTCCGTCATCAAGGTACCAAATCTTGAATTTTGATTTTATCTCCTTAATAATTGGGTGTATCGCTAAACTGAAGATAACTGGTCCCAGAGGGTCACCCTGCTGACATCCAACGGCCGATTTCAAAAGAATGTCCTTGTATACTAATTTTGTAGGATATCTATAACATTGCCAAAGAAATTTATAAATTTTAGGGGTTTCCAATTTTGCTTGGGTCAATAGAGTGTCCCTATTAACAGAATTGAAGGCATTTCTCAGGTCAACTACTGGTTCTAATTGAAAAATTGTTTTAGTGTTAGATAGCCCATTTATTGAGGAAGGCTATAGGCTATAAAACATCACGCTACGACCAATAGGAGCGGAGCAGTGACCATAAACGCGGGTGAAACTGCGGGGACGGCTAGTGATGCCTATAAGTTCATAGAGAAAAGAAGGATTGAAATAAAGATTCGTATATTCGTATATTCTTTATTGTACACAAAAATAACAATCTTATAAGTACAGGAAGGAAAATAGCATGTACAAAGGCGAGCTTAACCCATAGTTGAGTTTTCTTCCAGCAAACCTTGGGACTGAAGAGAGGATAGTAAAGAATAAATAGAGGCAAAGTGTGTACGTTAAAGGGAATTGAATAAACATAAAATTAAAAACCTAAACTATAAATACATAATGTATACCTACAGAATAACAAGTACCTATATGTTCGCAATATCAATTTACATATATTACCACATATACACTAAGTAATATGTTAAACATATACATACACATATAAATACATAAAAATTAATATCTGATTATTGCTGAGACAGAAAAAAGTCCTTGATTTTTTTTCCTGAAAACAGTCAGGGAAGGGCTATCGCGAATAGAATGGGGAAGGGAATTCCACTGCCGTACTGCAGTAACAGTGAAAGAATTATCATAACGAGTAGAATTATGAGAAGGAATTAATTAGAAGCAAAAGAGAAGATGAGGAGCGACAAGGTTTGGTCCTGGGAACCAGATACTCGAAGCGCTCACGCAGGTATGAAGGAAAGTTAGGATTGTGAAGAACCGAATAGAGTAAAGAAAGGATGTGAACATCTCGACGCCGCCGAATAGGTAGCCACTTTAGTTGTTTCCGGAATTCAGAAATATGATCATATTTCCTTAAACCGAAAATGAAACGGATACATAGATTTTGCAATCGTTCCAGTTTGTTCCACAGGTCTTCGTTAGCGTCGAGAAAGGAAACATCAGCATAGTCAAGAAGGCGAAGGAGAAGGGATTGAGAAAGACAGATTTTAGTCTGAAAGGGGAGAAAATTTTGAAAACGCTTAAGCGAATGATATGCACCAAATACCTTCCTGCTCACATCAGTAACGTGAGTGGTCCATGATAAGTTACAATCAATAAAAACTCCGAGATTTTTTACATAGGTTTCTCTTAATGTCACTCTCTGTAATCGGGTTGAACGAAAATGAGGTACATTGAGGCAAAGGCAGACTGGAAAGATGACTAAGAGTAGAGTTTTTTTCTGAAACATCGACACATATTGGTGGAGTGGAAAAATGCTTATTGAGCACGTTGAGATTTATATTAGGTGAGCTGTCGTTGGCGGTTTTACCAATTCCAAGAGACTTCAGAAACTGCCATACCTGTGGTGTGTTGAAATTTTTTATAGAATCATGAATGTGGCGTCTTTTAGCATCCCGACACAGACGACTGCAGCGATTCCGAAGAGTTTTATAAGCAGACCAGTTTTCGTCAGAGGGATTTCGTTTATATTTTCGCTTGGCCTTATCCCGTTTTGTCATTGTTTGTTTGATTTTATCTGTAAGCCAGGGGGCAGGGAGATGCTTAATCTTTACTTTTTTCAGTGGAGCATGTTTGTCATAAAGTTCTAATATAATTTTATTGAATATTTCTACTTTAGTGTCAATATTGCCACAATTGTAGACAAGTGACCAATCACTATTATCTACATCTGCTTTTAGATCCTCTATGTCAATATTTTTAAAATTTCGGAGGAGTAAGAACTTAGGTTTAGGTTTAGAAGAGCAAATTTTGTAGGAAAGGAAAATAAGATCATGGTATGAGAAAGGCGCAGAAAGTTGACCATGACCAGCAACCTTGTTACAATCAGAGACAAGAATCAGGTCTAAGAGAGAGGAATTACAGTGAGGAGCGTGATGTGTTGCATTCAGAGGTAGAATATGCATATTGACTGAGGAGACAAGGGACCGGAGTTTTCGACTTCGCCCGTCATTCTTGAGTAGGCAAGTGTTGAAGTCCCCAAGAATAATTGTGTCCTTATATAAAGGAGTTAGATTTTCCAATTTGGCTTCGAACGAAGAGAAATAATCAATGTGAGAGGAGGGGCTGTAATAGATTCCCACAAGGGGTTTAGTGTGGTGAAAGTCGAGTTCAATAAAAAGATGTTCAGCAAAGCCAGAGTAATTACTTGGAGACTGATCGACCACTCTAAATACGATATCAGACCGTAAGTAAATGGCGACCCCACCGTATCCCTTGCCTAGTCTGTCATTTCGTATGAGCCGATAACCAGGTAATGCATATTGTGAAGAAGGCAGCATAGGTTTGAGAAAGGTTTCAGAGATAAGGACAGCATGGATAACCTTAGAGTTGAAAGAAGATAAAAGATCCGGATAGTGAGCGTGAACACTTTGTGCATTAATGTGTACAACATTGAAAAAATTGTGGAATGCACATTTACATCACCGATCATTTCGCTGGCTTGCGGGGTCGCTTTTCATTGATAGAAGCAATTGTTTTAGAAGCTGTAGGTTTCGATGCTTCGCCAGGTGCCAATTGTGGTGCAGGGAATTAGAAACATAGTTTCCTCAGCTCGGAAATGGATTCAATCTTACGCCACAAGCCGTTGGGGAGTTGGATGATAATTTTACCATCAGAGGTCCAACATTGACTTACACCGTAATGTTTGCGGGCATCCATGAACACGTCGTGGCGGGGCTTAGTGAGAAACTCTGACAGTGTTAAACCCGACCCCTTAAGCTTTGTCTTACTGTTCTAAACCTCATTACGCAGCTGGTAACTGTGGAACCTTATAAGAAGAGGACGTGGCTTCTTATTGTTGCTTCCCAGGCGGTGACATGACTCTACTTCTTGGGGTGTAATGTTAGACAATTTCAATTTGTCGGTTAATAATGAGACAGTCCGGGATAGACAAGTATCCTCTTTCTCTTCACTCAAACCATGCAGCAGGAAGACTTTTCTTCTTGATGCCATTTCATGCCTATCTAAGCCAAGAAGCAGCAGCTCCATTTGTGACTTTAACATGGTCATTGTCTTCCAAATAAGGGACTTAAAGTCAGTGAAATTACGTGAGAGGCTAGAAATAGATTTATGAGTTGCATCAGTGCCCGCCGCATTCTTCAGGTCTTCTTCATACTGCATCATCCGGGCTTCAAAAGTTGATGAGAGTTCCTCCATGCAATTTGAGAGCTTGGTGTAAAGATCCATTGTGTTATTTTGTCAGTGCAAGTGAAAGTGAATGGAAAAAATGTAAGTTAATTCAATGCACTAGAGGATATAGATTACTTTTAACACTTCTGTACCATTTAAAAACAGTATTAAATATTTTTAAAATCAAAAAGATTATTGAGCTAAAATTTTTGATGTCAACACTGACTACCCTCTATCTTTTTCCTATAATAAACACAAAAAATAAAACTAAAGACATTAGTTGTAACCGCGTCGTGAGCCGTCACTGCCTCCAAATATGTGTTTTTGAAGTGAAAGTTTCTTTAGGCACATTGTGCACTTTTGGGATGGGCCAAAAGCACTGAACTTGCGTGACCATCAGAATTTTTGTGGAATACTGAAATATTGTCCACACTAACAAATACTGTCCTTGCGCTCGCGCCGCGCGCCGTCCTCTCAAACGTCAGTAGTAGTAGTCCAGTCAACAAGTCCAAAAACGTGTTAATTCTTGATAAAGCTCCTAAAAATATGTGCGATAGCTCATTCGATTCGGAATTACGTCTAGAAACAAGTATCTCGAGGATTTATTAGTATATAAAATATTGCAATTGTTATTAACAAAATAAGATGAAAAAAAAGTTTTTAGTTTTTCGTGAACAATTCAAAAAGTTTTAATATTTAAGGAATTTAAAAAGAGACCCTTAAAGATGAGGAAATGTCCATAAAAAAAACTCCCGGAACTCTATCTCCATTACTTATAATTTTTATTTATTTTATTAGAACACTGTTTCGATAAAACATTGTTCAAGTCCCTTTCGTGTCAGCTTCTAATTACGAGGATTGGAGGAATCACATCAATTAATTTACCCTGTACAAAAACATGGCAGGGCTTCGTTAGTCGATATTTTTTTTTCCATACACATTTTAAAGAGTACTCAGGTACTTCTACGTCTTTATTGATGTAAGTCTGTTAGTAGTACAAGTATGAATTAAAAAATTAAAATACATCTGACTCGAAAATCATTAGATCGACAACGCCATCATCATCATCAACGATTAGAAAAGAGCTGATGATCTTTGAACGGCTCAACAGATTTTCTTGAATTACAGCTAAGAACACTCTCGATCAAGTCACCTTACAAACAAAAAAGCCGAAATCTAAATCGATCCATCC
The DNA here is from genome assembly GCA_963859945.1 of Euplagia quadripunctaria. Lineage (NCBI taxonomy): Eukaryota > Metazoa > Arthropoda > Insecta > Lepidoptera > Erebidae > Euplagia > Euplagia quadripunctaria. The sequence goes on along the minus strand of OY982560.1, from coordinate 345,294 downwards.
GTTTCGTACGTTTGATACCACAGACACACAAATACACACGTTAAACTTATAGTTAAAAGTTATGACTTAAGAAGATTCGTATTTTAATGTTAATTTTATAGCAACTTTACCCTGCGCTGTTCCAATAGAACTCGCACAGCAACTTGCAGATTAAAATAACTACCCCCGTAAGTGTAATTATTTAAAAGTTTATACAACTTTATTTTGAATTAGTACAGTGAGAAGTTTTTACATGAACACCTTTCAAACTAAGACTGATTTAGATTTTTTTGTACCACCCGTGTGGGTATGTTAAAAAGCGAGTACTTGTTCGTTGCTAGTTACAAACCTGCTTATTACAGAGTACATCCCCTTCCTTTCCAACATCAGGTGAGGCAACAATTAGTCTGAAACATCGACAAGCATATTCTTAAATACTCTATTAGTATCATGACAGGGTCTGTATTGACTAGAGGCCTATTTATTTTACACTAGCTGTGCCCGCGACTTCGTCCGCGTGGCATAGTGTATTTATATCGAATCAACAGCCTAAAAAATAAGTTTCAAGCGTCTAGCTCTAAATATGAGGATACTTCCATACAACTTTTCATCCCCACCTTTCAACCCCTTACACCCCTTTATTCGCATTAAAAGTAGCCTATGTCCTTTTTCAGGCTCTAGACTATCTGTGTACCAAATTTTATTTAAATCGGTTTTGTAGTTTTGACAGACAGACAGACAGACAGTTACTTTCGCATTTATAATATTAGTAAGGACAGTAAGGATGAATGAAATTCATCATTTTAATGACCATTTTCCCAACGTTATCAACCAAGGCCAGCTATAAAATAACCATTACAATAACGGTCAGAGAAAGCTGATTGCCGCATCACATCTGTTATGGTAGGATGGGAGAGCCCACTTTCCTAATTAAAATGGGAAATTTTAGATTACCCCAGTACCTGATCAATTGTATACACTAATTGACTAAAGTGGGAATAACAATTCAAAAATAAAATAGGTTTCTGAATGAGTCTCGGACACACGCTTTTAAAGGCAAAGCAAGCAATTATAACATTTGTAAACAAACGGTGAAAATATTGTGCGATTCACACTAAATTACGTTCTTCCGTTTGAAGTCGTTAAAAAAAAATTAAAAACAGTCGGCTCCTGGCTCTGTTTTGTTAACACTTATTCTTTTTTCAAGGAAATGAGAGTCAAGAACCCTTTTTGTCATGCGACAGAAAAATCAATTGAAGGTACATTTTTTAAATTTGTATTGAAATTAAAAACTTTACGATTGATGCAATACATATGTCTAATATACCTAGTATGTGCAGACACATAGTGCATTATACAAACGAGAAAAATTATAATCTTATTACAATAAATAAAGAATTAAATATCTAAGCATGATGAATTCGTTTAAAGATGCAGCGTCCATTGCTTTAATGAGAATATTCACCCCCAAATCTTCCAAAGAATTTATAAAAAAATGTTTGTAAAAAAACATTCTGTTAAATAAGAATATTTTTAGGGTGAAGATTTAGTTAGTTTAAGGAGTTTATCTTACGCGCTAGCAACCTGATTCGAAAAATAAAGACATAACATAGCCATAACTTTCATTGAGAGAGGTATATAACATGCTACGATCTACAGTAGCGGAATAGTAACATAGTTACAGTAAACATGCACCAATTTAGTAAATCGTAGGCAAATCCCCAAATCAAGATGCATAATTGAAATTGTACCTACGTGTGTGTAACACGGGGCTCCGCCAAGTACTTTTGTACTGGTAGGTACAAGACTAAGTTACCTAAAAACTATTCGATAATATTACTTGGATTTATTGACATTGCCTAACATTGAAGCCATAAAAAATACTTTTTATTATTAGATTATATGTTTTATGAGGAATTTTATGATATTGGAAAGTGTAGCGATATCATTTAAGTATTAGTAGACCTATCTGTGTTTGTAAAATGATATCAGATGGGGTTATAATTAACTACTCTCGATATCTGGCCTCCTCCTGGGAATGGACCATATAAAAATTATTTATAAAACATTTTTATAGGTTTTTTTAGCCTACATAACATAATGTAAGAATCAAAATATCATGTTGCGTAAAATTTAACCCAAATATTACAAACTAAAAAAGTTACAGACATATTATTAATTACTTTTACTAATGCAATACAAGTAGCCGTCTGATTGCTCGAGATAATCTCTTGGAGACAATCGTAGAACAGACAGAAAATATAACGATTTTTCTATGCTATGAAAGGGGAAAATCATATAAGTGATATAAAATAACTAGAAACGAAACGCTCTAGTCTAGACGATTACTCCAGGTGCAACACGAAAAGAAACAGAGTACACTGACATTTGCTAACTTTCGTTTGTTGTTTAAGTAAACAAATTCCAGCAACAAGTCGTAACACATGTAATCATAATATAACTTGCTAGCTACTTCTATATTTCTGTATTAACGGAACGTAACTAATGTCTTGACAAATGTCATTTGAGTTTGACATCTCTCTCGCTAGTGGGCTACGAAACGGAAGCAACCCGTATTTGTGACCTCTCCTAGAATATTAATATTAAAAGTAATTATTTGTAAGAACTATAAGCTCCAATATAATACTGAAGACCCCACCACATAGTTTTATTAAGAAACCGCAACAAGACAAATTCCTTATCTCAAATCTGCTGTAGCTCGTCAACTAATAACTCTAAACAAAAACCTGTAAAGAATTGTCATTAACATTTTATGTATTTTTAGTAAAACTTAACACATTGCCAACATTTATTAAGCAATCTTCCAGCCACCCACTTAAACGCAAATCCTATTCCACAGAGCCCAATCGTAGGAGAATGAGATAAGTTGAAGATTTCCTTTCAGAGCGATCAGAGACCAGCTATCGTGAGGACCAGAATAAAAGAATCGTCACAGAACTAACTCTAAGAAATAGATACGTTCATCGCTCGTTCTTGAAGATTTAATAACAGCCATGTAAGATTGAAGCCATAACAATTTGAATTTAAATTGAAGCGATCGAGACAATTTTATTTAACCGTATTATTCTTCTTTCTTTTTATATGGAATTGTCTTTAACATGTAAATGGTATTAGAAACATTTGCAATACCGATGTGGATATCCAACGTCATGTTGAATCATATATTCCCGATAAACGACACGAGGTGAGGCCTATTCTTGTAATGAAAAGAAGATACAAATAACATGTCATTTATTCTCGCTTTGTATCTATTATACGTGGCGATATACCTGCTGAGATGAGTCCGCGCGTCCTTTCTATCAAGAAAAGGAAAACCTATAAATATATCATTTATCATATTGGCTTGTGTGGTAAAATTCATATTATCTCATGTATGGGTTGGTGTAGGGATGCCATTTATCGCCACTATCCGGATAATGATGAAGAATTTGATCTGCGGACACAGTGTGTAAGCCTGTTACACAGCGTCATTACTTACACCGTTATTAAGTCGTAGGACTATTTAAAGTCCTTTATTTATATTATAGTAATGAAAAAAATGGAGTAAGCATGGACAAATCTAAAATAGATGGGAAAGGAAAATTTTACTTGCTCTACAAAGTCCTGCTTACTAAGTGAGGCAGATACCCCATTATGGACAATCTTTTGCTTTCACGAAATGCCTCTTTGGCATGTGTTTCGCCTCTTTAGGAGGCGTCTTCCGGAACGATTTGTCAGTGAAATGAGTATTCTCTCATATAAATCTGTGAAGAGACGAAGTACCTAATAAAGGTGTGTGGTGAGTTTCCAACATTTAAGTGGAAGATTTATTATTAGAAAAGGATATATAAAGTACGATAATGTTTATTTTAGTGAGCGTTAAGCCTAAATAAATCGGCCTATAGTGGCCCTAACGTCGCTCTTCATTGTCCGACACGTAATTACTGAACATAAAATGTTCTTTATTGTTATAGCGCCCAGAGATAGGCAATAGAATGACATCTTCTCACAGAATAATTAAACACGTAAATCTAACGGTAAGCAGGTGTCCGATGCGAGGGAGCGATCGAAACGATACCGACACCGAACTAAGTATATGCACCTAGTGGACCCAACAGACGTTGCCTTGCCTGAAAGTTGGCTTTTCCTTTGGGTGGTATAATTGATTTCGACAATAAAACAAATACTGCCAGACACTAAAATCTCCTAAAACTAAAAATAGTTTCATTAAGATGGCCGGTTATCGGATGCCCGGCCAACCAAAAGGCCGGATGCCGGATATCCCGCCAACCAAAAGGCCAGATAGCCGGGTATCCGCTGGCCGGATAACGGTCTAAACGTTGTCAATTGGCTATCCTATGTCAAAAGTAATCTCATGTTGCTGCTTTAAAAAGTAGAAAAAAAAGAAACTGAGCTAAGAACTTCTGATTTACCATGCATGAGGGCCGCGTTGCTAACTGAATTAGAAAATATTTTCAACTCCTTAAGTCAATGTCAACCAGGGATGTTGTGGATGCATATTTTTTCACATACGCGGATGCGGATGCGGATCTTAGGATATTTTATAAAAACTAGCATCTGCCCGCCACTCCGCTCACGCTAACGATGCCACAGAAACCTGGGCTCTAAGTCTTTGGTTTAAAATAATTCCAAAAGTCACTTTGGGTTGGTGGTGACATTACAATGTTTTTCGATTCACTTTCAAATGATCAGTGTTTATTCACAAACACACTCGAAACGACAACAAGTATGATAAGCGCAACTAGCTAAACACGTTATAACTGATTTACGAGAAACAAATGATACATACACAATAACAAACGCGTCGAATCTTGTCACCGAACGAAATCTTCGTTACTATTGGTCAATACACACGTGCATAGGGCTCGCGGACGTCGCCGGCTCCGCCTATTATCTATTTGTCGCGACGTGTGGTACATCTGCATAGGCATGAATATCCGCATCGATTGATGCGGTTGCGGATGCGGATGCAGATGTTTAAATCGATGCGGATGCTCCGCAATTGCAGATGCGGATGCGAATATTCGCAACATCCCTAATGTCAACTAATCGACGCAACATTACTTAGAAAAACTACGTGAGGGTTGTAAAAGGTGATAGCGCTCGACGGACGTTTGTGTTAGAATTTATAAAAATGTCTTGCGACGAGTTCTTCAGTAGCAGTTAATCTTTAACACCGGCTAAAAAAGTAGAGATGCGGAGACAGAGTTGGATGTATTCCGCGAAGCTTACAACACGTTCTGCAATTACTTTAATGAGATAGCAAACAAAAACAATAAGTAATTAGAGTCACGACCAAGTAAGTAACGTAATTTCATGTAAAATTAATTTTTACTTGAAGTCAGTGGGAATTGATCGCTATCATGACCCTTATATTTAGTGGCGAGCTAATGATAAATGTTTTTTTTTGTAAATAGAGCTTTTCAAACACTATTACACGTCGATTAGTTCTGTGGAGGTAGATAGTGCCGGCATTTCCTGTGACTAGCCTTCAGAAGAAACGCCAAAGCAAACTCAAAGATCCAAGTCTATATAAACTCAAACTGTGCAAGTGTCATGTAGGTGTTAAGGACTGTCTTTATTTGAAAGAACCATTTCAGTTTTGAGCTGACCAGTCACGACACCTAATAGACTACATATATAAGTCGGTAATCACGGAATTCAACCACATCTTAGGGAGCTCCACGACTCCAACCGGTCCGCCACCGCAGTTAGACATTTGGGTATGCCAATGAATAATATACAACACAATACACAGGCTTCAGGAAGCTTGTCAAAGTTTATATGAAGTATGTACCCTGCAGCAGTGTATACGACTGAAGACTTTTTTTAGCTGGCTTTATCTATGAACACAACTGAAATTATTTATTTCCTCTTAATGCAGAGAATTTTATTTATTTACTAGCTTTGCCTGGTACTATTATGTATTCTGTGGATTTGCCCACGGATTCGCTCGTATTAAAGTCATTTTCCTATTATATACTATACTTTTACTATTTTTTACTTCATGATCTACTCTTTCTTTTTTTATATATAAATACCTAACAGCGGGTATGCAACATTTATAATGATTGTTAATTTATTTATTTAGGAAAACAAACTGTTATATCCTATTTTATTGTTTTTATTAAGTCACATAACACTTCACCAGGCGATGGAGATCGTAAAATGATCCCCGATCTCCATGAGAGTTGGCCTAGGGGTAACGGGTGCGGCTGCCCGTTACTACCTTCCTAGGGTATAACCGAGTCCCTTGCAATAGACCTATTTCTGTCTAAACACCGATTCGATTCCGACATACCACTTCACAGCCAGCCCCGGTAAAAATGACCCGTAGGGGTCCCACACCATGAAAAAAAGTAACATAACACTTCATTGTTAAGTTTTATTATTTACCGTGTCAGGTTGCTTTGTTTTAAGATATTTGTAGTTTCATAACCAACGTACTTGTTCTATCTACAAACAATTTCTCTATGGTCTGCTCACTATCATAGAGTAAGGCTAAATTTACTTGATGGCTACAAATTAATTACGAGATAGCGTTATCCACACAAAATATATAACAATAAAAATCATTATTTGGAACTTATTGAACGATTAAACACAATACAATTTTAAATAAAATGACAATCATTTAATAGAAATTGGTGTTCATTTACAATATTTTGCCTGTAGTACAGTAGAACTTCTATTTATTTTGTTGCAAATGAAAATAAAGCGATTATATTTGTAATCTCATTTAAATAAAGTAAAAGTTAAACTCGCGTCAGGACACGTGACCTGATCGAAAATTCGTAAGACGGTGCCGAGTTTCTTATATTTAAAAAAATATAACATTCGAAATTCAAATATTTATGAGCTTCCAGGAGCGCAGGACTTCCAGTGTACCCTATGTACCTATACATTTAGATATGTTATTACCTACTTTTTAGTTTTTACCTAATTATGTGTATACAGATGTGTGTGTGTGTGTATATGCAAATACATTGTGAAGTTATGTTTTCACCTCTGACGTGCAGTCCTACGACTGACTGTTTTTTTAAATTGTGTAATTGTCTTCCAACTCACCTAATGGAAAGTGATGATGAACACGAAGATAGTACACGCCTATCCAAGAGAAATCTATTCACTCTACAATTGAACGTTCCAGGATTATAATTGACTGGAAAAATAGTCGCAGACAGTTCATTCCAGACCTTGGCGACTCCATCCAAAAAGGAGCTGTCTAAACGTTTCGTTCGATTTTTTGGTGTTCAGCAATGAAAGGGTGGAACATCTGTCTGTGTCTAGTCGGCCGATGAAGGAATGGTGAGTGCCCTGTAATAATGTCCCAGAATATTATAAATTCATTATTGCTCGCAACAATCTCGCCACCGCTGCTATAAAGTATCAAAATTACTAAATAACAGTAATCGCTGTTCGTACCTCAATCAGCACTCAAGTGATTATTTTCAACTTATATTGCATGCCTAGCCTTTTATCACCCCACAATTGTCAACCGACAAAACTGCGAGGCGCTACGGGTATAATTAGTCATAATAATGTTTACTAACATTTTTTTATTAAATAGTAAAGTGTTTTATCACCTATTATAGTTTTTGATGTGGTGATAACATTATGTATATGTTTTTGTTGTGTTGAGTAATGGATGACAATAATTGATCAGTCAATATGTTAGCACTGCACTGTAAGAAGGTAAGGAGCTGTGGAAGTATAAATGAGAATAATCCGATGATTTACAAGATAATATAAAGAACTAGAAGAGAATATACATATCTACGGATGAGTCGGCTCTGTAAGTAAAATAAGTAATGTTATGGAGCTCCGTAACCGTAACCAAAACGCTTGGATATCCGAAATAAAAATCTATTCAAAACCGTCACGAATCTGATACAAAAGTTTTCAATAATTTCCAATAAGGACGGAGTCTAAATAAGACATGTTATGACAGATTTCTGTTATTTCTACACGATAAAATGGTTGTATAATGTTGTATTTGTATACTTAGTTTAGTTTTTGCACTTTTAAGGAGATAACACTTAAAAATGAGTTGCTTTAATAATCACTTCAAGGCTAAATGTATTTTTTTTGTGATTTTACTACCTAATGATAACCTAGAAATAAAGCTAAATCATTATTTACATATCTGTATCTCCATATTGCAATTCCTTAAAAATCTAATATCCGTAACTAAAATGATCCGAAAGCATCAGATAATTAAGAACAGTTTTATGTCAAGGTATACTGTTTTACTCACGTGTGTATTTCGGAACACCCGACTAGTTCAGGCCCAACGGGGGCCCTTTATCTAAGCGGTGGTGTCGTGCGCCACACTCACTGTATAATAAGATACAGGACAGCTTTCTACAGAACAGTTATAAGAAATTGGTTTCCTAAAATTTTCATTTGTAATTTCAACCCTCAAAAGTGTTTGAAAGTGACTCAGACACTTTGACAAACCTTTTGAGAACTGCACGGATGGCGGAACAGTTAAAGTGGTGGTGGTGGTTTTGTGTGACCCACAAATAGTTGTCCTGAGTCTGAGTGTTCTTTGTGTTGTTTGTAAAGTCCCCGCGACACAGGAATCATGTCTATTGATATCTATCTAGTCTAAAATCATCTAAAATCTCTCTATTGTAAAAAAAAGTGCTCCCTAAAAATCAAAAGTCAACACAAGTAGGTATTTGGGATGAATAGTGGATTGAGGGGCGACTCGGTGGCGACACGACGGCGATATGCATCAAGAGGGTGCGGATTGCGGTCCATTCAAATGGCACGTTTAGTCACAATAATATACAAATATTGAGAATCTTGAATTTGTCAGTAATTTTTGTCTGTCTGGCTTCATACAAATTAATTTCATTATAATAATACATAAATTACAATAATACTTACTTGTGTGAAGTCATCTGTATATATATAAATGAATCCCTATTTCCCTTGGTCACGGTATCACGCGTGAACGGCTGGACCTTTTTTTTTGTGTTTTGTTATTGTCAGGAGAAGGTTCTTATGAAATAAAAAATTAAGAAAGTTGCTCGGAAAATTAGAAAATTGAAGAAAACTTAACGAGGGTCTTACGCAGCTAGAATTTTTATAGAAAGACAGCTCTTGCTGGTAAGGTGTACTTGTTACCTTTTAAAATAGAATATACACTTTTAAAATTAACTTAAAAAAGAGTATCTCCGACTTCAGCCACCCTAAATCATGCTAAGTTCCATGCACCCTTAGAGGTGGACTATTTTCTTCAAATTTAAATGAGACTAATTTTGAGTACAACTAATTCAATTAAATAAATAATTATTGATATCACACATGGCGAAGGTATCGCCATGTGTGATGCCATGTGATGAAGACATACAAAAACAGTCGAATTGAGAACCTCCTCCTTTTTGAAGTGGGTTTAAAATCATTGCCAAGTTCCTCCATGGAGCTTTGATGGGTCTCATCAGCAGATAGATAAAACGGCAGTACCTAGTGTTGGTTCGGTCTCAATGTCTTCAAGTTTTCATTGTCATGTTGTCTCTATCTAACTTGTAGTTTGCAAGTCTCATCATCATCCCCATCACACATCACCTTAACCACTCTGGTCTACCTCTGTAGTAATTATACTTTTATTTGCATTTCCTATGGCTTTAAATTTGATTATTTTCGTATTGATTCTGTCCAAAAAGCATCCTACGTCACCCCCGAATTAAATAGGCTCAGTCTTAATTTTATTTCGCCCTGTATCCTATAAAATTCTATATACTATGTTCAAGGTATTTTTTATTGCTAATAGTAAACGGAAAAGGCTACTTTTACAGTAAGAAAAATGTATCAGTAAATAATTGTTTGGCTGAATTTAATAGCTCAATGAATTAAAAAAAACGTTAATTTGAATAATAATATATTTCTAAAACCTAACTTTATAAGTACTACGGCGTAGCAACTGACTACGAGGTTCGTAGATGTCGTAGACCGTAACAGCAGCGTCTGCTCAACTATATAACTATTTATTAAGAGGAATGGGGTGACGTCATTCGGTTTTATCTTTAACAAGTTTATAAATGTTTCAAGAAATAATTAGACAAAGATTTACTGGAGAGTTTAGTTGTCGTTATTTATTGTTGTTTCCAGCGACGTTCTTAATTGTATAACTTTTCACTTTTTGCTTATCACTTCGTCGCATCTGCAGGTCAACTGTGAAAATTGTTTACTCAGTACAGATTAGATTTTTATTTAGCACCGGTCAATGTTGTGTGTAAACAAACTTTGGAGAATAATTACCATATCACTGGATGTTATTTATAAAGAACTTAAGCAGAATATTAAAAAAGCAGTTTCAAAGTTTTCAAAGAAATATCCGTATTTAAAAACATACTCTAACACAAATTCTGGCCTTGATAACAGAAAAGACAAACTGTATATACTGTATTAAATATTTTAAGAATTCACGTACGTTCAGAAACTTTTGGTGAGATCCTCCTATACCAGGACTAATTTATGATTCTTTTACGCTCTCGTTTTACAACGAATATAATCATGCATTTCATTGTAATTTGAGCGTCGCGGTGACATACGTGTACAGGTAGCACATATAATTATGTATATAAATGATATAGATTTTTCATTCACTTTGGACATTTATGATGTCAAAAGATGATTTTATGAAAAAAACCTCTATTCCGTTTTGTTAGACTGTTAGTTCGATTAATGGAACAGTACGGAAAAATAAATCCGTTCTCTCAGATAATTGTTTTCTTAGACCGTTAGTTCCAATTGGTCATTCCGTACTGTTAGATTAATCGAACTAACACTCTAACAAAACGGAATAGACGAAAAAAACCGGACAAGTGCGAGTCTGACTCGCGCACCGAAGATTCCGAAAGCAAACAAACTTCTATGGAAATAAGATAGTACGTCATACTAACTTTTAAACTTTCGCGTTCCATGATATAATTATGGGTCCAGGCTATGGTCAGCCTGTGACCACGGCGCGTGCAACCTGGTCGAAACGTCAGGCAATTCAGAGGTATGTAATACCTTTTCGTGATCGCGTTAATTCCCGTTTAAATACATAATTATAAGATGGTACGTCCATCTCGGAAATTAATTCTCGTAGGTTTTTGCTGCTTTTACGAAAGACAAACTTAACTTAACTTTCTACTACGAACTAACTTAACTTTGCAGTTAGCACTAGAAATACTCCCCCGTACATCGATTTACGAAAAAGTCAACTTTCCAAACATAAATAAAAGTTTGTAATCGGAAAAAAACTATTTTTTATGTAATATAACAACAAATTAACGACTTTCAGATTTTTTCCTTTAATAGGTGCTTTGCTTTACTTCTTACCTAATTTCATGACTCTAGGTTAATGGGAAGTACCCTATAGGTTTTGATGTACCCGCGAAATGTTAAAATTTGTTAAAATCTAAACAAGAAACAGTTGAACCGCGCCATGTTGCGCCGTTCCATATGGTGGACGTACCCAAGTTTAGTGGCGACGACCTCACCTATACCTCGTCGAAGTGGGCGCAAGACCTCGACGATAACGCAGAGTTATTCGAGTGGACACCCCAGCAACGCCTCATTATCGCCCGTAGATCACTAACAGGTACGGTCGAGCTATAGCTATAGTAGCGCGGAAAAAAAGAAAGGACAAGACATACTACCAATATATGTCGGTCATGAAGGAGATGGGGAAACGGGCGAAGCTCCCGGATTATGTCTCCATCCAGTACATTGTAGACGGTATAACGGATTTCCAGGTCAACAAGGCAATTTTGTATGGTGCCGTCACCTACCCTGCACACTGGCAGTGACGTAAATCTAATAGCTGAGGACTTGTGTTGGGAATTAAATGTGCCGTGTGAAGACAACACAATAATAATAATAATAATAATAATAAATAATAAATACACTTTATTGTACACCAAAAAAGGAAACAATACACATACAAATTATACAGAAAATGCACAATGGGCGGCCTTATCGCTAGCAGCAATATCTTCCAGGCAACCTTTGGATGGACAGGAGTGTTATGATATACGTGGGTGGTTTTGGTGTCGCAATGTCAAAGAAGAGCTATGTAGGGATTTATGCAATCTGTGAATGGATTGCACAAATATCAATACATTCATATATTAATTGCGTTATATGTTATATTAGTACAGCACACATACAAATACATACATACATACACTATAACTATCTATTATAAACATATCTGTCATGCAAGTAGTTTATTTTTTTTTTTTTTTTTTTCATTAATTTATTCATTTTAGCAGATAATATTCTTTTAGCATCTTTTTGAAAGATGACAGTGTTTGAGCTCGTCTGATAGAGAGAGGTAGTGCATTCCAAAGGCGTGCTGCTTCAACGGTAAAAGATTTGTCGGCGAACCTTGTAGAATGCGCTGGAATTTGCAGTTGCAAGTTTTCAGATGATCTCAAGAACCTGGAATGTGTGTCACTTAAGAACCTAAAGCGTTCTTTGAGATAAGAGGGAGTGAGGGGGTTGAACAATATGTTATAAAGTAGAGAAAGGATGTGAGTATTCCGTCGAAGGCGAACCGGGAGCCACTTGAGCGAGTTGCGATATTCGGATACATGATCATATTTGCGTAAGCCAAATATGAACCTTATGCAAAAATTTTGAAGCCGTTCAAGCTTATCGAGTTGCTCCTCCGTGAGATCAAGATAACTGGCATCAGCGTAGTCAAGTATTGGAAGTAAGAGTGACTGTGCAAGCGACATCTTTGTAGCGGTCGGAAGAAAGTTCCGCAATCTTCGTAAGGACCCTGCTGCAGCAAATAATTTGCGACTAACCTCTTGCAGTTGGGGGCCCCAGGATAAAGTACTATCAATTAATATACCCAGGTTTTTTACACTATTACTAAGCAATAGCGGCGTACCATTGAAAATTATTTGAGGTAGTTGGGCAAAATCAACGCGTGAAATCATTCTGGGACTGCCCACCATGATTACCTGAGTTTATACAATATATCCGAACTGGGACTTGTTAGTGTAAGATCATGCGGAAAAACTTGTTTGGATCTAACAATTGATAAAAAAAGTTATTGTAATGTAATATTTCATGTTGTGCGTAAAGGCTCTATGCCCTACCAGCTCATGATAGGCCAAGAGTTTTTACAAAAGGTTGTGAAGGTATTACGTTTAATTTGTACCAATGTAAGACTACAATCGTTTTATTATTTATTTACAAATGTTTCATTCAGATCAACAGAGGTTTGTGAAAATTTATGTATTCATTGACTTCCGTTGTTAACTGTATTTATTTACATTGTCCATCCTTTGATTTTTTTAACAGTATTTGCCAATATTATAAGCATTTTTTAAGTCATTACCAAAGCTTTTCAGACGAAACTTGTCTTTAAGAACTCAGACACTGTTCATCGATATTTCTTACAATTATGGTGTAAATTTCAAGGCAATTTTTACAAAAATAAACCGAGTTTTTTTGTAGAATGATTTGCAATTTATCCGAGCCGTCGGGTTCGTAACGAATAAATAATGTGTATTGTATACAACTCGGTCGGATGCTGAGTTGCAAAATGCCAACAGTAATTTATGGAGACGAAGATCGCGACCGGCGAGAGGCTGTGCCTCTGTAATTATGATGGATGGTCGCGTGGGGCTCGTACTGGCTCCACAAGGCGCTCCACCAACGTCACTGATACGGCGGCTTTGTATTGAGCCCCGGTTTAAGACATTTTGTTACATTCTTCAGTTACATTATTGAATCTGAGAGGTTGAGCTTCATTTTTAATAAAAATAACGCTGCCATGATGTTGTGCTTTTTATATTTGCTACTGAAAGTATTCTCCCTTTTTATAAGCGCGTACTTAGACATAATTGTACTCATTTCATAGATAAATAGCCAATCTCTTGAGACACGTTCTTTTTGTATTTCAAACGACAATTTACAAATTTCATTATATTTTTTACAAAATTGATACGTTGTTAACAGACACTTTTGCTATAGTCTATTTTTGTGTTTTGATTAAATCAGTGCCTCCTAAATACTAGCAACACGAATGATGTCACTGGCGCGTGGGGCAGACCCTGTCTCCGCCGGAGCTCTGCCGGTCCCACTCACCAACAGAAATACATATTATTGTGTTATAGTACTGAGGATTAACTGTCTTCAGCAAATTATTCTCCTGGTTATAGAACCAGGAAAGTAATTTCACTCTGCTGAAGACAAGAGCGCAATTTTTATGTAAAATTAATCTACTTTCATCACAATAACATAAATCATTCCGAATTTTTAAAGCCAAGCGAACAAAATTTATCAACATGTCCTTAAGAACTAGTTAAATCTGAACTTGATATTTGTATTTATTTATATAATTAATTCCCACATGAAGTCTGAGCATCTGAGTTCACTCAACTTCTATAGATAGAGGGAACACTTTATTTGTACACCATTGATGCCAGTTGAGTAGGTACATATAATTATTTAAAGATCGTCGGTCGTTTTACTTACGTATGTTTCGGAGATGCCCGACTAGTTTCGGACCCGTCGGGCCCCTCGTCACACGAGTGAAATGACCTACCGAAACTAGTCGTGGATCGTAAATACACACGTGAGGAAAACCGTAAGTATCCTTAATTATTACGAATACCCCTCACGAAAGTTTTGACCAGGTATATCTAATACACAGTATGTGTCGGATAATGGATAATTTACAAACGGCGGCCGTGTTGCTAAATGAAATTTTATCCAGCCTACCTTAGGATTGATGAAACTTATTAGAAGAGACAATGGTAGTTATTGGCCTCGTACGGAATCTGAAAGGAACAGATCATTACTTGATTAGTCAGCACTTTATTTCACAAAATCTTTATTTGATTGCCGTAATAGCGATATATCTCGGGGGTCGTTTCGGACACGGCGCGGCACCTGATGGTCTGCATGATTTATTACACGACTGTCTGCCACCCATAAACGCCCCCGCCCTCTAAACGAATCTCAACTGACAGATTACTTGAATATAGCCCTGTTGGCCATTTTGTACATGTCTGTCGTGTTTACTATTATAATAAAGAAGCTGTGGTGTTGCCAAGACTCTAGTTTTAAAGCCCTATTTATGTCAACAAATCTTGAAAGTTAATTTCAACCTACTTCTAATTGTCGTATCGAAATGAAACTTTGTATGTAGGTATATGTAGTTTGGATGACAATACTTTAATTTCGTATCTTGGAGCTGATGTGATGATGGAGCCTACTGGAAAAACGCGTTTGGGCTCATCTGTATCCAAGCCAGGAAGCGGATGAGTGAATAGTGGAACTCGTTTTTAATTTTCAATTCGATATTAAAGCCAGTTTTTTTAGTATTACTAAACTGTAATTATTATTTGGATGAGGTTAAGTACATTGAAAACTAGACTCATTATCAAACAATAAAACTACAAAATTAAGGAGAATTAAGAATTAGGAGCTCGAGTCTAGAAAGATGCTGAGAGTGGTGCGTTCGAGTCCTATTTATGTGTGAGTCTTATATTTATTTCACCACACAATACTTCTATACAACAACAACACTTTTTTTGTGCAGTTGTAAGTTAAAATTACCTACTAAGTAACTGCTTATTTAACGGTACCTAAAATGAACAATGAGCAATGTACCTTTTTACCAATAGAAAATATGTTTAATGATCTTCAAACATAGCAAATGGAACTTGTGTTTTTATTAAACAATAAATATTAAGTCTCGTACCCACGCCCTGAATTTTAAACTCGTTGAAACTAAAGTCTTGTTTTAGACTCGTGTTTCTGTTACAAAACTCTTTCTGCTTAACTTTAGACTTTGGGCCCATCTAGTTTAGTTCACTACAGTACGACTCAGAGATTCGTGTCCCTTACGAAACTAATGTCCCGCTCAGTACTCTCTACCGACCTCACAAATATCCAAGTACTAATTTTGAAGGATACCCCTTAGTAAATTACCTAAGTGTCGTGAACTGTGAGACGTATCACAGCACAGCAATCTCCGTCAATCAGTAGCAGTAAACAACTGAGACACACTGCCGAGGTGTAATAAATGAATGTTGGACACTGACTGAGTGCCCCGGGAGCGAGCAATATCGTGCGATGTGACGACCACACGTCCGGCAACGAGTGTCCATAATTATGCTCTAATGTTTGTCACAAGTGTGGTAAATTATTAGCGTGTCTAATAAATCCTTTAATATTAAAAATCATACAGACAATCAAACAGATATATGGTGTGTACGATTAAGGCTTTTATATTTATGCATCTCTCTTGGGTAAACAGTACAAGTGAACAGTAAATTGTGGAGTATGTTGTGTAAGGAATCTACACGAGAGAAAAGATAAAAGAATGTGTATCTGACAGAGAATCTCTCTCTCTATTTGAATGTGGAACTTGTTGCTGTCTATTTCAAAGCCTTGCAAGTATCTTGAATTATTGTTATTGGAACCATGCCCTTAAAATTGAAATATATTTCGCAGTTTTCTGCTCAGTGCAAATATTTGTATGTAAATATATATTTTGTATGCCCAACAAATATATACAACTATTTTATCCGTGTTCTAGAGTCCACTATAGCGCTGTGTAATATGTCCAAGAAGTCAATCGTAAAATAAATATAGGAAACCATGGATGTGACCTTATCACTACATATTATAAAACAAAGTCCCCCGCCGCAGCTGTCTGTCTGTTCGCGATACACTCAAAAACTACTTACTGAATGGATTTTCATGCGGTTTTCACCAATAAATAGAGCGATTCATGAGGAAGGTTGAGGTATATAATTTGTTAAGGTTTTGTGTGAATGGTTGAAATATGATGATGATCGTTGAAGACGTCTCTGCTTCCCGTGCGAAGTCCTTCCCGGGTTGCTAGTTATTTATAGTTTATTATTAAAACTAATTTACACTACTAGGATAACAGCATAAAAGCCAAGTTTAATGAAATACATCGTCGCCATTTCTTTGCTTGTAATCGCACCGTACGTAGGACGTGACAATTCGCAGAATTAATTATTTCTGTGAACACTTTATATGTGACAACGACGTGAATGTGCCGTGTAATTGTGTTTATTTTTTAATGAAGGCGACGTCAAAACAAACGAGTGTTGAGCCTGAGACCAATTATTCTTTGTTAAGAGTGTGTTTGCGCCAGTGGAACCATTGTTCCTTTACACAAATTATACCCGGGAAAATGGGAACATGATTGCACTTTCGGACACCTTACTACAGTAAGTGCTTAGAAGGTAAGTTCTGTACTGTAGTAGAATGAGTCTAGTTTGTGTGCAATCATTGCGACCACATTGATATTGTATCGTGTTTGGAGACTGTCTGTGTTCAATTTAGTGTGATTTAGGGACTACAACACTACTTTTTAACGTGGGAAAGCCTTGCTTCGGCACTTATGGGCCCGCTCGACTTCACTCGACACCACGGCCTCATAGAAAACCGGCAGTGAAGAAATGATTTCATTGCATTTCGCCGCGTGAGTGAGGTTACCGGAGGCCCTAACCCTTTCCTCTCCCTTATTCCCGTCCTTCCCCTCTCCCCTCCCCTCCCCCTCTTCTCCTACTCCCACATTGAAGGGCGGCAACGCACTTGTGACTCTCGAGTTACAGGTGCTTATGGGCGGCGGTAGTCATTTACATCAGGTGACCCGTCTGCTCGTTTGCTCCCTATACCATAAAAAAAAACATCAAATGTGCGGGACTTCAGTCAATCTGATATTTTGTGCCAGTAGATAATCTATTTATTCTTGAGCAAATGATAGGAACAATACATTATTGTATTTAAATTAGCAAAATCTATAATTATATTGTCCGTTAACGGCCGTCAAACATGTTGCAAGCCTTTGTCGGTAATGCTTACCATTGTGCGTAGTTCTTTCCTCTAATGGGCAGTGATCCTTTCAAGATGATTTTAGCTGCTTAGAAAGTCAAAAGATACATACTTTCAAGAGAACAGTACTAATTACACAAAGCGCTAACTCCTACCCAAGTTTACTTAGGTCTCTAATTATGTAACATTATTTATATCAGTCAAGACAAAATAAATCACTTTAACAATTCTGTAGAAAATCTGTATCAAGACTTAAGTAAGTAAGAGAGCTGTTTTGTTCGCGAGTGACCCTCGGAGCGGTCGAGAGCGTTGTTTTCCGAGCAGATTGCGTTAATTAATGAATTATTTATGAAATACTGAGAACGTCGTAGAGTTCTCATTATTAAACGAAATAAATCGTCCATCTATTTGTGTCATTAGAGTGTTTTAATCGATTGAAATTAGAGTTAAGTAAATGAAGTTAATTGGGAAGCAAGGGGTAGGAAGGACTTCCTATGATTGTTTTCATTATTTATAGTATTTTTAACTATGTACTTGTATTTATTATGTACACGATGAAAAGCAATGGGGCTATCAAAGATCCCTGAAGTACACCACCAGAAATTTAAAAACGTCGTAATGTATTTTTCAACAGATTTTCTGATACTTGTTTTCCAAAAGAATTTTTTTTCATTCCGTGCTAGTCGTAAATGAGATAAGAAATGATTACAAATTATGAAACGAAAGCGCGAAGGAAAGGTAATGCTATTGAACTATCAGGTACATACAAATTAGACTCCTATTCAATTAGACGCTCTGAGCGTCACAAAAGGCTAAATATATTACTTTTCGATAACGATGGCATTTACCGTCATCAATAACAATCTGTGACGTAATTGTTTGGACGAGGCTTTATAAAAAAGGCTGTCGTTCAACTTAGGTATTTAGACTTATGTTTTATGAAGCTTTATTTATTTATTCTTTATTGTACACTAAAACTAGATTAATAAAAACAAGGAAATGGTATGTACAAAGGCGAGCTTAACCCAAACCTGAGTTTTCTTCCAGCAAACCTTAGAGTGAATAGAGGATAGTAGAAAAACTTAGAAGCAAAGTGGTGTGTACGTAAACTAATTAGAGATAGTAATTAATAGATATAACTTAGTTAAAATAAATATCATGTATACCGACACGTATACTCATTATGAAATATAAATACCTATAAGTACTTACACATATTTATAAAGTAATATATATTCAATACATAAATACATACAAATATATATACATACATATACTAATACATATTATAAGTCTGATTTATTGTTGAGAGAGAAAATAATCCCTGGTTCTCCGCTTGAACACGCTTACAGAAGGGCTATCGCGTATTGAATGCGGTAAGGCATTCCATAACCGGACAGCAGAAACACTAAAAGAATTGTCATAACGAGTAGACGTATGGGAAGGAGTTCAAAGGAGAAGAGAAGAAGAGGAGCGGCAGGGATTGCTCCTGGGCTCGAAGTGCTCGAAGCGCTCACGCAGATATGAAGGAAAATTAGGGTTGTGTAGAATTGAATAAAGTAAGGAAAGAATGTGGACATCTCAGACGCCGCCGAATAGGTAGCCAATTTAGTTTCTTTCGAAATTCTGAAACATGATCATATTTTCTCAAGCCAAATATGTAGCGGATGCAAAGGTTTTGCAACCGTTCTAGCTTATTCCAGAGTTCTTCGGTAGCGTTGAGAAAAGGGATATCAGCATAGTCAAGAATAGGAAGGAGTAGGGATTGAGAAAGGTAGACTTTATTCTGAAATGGAAGAAAATTTTAAAGACGTTAAAGGGCGTGATATGTTCCAAAAACTTTCCTGCTTACCTCTGTTATGTGAGTAGTCCATGACATGTTAAAGTCTATAAAAACCCCGAGATTTTTGACATGGGTCGAATATGGTATAACAGTGTTATTGTATAAGACAGGAGGTAGTGATGTGTGGTCGAGGCTATTATACATGTACCTTCCACCAATAATGACGGCTTGCGATTTAGCCGGATTGACAAGCAGTCCAAACGATTTTACCCATTTACAGATGTTCTGAAGGTCTTTATTGATAGCAGCGACAGCTTCTGTGAGTTTATCAGTTTTAGAATGTCGGTAAAGCTGCAAATTGTCTGCATAAAGATGATATCGAGAAGATATAACTTTGGTGATAGCATTAATAAACACGGAAAAAAGTAGAGGAGATAGTACGCCACCTTGAGGCACACCCGTAGTAAGGTCACACCATTCAGAGGATGCCTCTTCTGAGCGGACCAGCTGCGAGCGACCCCGAAGATAAGAGCTAAACCAAGCGATTACAGAATTAGAGACATTCAGAGACGACAGGATGAATAAGAGGATGTCAAAATCAACAGAGTTAAAGGCACTGCTGAAGTCCAATAACACTAATACTGTCAGAAGTTTATTTTCCATAGCCAGTCGTATGTCGTCGGTTATTTTAACTAATAAAGTTACAGTGCTATGTCCAGAACGAAATCCAGATTGGTATGGACTCAGCAGGCTATTAGAGGATAAAAAACTGTTCAGTTGATTCCGAGCAGTACTCTCAAGCACTTTGGAAAGGATTGGGAGTATAGATATGGGACGAAACTGGGATACTGCTCATACAATTTAAGGAATACAAACACCATTTAAGAATCCTAACTAATATTTTAAAATGCGAATGTCCGTAACCTAAAATCTAAATCAAAGTCAAATGTTTTTATTCCATAAAATTCCTTAAATAGTCTTTTTTTTTAAATTATAGATCTACACAATGCCACGACAACAATAGGTTGCTTTGTCGAAAGCAAAAAGATTTAAACAATAAATAACAAATAATACCGTGTTGCTAATAGTTAATATCACTGTCTGCCGGTGTCGACCTACAACCGCCCGACCTTACAATTTATGTTTGTTGAGCTTTGTCGCAAGTTAATTTGTTAAGCTTTCACTACTCAACTGATCATCATGAAATTTTAATACATACAAATTGATCAGCTAAAGATGTGATGATACCTTTCATCCAGAAAAAAAACCACTTGTCTTTCTTCTCACTTTTCGAGAGAAACTTAAATTGGGTCTGTTGGTCTAGTTGTTAGTGGAAAAAAGTTAGTATAATGGTTAGTCATACTGTTGACCCAGAGGTCGTGGGTTTGATTTCCACCCTGGACTAATAATTGTGTGAAGAGCAGTAAAATTTGTTGTGTGTCTGGACGTAATTTATATATAATACTAGCAGCGCCCCGCGCTTTCACCTGCGTAAGTCCCGATTCCGTGGGAATATCGAGATAGCCTATATGTTAATCCAGGTCTCCAGGTATCTACATACTAAGTTTCATCGCAAACGGTTCAGTAGTTTTGGCGTGAAAGAGTAACAAACATCCATACATCCTCACAAACTTTCACGTTTATAATATTAGTAGGATGTAGGTATTTGGAATCTAAAATATAAGTATATTTACCAGCAGTCTGGTTAACATAGTATAGGCTCTGCCTAGTTTGGGTTTAGACGGCCGTGTGTGAGGTGTCTCAAGTTATTAATATTAATCTTACAATATCTACATCAACGCAAGCGAAGCAGTTCGTAAAAACTAGTTATGATATGATCTACGTTGTTATACAATAAACTAACAAGGCACTACATAAAGATGTTATGACAATCTATGACCAATAAATCTCGATTGATAGCAATAAAATCAGTTCTGTCGTAAACATACCAAATATCTAGTGTACCGCTCAGCAATCAAGTGAAAGGACTCGACGAAATTCATGTCTATAACTACGGAAAGGCTGATATTTATCTATAATTTGTAAGGAATTAGAATCAAAGTGTTAATTATAAAGGATTTGATTTTGATTCGTCGTTTATTTTTGAAGTCGGCACGAATTTGAAGTTCTCCGACTTGGCTTGGGTAGAGGGTTTCTTCCGTACATTACAAGTGATGTATAACCGTCTCTCTACGAGTTGTGTTTCATTTCGCAGAATTGTCACTGGTGTTGTTCCAAGAGTTTTTGGGTAATGCTTAGATTAGACAGGCTGTGTCATTGGTCGCCGCATATTGATAACAATAAAATACAAGGAAAGTAAAAAATAGTGATGAAATTACTCTTTAAACAATACCAATCTCATAAATCACGATCCCATAATTAATAACACAACAGAAATCGTTGTGAATGGAGCCGTGGGTGGTTGAATTAATCATTATAAAGAAGAGAGTGAGTTAATTTTGCAGCAGATCCACAGTTTCGTGAAGCGCTTTGTTTTCGTTATTTAAATTTAAACTTGATTAAAATAAATTATAAGGGAGCGGTCTAACGTCTATAAACAATCTAGTAACAAGCACGTTGCGAGGCAACTAATCGCGCCAATTATCATCTGAATGTAATATTTTATTATTTATCAAAATTTAATTACACTTCAGTAATTAACATTATATTTTATAATTAAAATGGTAAACAATGTTTTAGGCTAACGAAATGTTCTTGAACTCTGTCCCTGAACGTAATTAGATGGCTGCAGATAACGGTAATTGCTTTTCATTGATTTTGTTTTGATCTTGCGTGAGATTAGACAATGAAACTGATCGAAAAAGAGTTTCTCAGTAAATAAAAAAAAAACTGAGAAAGTGCACCGAGGGTTCCGTAAGCAAACAAACTTGTATGTAGATTTTTGCCCGTCTTTTCCGAAAGAGAAACTTAACTTTGCGGTTCTAAAAATACTCTCCTGTACATCGATGTACGTCAAAGTCAACTTTCCAAGTAAATATAAAAATATAACAAAATATAAGTTTGTAGTCACAAAACTATTTTTTTTAAGTGAAATTATTATAATTATAGTATTATTATAAAAAAAATTGTTTTCGGTAAAATGTTCTGTTTACGGCCAAGAACTGCAGTGTAATCAATTAAACAATATTTATGTCTTTAGCTGTTTCGTTTAAGCTGTGAACGTTTAAGGTCTTTCACCGTACCGCACAAAAATGATAACTACGTTTGTTACGTTTACTTTGCGTAGCGAAAAATCAAACAAATGACTGTAAATCCTTAATCTCGTATTTTTATGATGAACTGACTTTTGCATTGTGATACGTATCCACAGAAGGACGTTTTTGTAAGTTATTCGCGACGCTGAAACTTACACGGTGTATAAAAACATCCAACATCAATGGCGCTCAAAATAAAAAAAAACAAAGTTTTTAATGTTGCCCAACGATCGCAACTGATTTTTTTTTCAATTAATGTAACATCTGCGTTCAAAATTCAAATTTTTAGTTAAAGTTCCAACATACAAAACCGTTTACACATAAAGGATGCGATGCGGGTAATGGGCATGGCATGTGTAACGAAGCACGAAACAATGCCTTTATGACACACAGCTATTGGTTGTTTATTGTGTTATGGTGAAAGCACCGCGTGTTCATGTAACTTGCTCAAAAATATATCTACGTACCTAAATGAATTCAAATATATTTTTTTTCTTTTTTCGAACAGTTTTCAAGCTCTTACCGGGAGAACATATTACCTCCACATATAGTTTTGTTGGGTACAATCTCTCCGCTTTCAAGAAGAGCAATCTGTTAATTAGGCGACGGACTGTCTCTTTGCCACTTCATGTGGGTAATTCACGCAGTATCGGGCGTTATAAAAAGGTGAAATTTTAGGAGCGTTATTTGTAGATGGCGAATAGTGGATGTAAGCTTAATGTAATGGATTTTGAAAAAAAAAAACGTTTTAGTTGCATATTTCTAAACAACATGTTATGAATTTTCATGTCAATTTCAATGTTTTTTTTTTCATACAGATATTTTTAAAAAACATTCCATTATCATCCTTGGTATTAAATACCTATAGCTTTATCGATAAATTTTCAAGTTGAATTCATCTGTTTTAAAAATCACGAATTTTCCTAAAATCGTTAGTGCTTTACGGAATTCACGGAGTCTACTATACGACCCTAAAGTATGAGCACACCTTTCAGTAACATAGCCAACGACATAAAAACATCTAAATCTTATTTGTTGCAATTCATTATAAATAAGCAGATTAAGATTGAACCCAAAACTAAGCTTGCTCAGAGTTGTTTGTAAAGCTCCATGAGTTTTACGAGGCCTTTTGGCATATTAAATGTACATAAAACTTCTAGGCGTTCCATAGTCGTTGTGTACTCGACGATATATGGAAACACATTTGAGGTTTCTGCCCTTCCAATTCACTTTAATCTATGCGCTAACATTCAATGTTTACAGCACAATATGAAAATGTCAGGGTTTAAAACAGCTCTCGCCGTTTTGATACTTTTTAATCCCAACACGTACACAAGGCGTCTGCATCCCCCCAGTGTTGTTACATACAGGATTATTTAAGTCCTAGGAAAAATATGTATCGGATTTTCATGGCTTTTTCCAAGCTTTAATTTAACTTGCAATGTTTTTTAGTTTAGGCCAAATTTGCGAAACATTACATTAGAAAGTCGCTTCTTTTAAATAATTGTATTGTACTGATAATATATAAACTGAAAAAAGAAAGGTATTAGATTCGTTTGACTGGGGGAGCAATAATGGGGGAAAAGGGTTGGTTACCTACAACTAACACAATTGGTGGTGCATTTATAGCTACGCTATGTAAGTATATTGTGTAGGTCGTTTCCTTGTTTGCAACCTTAACCGTATAAATAATCATAAATTTAAAATTCAAAACACCCCGGCTCGAAAATCCCTTCAACGATTAGAAAAGAGCCGATGATCCTTGAACGGATGAACAGATTTTCTTGAATTATATCTAATAACATTCTCGACCAAGTCACCTTTCAAACAAAAAAGAATGCACTTAAATCGGCCCACAACAAACACACACAACACACAAACACGTCAAACATATAAACACCCCTCTTTTTGCGTCGGGGGTTAAAAAGACACTATCTACCTCTTACAGGATTTGTCTCGGGTCCAATACCACAGAAGATAGATATTACCAATACTAATCGGGCATCCCCGAGATACACATCTGAGTACCACTGTATATCGACATATAAACGGGTGAAGATCAGTACATTTCTCTCCTCTTCTTATCAATTGATTTTTTTTATATTTACTAGCTATTGACGAGCTTCAGCGTTATCAAAAAAAAAAAAAAAATGGAATAAGATATTGTTCCCTGGCTTCGAAGGAGCTTTATTGTTATAAATTAATTAATTTCGGTCAAGTTGCGGCCTCTGGTCTGGTCTTTAATATATCGTGGCAAAATTACTGTTCAGTCATGTTTATAACAATTCTATATAATTATAATATGTTTTAACGGGCCTGTTGGTCTAGTGGTTTGTGGCCTTGACTGCTGAACCAGAGTTCGTCGGTTCGATTCCTACCCCAGACAAATAAGAATGCGATCATTTTTTCTGTGTCTGGGTGTAATTTACCTATGATATGTGTGTGTTTAGTAATATACAAGTATGTTTATTTGTAAAGTACCGGCTCTGCCTAGTTTGGCATCACACGGCCATGTGTGAAATGTTTCAAGTCAAAGTAAAAAAAGAATTAAGAGAACCTTTTAGAATAAGAACCTTTTATAAACAACACACTTACGAAAACATCACGATTGAGTCCATCTATGCCACAACACTATGTACCCTACTAGGCGTCACTCTCTGAGAGTGTCGTGCCAAAATTGTGCTTTAAAATTAAAGCAATTCTATTTACATATTATGTAAATGAGGCCCATAATCTTTGCCTTTGATAATATAATATTAGCATATCCTGGGACACATAACTCACCCGAGTCTAGACTCACACTAAGTTTAGTTTGTAATAGATACTTTTTTTTAAATACAGGTGTTACAAAAATATGTGGTTATAAATTAGGATCGGTATGTGACGCCGAAAAATATTTAAGTTAGACTGAAAAAATTCCTTCGGTGAATGCCGATCACATTTCTAAACAACGCAGTATTATTTTCAACATCCTTGGTATTAAATACCATAGTTTCATTAATGTCAAAAATATCTCATACACAATATTAGCTTTATCGGTCCAATTTATCGCTTTTAATTTGTCTTTTCCAAAATTGGGTTTCTATTTTAAAAATCGAGCATTTGCTAAAATCTTGCCTTTAATATGAAACATAAGAAATAAGCAGCCATGTGTGAATAGATATATTCATGTATACAAAAGATAAGTATATTTAACAATCTCGTTAACGAAGCGGCTACGTACACACAATTATAAACAATAAATTAATTAATTCATAACGAGATGCCTGTAACAATTTAATTGTCATTACACAACACATTGGTAAACAATTACTAGCATATGCTACAATATCGTTTTGTGCTGTACGAGGGTTAAATCATTACGTATTCTAAAATAAGATAAAATCGCTTTAATAAAATAGTTTGAACACCTAAAAAACACGCTTTTGTATCTAGTTGAACTAAAAAGTATTGTCATCAAAAGTAGAATGAAGTTTCAATTCAATCCAAAGTTTTAGAAGTGGGCGAAAATCACGTTCAAAGATTCCGATACTTAGATACATAGAAACATACCAAGGTAATAAAAGCGTGTTAAAAGAAAATAATCGTCATAAAGACAGTGCGGCGGCAGTTCTATACAGAAACACAAAATTCTTCAAGTGGATTTGTTTGTTTTACTATATAAAGTGACAAAAAGCACACGTACATACGTAGTAGTACATCATACTTATATAATGGTGAATCAGTAAATGTTTGGTTTGAATATATATTAATATACATCAGCGTTTATGGTCACTGTTGATTTTAAATAGTCTATAACTTCCTCAAGAATTGGGCTATCAAAAATAAAAAGATTTTTTCAAATCCATCTAATAAAGTGGTAGTTCCAGAGATGTATGATCTCGTAATTACCCACATTGCATCCTATACATGAAGACTTCTAGAGAATGCCAATGCCATTAAGTCCTTCTCTCTACGGGATGCATAAAGTCAAAAAAGAATATTGGTGCTATTCTAAACTCAAGAACTTATCTCAGTTATTGTCAATGTTGTATGACATCACGCACGCCCACGTGCGCGGGGTGAGGTAAGAAGTTAGTGCGCTGAAACGAAGCCGGCGAACCGTCCTCTAACTGAGATTAATAACCTCAGCAGTGGCGCCCCCTGGCGGCCGACGCCAAGAATTTGTTCATTTAACTCCAACGCATTTGTTTATCGGTGACAAACGAGAAAGGTCGTCTAGTAGGCGAGAGAAGTTAAAATGTAGGAATATAAAGTCGGTTTATCAGCTTAAAAAATGTTGATGGACTATTAACCTTAAAAAAACGGAGAGATTATTTATTTGTCTGCGTGTGAATTGCAGGATGGCTTATGATGTTTGTTAGCATATTATTTTAGTCGTTCTTTTTTCAGTGGATACGTCTCAGTGTGATGTGTAGTGTGTAGATAGTGCTCTCATATACAGTACAAAAACAATCAATATTTTAATGAAGCTTCCTAACCTTTAAGTATATTTTTAAATTGTTTACATATTATTTTATAGCTTCAAATGCCTTTAATTTTATTGTAAAAACATTACTGTATATTTGAGATATAAAACAGATGATGTTTCTGATTCCGAAATAAAGTTTTTTTGCTAATCCGTTTCTATATAGGGTAAGTTTTTATCAGTAGGTGCCTATAAAAAGTAATTTTATAACCTAAATATTTAACTTTAATGAGACTTGCAGCAGGCAAGTCTCATTAAAGTTTGTTAAGTAGAACCGTAGATATGGCCTGATCGCTGTTCTAAACGACATCTACGCAGCAGGAGTCGCGTTCAAAAGCCAGTTTACATATAAATAAAAATAAAACTGAAATAAAAGCGAAAATAATATAATCAAAAGAAATGGCGTGCGCCGCGAGCACCTCCCGGCGCGCTCAATGAACTCATAAATTTTGTGAAACTTTTTGTTGTCGGCGAGTGCCAGCTTTGCCAGCACAGGGCCCCACGCCCTACATCCCAAGTTTTGACCTTAGCCAAAACGCCATTAGTCTGGATGTTCACTAACTTCCCATCCTGTACTTGGGTTATGCCCAATAAAATATCAAACATTTTTTTGTTTTAGTTTGTAAGAGGGCTATTATAATATATATATATACACTGCAAGAATTTGGATTTGAGGCAATTCGGATGGTTATTTTAGACACAGACGTAATAAATGAAAATTCCAACACTGGAGTATTCAATAACGCGAATAGAACTAGTAATTATACTGTCTAGCGTGGGTGCGAGATGTCCTTTCAGTTAAGGTGATCTTGCCAGGCGGGCCGCTGCCCGCCCTTGATCTTGGGAAGTAAATGCTACTTCATTCAGGCCGAGAACTGACACCGCGCGCTGAAGGATTAGTAGTTACTGTGTTGTTCGCCTTGTCTTCGCTACATGATGATGTGTATATGCCGTAGGCGGATGGCGGCACGAAACATACGGAACATACCTAACACGCTAAGAAATTACTAGTAGATTATTATCAATTTTAGCGTGTTATGTTATTAATGAAAAGTGGTGGTTATTAAGCTACAGCTAATAAGAAAACTGTTTGACGTAGATTTTTTATTTTATATTGTGCTGGACGCATACTGCTACTGAAAGCCTATGTTTATGTTTGTCAAGGACTCATGTTTACCTAACAATAATATGTATATTATACTCACCGATAACCACATATTAATTGGTTATTCATACGCAATCACGTGTTTAGGTAACCGTTGTGATTGCTAGCTCGATAGTTAACATATTGACAGGACAAGGCCACGGGCGGCGCCTGCTTTACATTTGTATGTTTACCCGCTCGCGAGTTGTATTGTCCTTCAAGTTAACACAAAGCACACATTGTAGTGTATATTTGATCTAATTTAAAACGTTGATTTGCGTTTCCTTATTAATTATGTACACACATATATGTAGGTACTATGTAGGTTTGAAACCACAGTAGTAACCACTACGCACTCACACTCTCGGTTACTCGAAGCTTCGGTTGTTTAAGTAAGGTAAGTTTTACTTAATTAAAATTAAGTTATTTCATGTACGGTTTAATTAGTGTATTATAAAGTTTGATTCAAATCACAGAACATTCACCGACTTTATTGGTATACATAATAGACTCATTGTATCTTTTTAATTCTTATAGTAACCATAAGGGTAACGTACAAAGTTACATTCTGAAAATGTGTGTAAAGTTACATTGTGACGTCTGAAACGGCATCTTTAGCTCGCGGCAATGTGGACACATGCCATTAAGAATTTCATCGCTAATTCTCAAGGATGGTTACCACTTTTTAATATCTTATTAAATATATTACATATTAAAAAGCGGTTATTTGAAAAATAAAAAAAAAGATATATAGTTTTATACATCGTATAAAAAAGGTATACCTCAAAATATCGTTATAAAAGCGGTTAAAATCGAAATTTCTTAAAAATTCCAAAGAGCTCATAAACTTTAATGGTTTTTTGAATTTTCTAAGCTGATCCGATTAGTTTTAGTGGTTTTGAAAAAAAATAGCACATTTTACAATAAAGGCTAAAAATAATAAATGATCGTTAATAATTTAAAAAGTTTTAAAACCGATTTCACTGAAATTTATAGCACTTTTTATTATCATCACAAGCTAAAATTTCAGAAAGATTCGGACTTCTACGTACGTACCTTTCAAAGTTATTAAAAATAAAAAAAACGCTCTTTTTTAACTTTGACATTCATTTGCTGTTAAACAAAAGCATTTAGCGACTTTGTACAAGTCTCATTTTGTTGTAATTTAATGGATAACAAAAATGCTTTAAACACGAATGACGAAAAACGCACTGGAAACGTGATATCACATGAAATGTAAAAAAAGTTTATTTTTTTCGTTAAATTGTTAATAAAAAAAAATGACGCCCCCCTTATCCAGACTGCGGGTATCGAAATTCTTAATCAGCGCATTTTTTTTACTATTTATCCAAAAATAAAAATGCGTGGTAATCGAAAATTTAGGTATCTTCGTTACTTGACTGGGCTAATAGTCATTAAGATACACATTACGTTGCGCGTGGTACTTGTACAGGAGTAGTAGAATTTGTATTTGTATGCGCGTTACAATCTGTGTCTTACCTTTTATATTTAATGTCCGCCTAATAAAGCCGGAGATACAGAGTTTCGTGAAATACCCTTTAATTCATATGTGTATATATATTATTATAACCTTAATTAAATATATATATATATATATATATATATATATATATATATATATATATATATATATATATATATATATATATAAATGAATTCCTATTTCCCTTGGTCACGGCATCACGCGTGAACGGCTATACCGATTTAGCTAATTCTTTTTTTGTGTTTGTTATTGTCAAGAGAAGGTTCTTATGAAAAAAAAAAATTAAGAAAGTTGGGCGAAAATTAGAAAACTTAACGACCATATTAACATTTCCAATGTAACCTTAGCGCTTCTGACATAACTGTCAGTCAATATTCATATTTAAGACAGGACCACGTCTGTCGGGTCAGCTAGTCTGATATACGAATGTCAACTGTATCAGCAAGGGAGCTCAATGTTCCGGCTTCCCCCAACAAGGCACAGATTAAGTTGTCATTGTCATTCAACATGCCATAAAAAGGCTTTCAAGCTCCTTTCTCCGAGTTAAGGCTCGCAGAAACGTTGTAAAACAGACGTGAAGTGACACAATATAAAATTTAAATGTACACAGTACAATGTGTATGTGTATTTGAGGACGACAATGGCATGTTAAGAGGTTAAGATATAATAACACAAAAACGATGCAAATGGAACCCTCTGAATTAAATTTGCTGTTTAACATTAATTCTGTCGATATTTTTTTGTAAAATTTGCGAAGTTAGGATTAATTAAAAATACTAGTAGGTATTCGTTTAGAGGTCAAACTCGGCCGTAATTCATGAAATGGTTGATAAAGATAAGGCTTCGACGAAGGTAGTAATAAAACTGTTTCTATAATCTTTTATTGAAGACACTAAAGTTCGTCGATAGCCACTAAATAAAAAGAATAGCTCCAATTCAAACGTGAACAGAAAGTTTATAAAATTAATAATTAGGTCAATGCAAAATAATTTTTTTACTTTGAAACTAACTATTAGTATGTAGAGATTATCATTACTTTTAGACCGAGGCGACGCCGGAGATGCGATCTGCTCAGGTACTTTTCTGCTCCCGTCTTTGTTCTCTTTGTTACCAAACGCCTCAGGGGTGTTCTGTTATGCCGGTTTTAAATCCGATATCACAGCGCTTATTTCACACTTGGCTGAACGCCACTCAGCCTTGATACCTGCAGACTACCTTGAGGTTCAATTCACACAACGCACAAGCCTTGCAATTAAAACAAAACGTTGGTGTTAAACAAATGCAGACCAATACAGTTCAATGCCGCAGAATATTGTATTGCTTAATTGTGTGGCTAAATCCTGATAAAACAATATATACTATAGCTCCATCTAACGAAAAGAAGTCGTACTACTTAGCAACAATATATAACTATGATCCTATAGGGCAATTTATATAGTATGGGTTCTAATACAGTGAAGCCCCATGCAAGGACATCACACCGTTTTTCTACAGTCGTATTATTATTGTATCCATATGAACTTTGTAATGTCGTCGCTCGTGTCTAATCGAGTTATACAGATGTTGTGAGTTTCATTTTAACGTTTTTGGTTTAGATTATAATTGCTATTTTAATTAAATTGACATTAAAAGTAAATGATTTGACAATACTAAGGCGTAACGTCACGCCTTAGTATTTCATACAAAAATGTACGGAAGCTTCCGTTTTGAAGTTTAAAAAAAAGATACTGATTTGACTTGACAGTCACACTATTGTTTTTCCTAATATTCCTAAATAACATATGAATTTTCATGTCAATTTCAATCACTTTTATTTTTATGCACACATTTCCAGAACAACCTGGACATTCCATCAATAGCATTGGTATTAAATACCTATTTTCGTTAACGTCAACCCTCTCTCTTAGGAAGTATTAGCTATATCGGTAAATTTCCAAGATCGATTGATCAGTTTCAAAATCAGATTTCACTATAAACAGAAAAACGGACAACAAAGGGATCCTATAAGGGTTCCCTTTTTTCCTTTCGAGGAACGGCAACCTAAAAATCACGATTTTTTTCTAAAATTGTTAACGCTTTACATTAGTCACGGAGTCTACTATACGACCTTATATTATGACCACACCTTTTTGTAACAACCTGTCTAAATATTTTATTCGATACCTTTTTATTTTGGCAACCCTCACCGGAAGAAATACTACAATACGGTAGTAATGGGGTTTAACCGCATTCTTGTAGGGTGTTTCTGTAGCTCTAGTCCCACGATTTAAACTCGAACAGAAACTTCTGTGCCCTAATTCCTATAATCATCTTCTATTTTATCATCTATTATATATGTATGTATTATCTAACAAAAATCTAAAAAAACACGGTCGTTACAGAAAGGTGTGGTCACATTTGAGGGTCGTATAGTAGACCCCGTGAATAACTTTACGTTATTACTAACATCTAACTTATATACGCGCTAACAACTTTATGAAAATTCGTGATTTTTAATACAAAAATCTTGTTTAGGAACTGAAAAATTAAACTTGAAAATCGACCGATAGAGCTAATATTTCGCATGAAAGAGGGCTGATATGAATGAAACTATAGGTATTTAATACCAAGGATGTTGATGGAATTTCCAGATTTTTCTGTAAATATCTGCAAAAAAAAAATAAAAGCAAAATCTTTGTGATTTATATTAAAATTCATAGTGTGTTGTTAAGAAATGTGCACTTACATTAGGAAAAGCATTTTCAGAAGAAAAACAGTACTAAAAAAACAACAATTTTTCAAGCTTAATCAAAGTATCACATTCAAATATCAAACGTAAACAGTTATTGCGATATTAGAATTCTTCGAACCAGTTTATGATATGTTAAGATATGATCGGCCCCCGCTGTCGTAGGACGGGAGCATTGTATGTGTCTCTGCAAATTCTTTTACCTGTAATCCTTTATTGGAGATAAACGGAAAAAATAAAACGTCACGTCAGATAAGGTAGTATACAATCTGGTTAGTTCAAATAGACATATGAGACATGCTACAGTTCAAGGGACCTCTTTAGGCTCAGGATTCTGTTGTAAAGTCCCTCTATTCCGTTTTGTTAGACTGTTAGTTCAATTTATGGAACAATGGAATAAAAATAAATCTTTTCTGTTAGATTAATTTTTAGTTAGACCGTTAGTTCCATTTATGGAACAATGGAACAAAAATAAATCTTTTCTGTTAGATTAATTTTTAGTTAGACCTTTAGTTCGATTAATGGAACAATGGAACAAAAATAAATCTTTTCTGTTAGATTAATTTTTAGTTAGACTGTTAGTTCGATTAATGGAACAATGAAACAAAAATAAATCTTTTCTGTTAGATTAATTTTTAGTTAGACTGTTAGTTCGATTAATGGAACAATGAAACAAAAATAAATCTTTTCTGTTAGATTAATTTTTAGTTAGACTGTTAGTTCGATTAATGGAACAATGGAACAAAAATAAATCTTTTCTGTTAGATTAATTTTTAGTTAGACCGTTAGTTCGATTAATGGAACAATGGAACAAAAATGAATCTTTTCTGTTAGATTAATTTTTAGTTAGACCGTTAATTCGATTAATGGAACAATGGAACAAAAATAAATCTTTTCTGTTAGATTTATTTTTAGTTAGACCGTTAGTTCGATTAATGGAACAATGGAACAAAAATAAATCTTTTCTGTTATATTAATTTTTAGTTAGACCGTTAGTTCCAATTGGTCAAACAAATCGGAAGTTTAATTAGACGTTAGTTTGATTAGTCGAACAGTCCGGAAAACACCTTAGGTTATTAAAATTGAAAAACAACAAACAAACAAACTCTAAGAAATAAGAATAAAAAAAATCATTGGATAGAAATAAAATTTAAAATTTGACGCATCATCTCTGAGAAATGACCTCTACTGATGACGGCATTGACAAACATCAACTGACGCTCCTGGATATATTAGTCTTTTAAAATATGCTCTTTAGCTCTGTTTTCACTTGGAATACCATTTCCTCATTTAGGTTTCAAAATAGAGCAAGACCATCAGAGTTTTTCGAAACCGCGACAATTTCATGTAGCTACTTTCTCTACCGTCTTCTTTATTGAAATTTCTTGACAAACTTAACAAAGCACACGGTGAGCACTTCTTCACATTATTTGAGAACGTGTCAGTAACGCATACTTTCAGTGAGTGAGTGAGTGCAAAAAGCCATTGATGTTTGCTTATATGCGCTTATTTATTTTTAGTTACAAATAACTATATAAAACCTTTGAAATTTTTTTTATTTTATTTTATTCAGGACAACAAACAATTGGGCAATAATAGGTTACAAATGAAACTGACAAGTCAAATATATCTGTGTAAGTGAAATTATCATTATGTGATTTCATAATTCTTCTTAGGGGAGCTCGTTCTCCAGCGTTAGTTCTGCTTGACTTAGGGGCGAATAGATTAAGTTTATGTGTGTTTCGAATTCTTAAGAAGCTACTAGGTATACGAATGTAAATTTGGTTCATTAATTCATTACA
The DNA here is from genome assembly GCA_963859945.1 of Euplagia quadripunctaria. Classification (NCBI taxonomy): domain Eukaryota; kingdom Metazoa; phylum Arthropoda; class Insecta; order Lepidoptera; family Erebidae; genus Euplagia; species Euplagia quadripunctaria. The sequence goes on along the minus strand of OY982560.1, from coordinate 310,815 downwards.
CCAAAAATTATTGTGTCAGATCCTATATAGAAATGTTTGATCGAGGTAAAGTCTACGTAATTTGAGTGTAGTTAATGAGAACTTGTCCAGCACTGTATTATATGAAGGCCAAGTATGAAAACATTTGTAATTAATGATTTTTTTTAATTTTGCGCTGAACTGTATCTAATTGGTCCCTATATCAATACAAATAAATAAAATTGAAGTGTCTGTGTGTAATGTCAAAATAATAGTTATTTTTAAAACTCACACAGTTATTTGCATGACACCTAAGCCTAAAAATCAGTTTTTAAAATTTTTGTCTGTCTGTTTGTTTCGGCTAATCTCCGGGTGGATCGATGTTCACGGGACTTTCACTGGCAGATAGCTGTTCTTATAAGGAGCAATATAGGCTACTTCCATTTTTGAAAAAGAATTAGGGTTCCGCGCAAAAAATATAAACATGCACACGCGAGCGAAGCCGCGCGGGAACTGCTAGTTTATTATAAAATGGGTTCCAAACAGGTGTACCGTACTCAAGCTGTGATGTTGTGGGTTATGAGGTATGAGTGTGATTTATATAATAGTAAATAAGTTGCAGGGTTTTTAAATTGTTCGCAAGTTCGTCTAACAAAGCCGTGAAGTTTAAGTCCCTTGTTTATAATGTAATCGACATGGACATCAAAGTGAAGTTAAGCATCTTGCAGACTATTCATTAATGAATCTATTTATTCGAAAACATTACATTCTAAGCATTACATAAGCTGTCTATCGAATTGATTCGCGTGAACATCGAATCTAATATTTGTGCTTCTATTGGAAAATCAGAATTATATTTGTCAAACAATTTATTTAAAAATTTCTGAATATACATATATAACATATATTTTTAATTACTTAAACAAAAGCCGTCTGTATGCCGATCTAGCACAATACATGATCATGATCTTCGAATTTAGAATAGATACAATTCTGCGCGTAACCGTACCTGAAACTCTTTTAATTTGTTGCTACAATGACCGGCATGTACCTACTCGTAATTTTTGAATAATATTATATAAACTGTCTGTTTTTATAAATATTTCATGGACATGTGAAATTAAAAGATAGCAATATTGTGAAAATGATCCGGAGCCAAATTAGTATCCCCGTCCAATTTTGTGGCTTGTCACAAACCTCAAAAAATAAATTAATAAGGCAATTTTTTTAAATTCAAAAGTCGCATTTACTGTTCTTCATAAATATGTCCAACGAGTAGCTTACTACTTGTAGTCACACTCTGACTACTCGTGGTATTTAATTTTTTATAAAAAAGTATCATAGAAAGAAGCTCGTCTATCCCACGGGAATCGCACATTTTTGTGGATAGTAAGATTGAACCCCATTTCTTTTACCGAATATAACACAAGCCCTATCGTAGCTCTGATGGTCGTGTTTATCATGTAAATATAAAATAATTCTTAAAAAATGGTGTCTGATGTACCTACTACTGACTTATAGAAACATTGATAAAACCCAAAAAGCGATCATGAATGTCATTAACAAATTAATATCTGAGAATTGCGCGCAACTGCTCTTCTACTCGTCGTTACTAATATCGTGGGTAATAATCGAGACAAACTGTGTACTTTTGATCTCAAACTCAATACTAGATTTAATTACATCAGCTACGGAATAAATTCTATCATTTAGAATTTTGTTAATTAAATAACTCGGCCCGGGCTTGCTGCCATATTTTTGTTGTAAGTGTTCTTCTAAAATAGAATCATATTTTGAAAGCAAAATGATACAAGCTCGTAAAAATGTCTTTATTTAACGAACTCTCGCACTCACCGCGACCTCTAAAAGGTTGTTCTTGTTGTGCTAAATGACAAAAAACATCAACTAACGTTTGAAAATCTTTAAGTAAATTCTGTTATGGTTACAAACGTTACATAACTGACGAGATAAATGTGCTTTTATATATACATTGTGTACCAAAATTACAAAATAAAAACACAGTATGAAGTGTTTTTATGTATTCTGGTGCCTTTTCATGGAAAGATAAATGATTTAAATCAGTATATCAAAAAAAAAACCCGAACGTTCTTTTCGTTAGAAAAAAAAGCAATACAAACAATATAACTTATTTGTATGTGAACAACCGGCAATCCAATAAGTTTTGTAGGTATACCGATCTACTAAATTGGTTTTTATGAGATTTAGAGACTTTAGAAATATCTACACAAATTGGGAGTTGGTTTCGGAGACTTTATTAGCTGAGTTTTCTTTGCAAAAGTTAAAGAATTTACCTTATTTTCGCCAATTATTTCTTCACATTTTTTAAATCGTCACTTCACATTATACCATTCAATTTCAAATTTAAGACAATTCAGTGTTTTTTTTAAACTTTCGCGTTGCATGATATATGTATAAATATGTATACGGGAATTAACGCAATCACGTAATAGGTGTTACTTTGATCTTTGAACTGCCTGAAAAACACAACTGAACTTGAATTAAAACATCACGCGCCTTCACGAAATTACTTTTAAAGCCCTTTTGAAATAAAGCGGGTGATAGACGTACGAGTTTTAAAATTACGCGTTCTACTGGACTCGACATCGACAAAACACGTTGAATTTACTCACAGTGTACCGCATTGACTAACACCGAGGAGCCCTTGTGTTATGTTGGAGTAATATTATATTGCGTTATGAAAAACCACAAAATATGTAATCGAAGAGATGGTAAAAGAATGGCTAACCAAAAGAGAGCGTTTATGAAATATGAATTTCATAAACGAATTACGTCAGGAGAACGATAACTTATGAAGACCTCGGAAAGTTCCATTTGGTTCCACTTTCCTTAACATATCGAGTAACTTGTTGTAACCTTCTAATTTCTTATTTTTTTCCTTGTAGTCATTATTCTTAATTTCCTAAAGACATGGACAACTACGAAAAAATTTATGAATTCTGTTATGAACTCATGTAGATAATTACGAAAGTCGCTCATTCCCAAAAAGTAAAAAATAAGTAAGTAGTTAAAGCGTCACATATCCATCTGATTTTGGGTTTATCAACGAAATGACAACTATGCTACGAGTAACACTTCAAACCGGTTGGATCGTTAACGAACTTGCTCGACCATTTTAAAGTACGTGAACTTTGGAACACACACGCATAAAAGCGTTCGAGCCCCAAGTACACGTACTTACGTGTGCATCTGTCACCTGCTTTATATCGTCACCAATTTACTAAACTGCATTTAAATTCATACTCAATAGCAGTCAACATAGTCCATAGCTGGGAGCAAGAGGTCGTAATGTCAAACAGGCTCAAAGGAGCGTTTACACAATTTAGCTGTTATTGTTATGTTTTCAGAGAGTATTTGTTACTTAAAAAGGTAATGGGATCAGATCATAAACTTAGTATACTACCGTAATGTATACTAAGTTTATGGGTCAGATATGAGCTCACGAATTATCAATTAAAAGAGTTTACATGTTGTTATTTTCAGTAACAAAAATTAATGTTCTTCAGAGCCAATACTCTCCTGAGGCTAGACTCGTTCATAAGACAGGTGTGTTGGTTTCCAAAGACTACCTAAAGCGCTACTAGACATGACTGCGCAGCATCCTCCATACAGTACCTTAAGCATGGATTTGAATAGCACAATAGTCAGTCCAAATAATTGATTTAAGAGCAGTTAATATTATTTTAAATATAGTTATAACATGAACGGGGAATGAAGAGTGTGTTTATTGTTTTTTTTATAGACTCACTAAGTATATACAAATATGACTGTTTTGGCTGTGTATTATTTTAAATTTTAGGTTAAATTCAATAAAACACTCAGAGTACGGTAATTATTTTCGCCTTATATGTTTCGAATTATATTCAAATATTCTGCTGAAACCGGTTCACGAGAGATTTGTGTCCGACGTTCTCGTTAGCTATTATAAAAAAAAAAACAATAAAATTTCGTTATTATATCGACTAATCATTTTGTGATTGTAACATCTCTAAAACAATCCATAAACATTATGATTTTAAGTGAGCATTTAAATATTAAAACGTAAAATTGACTCATCAATATTCACGTTAAAATAGGTTCCTTAGGCAATTAGACAATCCATATGCTTTAATACATTTTATACTTTATCGAAGAGGATTTAAACGAGGTTTTAGAACGTCTCGTGATATTCTGGTAATGGCAATGGTAAAAGTGATTTCACTTGAACGCAGGTATTTTAACTGAAGACGTAGCTCTCGCGTTTGACATTTAGTTATTCAATTGTTAAAGGTTATTGGTTAGTCTTGCCATACTCAATTACAAGAAAAGTATAACAATAAAAAAGTAAAACACACAGTGTGCCATACTGCGTCTAAAATGAGACGACCGTCGGTGCTGCGACGGTATGTCCTCAACGGTTCACCCAGCGCTAGCCCGGAAGGATTTCATACCGGTGTTAACCAACAAAAAGGGGGGATTGCCTTAGTGTAGGAAGGACATAAGAACCGTATCTTTACAAAGGTTTCAAAACACTATATCGCTTTAGTGGATTTATTTAAAACATTTGTTTAGTTATTTTCACAACAAAGTTAAGTATTCATAAATAAGTCTGAGTATGTTAAAAAACAAAAGTTATCCGAAACATGTTGATTCAAGAGCTCTCTAAACAACATCAGCTGTTCTATCGTGTAAATAAAACTCAAATCTCGATCAAATTATGTTAATATTATGTAAATTGTAAATCGACGTCAGCTGTATAAAAAATTGTCGACGGCAATAATTTGTTTATTATATAGACGTTGGTGAACAATCTGAACGGCACGACAATTTTTGTAGTACACGTTGTCCTGAATTGATTTATGAACACACGTTTGAATGGGTGACCCATTTATACGTTATAAAGTTTTCGTAGCATTATTTAAAAAAAAGTTAATTCTTAAGTTATGTTTAACAAAGCTCTGTATGTAAGAACATCTTTTAACTCAGTTCTACGTCTTCGGCGTTTATAAATATGTAGGATCCTCAGATACAGGACTAGGCACAATGTGGGCATGAAGTAGGTACGGGCGATGAGAAAACTCCCTTTTGATATTTAATCACAGATGCATTGTAAACACGCAAAGCAACACGATACAGTTCCTAGGTTAGTGTTAACTCGGCGGTGACCAAACTCAAAGTGAAAGTCCGTCCGCAGGCCATCACCCTCCGCCTGGATTCTGTGTAACGCCGATAGATGGCGTTTGTATTCCTTTCCGGTGAATTAATTATAAAGGGCGCTCTAAGTATCCGTACTAATGACCGAAGATGCGACGAATATATATTTTGGCAATTTTCTGATAAATCTGCTAAGCCAAGCTCAATGTTATTGTTGCATATAGGTAGAGCATTATTTGTTCATATATTTATAGAGCAATTGTATACTTTTCTAGAGCTAAGACAGCATACACATTAGCCACTCCCAGTGATGAGGTTGACTCGTCTACTAGCGCACCCTTAATTGCGTAATAGCGAGGGATGAAATCCTACAATTTGTTACCAGTACTAGCGAAACTGAGAGAGGAAAGAACAAAAGGTTTTTTTTTAGTATTTTTAAACACTTTAAATCCGTCCAATGAGTTTGACCTAATTATATACAGCCTCTCGTCCTCTGTAGCACTATCTACGCCGTAGCAGTATGCTACGAATTGTGTAGACTCCGTAGAGGCCACGAGCGTGTGGTTCGGTTGTACCAAAAAGATAAATGTCACAGTTGCTTTCTATTTATGTATATTTACGTATGTTTTTTACAGATAATAATATGATTAAAGAAGTGTGTTTAGTTTTGTTATTTCTCTTTGCCGTGTTTTATTAGTTTAAGTAAAGTTCGCATCCCCAGCGAGTCTAAAATATTGTTTTGTTTATTCAACAAGTGTGTTTTATATTTATTTCTAAAGGAGTAAATTGATTTCAGAGCATGGAATTGCGGTAGCAGATGCGGCTCGCAGTGAACTTGAAACTGCCCCGATATGCAGCGGACGCATAGCTATAGCCTAAGTCAAGTCTCAGACTATTAGTAAACTTACGTTATTTTTCGAATTTTCAAGCGTCAGGCGTAAATAACCACCCACTGAAACTATTTGGCAATATTGATAATACCTTTTTAGACTAGCTGACATGAATGAAACTATGGGTATTTAATACCAAGGATGTTGATGGAATATCCAGATTTTTCCGAAAATGTCTGAATAAAAAATAATAATAAAAACAAAATCATTGAGATTGACATGAAACTTCATAATATGCTGTTTGGAAATGTGCTAGGTGCACATTTCCAAACAGCATATTATGACAAAGACTAAGACAATAGACAAAGCATTTTCTGAAGAAAAAAAAATGAAAAAAAAAAATTGTAATCATTTTTTTAAGCTAAGTCAATTATTTGTCGGCTACTCATAACGCTCCTAAAATTTGACCCCACCTTGCTGTAACAACCTGCCTGTATAAATCAGCGTACAGAATTCAAGAAAAGTGCCAAATAGTTTTATGTTCCTTTAGTACCTAAAAATTGGCCGCCCGAGCCCAAGTTAGCAGGTATGCATACCTTCAGAGTCTCTACTAATAATAAACTGTTCGTCCAAAAATAAGTAAGGTCTGGCGGCCGTATGATCTTGGCCTACAAGTTTGTTGAAAATTATGGTAATGTATTTCCAAAAATAAAGGCCAAATCGGGGCCATAATAATGAGGAAACAAAGCATTAAGTTCCGATTGTCTACGCCTTTCTTACAACAACATTTAATTGTAACCAGGTAACCGGTATTACCTTCGTCGAACGGTTGTTCCGCTTGGCCATTAACGAAGATGAATTTAGGAAGCCGACGGCAAACCTTCAGGAATGAAGAGGCACTTAAAGAAGAAGAAGAAACAGGTGGGTGTACCAACTGTTTCTTCTTCTTCTTCTTCTTTAAGCGATTTTGATTTATGCAGTTGAGAAACATTTACATAGTATTGTTGCAAACACTTTTTTATAGTACGTTAACAAAAGTAAATATATTGAGAAGTAACTCTCAACCGCGGCTCGCATCATGAATGTGGACTTTGTCAATGTGTCCTTTTCTGTACTGCTGACTAAATGTATACAAATTTCATGATGATCTGCCGAGTAGTTAAGGCGTAAAAGCGTTACAAACAAACAAACAAATTCACTTTTGCATTTATATTATTAGCAAGGATGTTTACGGCTACAGCCTATAAATATGTCTGAAATTATTTCTAGCTTTTGATTTTTAGTATTTATAATACTGGTACTACATTCACAATAGTATGAGTATGATTAGTCCGTCCTAGAATTGTATGTATTCCAATATGTTTATTTAGTTATTTCGATCATAAAATAATGACTGAAACAAACGCAACGCGTATATACGTAAGTAGGTACCAATGACCACTTGTGATGTAAATGGGTAAGTTTCATGGACCTGAATAATTCCAAGTATATGTGCTGAGTCTGGCCTGAACAAAAACTACTCAACTACAAAGGCCGCTCACGAAAAAGATGGCTCATTACAACGGCCTTCAACCAAACAAAATATGAGCTTGTGTTGTATGGCATTAGTCTACCAAAACTTCACTTGCTCCGTATCGGACGACTGAACGAAATTGTCAATAGAGTGTAAATAGGTGTTGGCAACGGCCGGTGACATCATACGTCCAATTACAGATACGATTACGCCACGCCGCGGGACATTCGCAAGTCGAAGTTTTCACTTGAAAAATATCTTCTTAATACATACTATTACACACTACTTTCGACAATATCATGTACTACACACTACTACTTATATACATATGTTTAAGTTAAAACTCATACTACTACATACATTTAAATTATTAAATAACGACCCTTCACTAGTTGGGATATTCAGTACATTATTAGTGGCATAACCTCTTGTTGTCAAGATTTGACGTATTTTAATAAAACATTTAGTTCCCTAAAATTTATCAAACAAACAGTGCTATGCTTTGTTATAGGAGCAATTTTAATTTCCTTTCTAATCAATTCATTTCACATTTTATATTTGGATCATGTCCAAAACAGAAAAATCTCGAAACGTTAACAATATGTATCTGTAAAAATTTCTACAGTAAAATATAAATGGCACACACTTTTTAAACCTTTACGTTTGGGGGGTAGTTCTCATTTGTTCTATGGAACATGACGTCATAAAACGAAATTACAAATTTTCTTTCTATTTTTTACCATAGCTACATACTAGTTTTTTACCAAAGTTTCATGGCATAGAATAAAATGGGAATCATATTTTCCAAAAATCTTCCATGATAAGCTAAATGACATCATTATTAGAATGACAATTATTCTGTCATACCATTGATCAAACATCTGCCTAGGTAAAATAATCTTAAAATATCGAAATAATGGATATTCGTGGCAAGAGATGTACATGAAATGACTGTCCTCGAACGTATACAACTTGTTTGTAATATTTTCCTTTTCATGAAACTGTAAGACTGTGCCACGACCACGTGGTAAATGTCTTTAAAAAAAGCATTTTAACCATAACCATGAATATAGCATAGGCAATCGGTCGTATAGTAGCGAACAACCATTACTGCCAATCTCACGTTAGAGGAAAAGTTTCATAATGCGACAATCAAGTCAATCAGTCTCTTTGACAAATGCCGCAATCAATTATTATTATTTTCTTTATTATTTATTTACCTTGTCCTACAGAACAATTTGAGAAATTAAAGTATTATTACATGTTCCATAGTACAAAACAGGAAAAAAATATCTCTTTCTGTCCGATGACGTCATGTTCCATAGAACAAATGGGAACTACCCGTTTGGAGTGATTTCCCGACAGTTTATTTTAGTTCGCAGTATGCGATCAATGAACAGCGCTAATTGCGAAATTGTACTGAGAAACGAAAACAGTGCCGGTTCCATGAAACTGAAACTATTTACGAAAGTGAATTCACTTTAACACAGAACACAACCGGATCTACACAACACATATCTACGTATTGGAACAGACAACTAGCTTCACGATTGACTTGTCTGACTTACTACTACTCCTGATAATTCAAAAATACCTAATGGGTTTAATTGAAATAAATGATTTTGATTTGATCTGATTTGAACCTAGTATTTACCACTAGAAGTAAAAGAAAACTGTAATGATTACGAATATAACATTAATTCCTTCTTTTCTTTCAACTTTTATAGTACAGTATCCTATGGATCCCTGCTCTAGTTCTCAATTTTTTTTTAAACTAAACTATTTTTGGACGCGGCTTTGCTGGCGTGCAGGTAATTTTTATATCCCCCGAGAACATTTTTTTTCTGTTTGACTGGTACTCTATGTCCTCTGCTGTATCCCTGGCAACGTTTATTAAATACTTCCATACGTAAGGATATGGTTTTGTTTTTCTGCTCGCACTTTCCAATACATTTTTCAAGATTCTGATTGACATATCGCACACCTAGATCTACAGCAATTTTTGCGTTATGCACACCATCGAATTTCTTATCTCGAAACCGACCAATATACCAGATTTAAAAATATCATCACTAATCGACGCTAGACGCTACATTCACCAACACGGGCTCAACTCAAAATAATAAAACAAATATACAGACATTGTAAAGCAATAGGGAAATAACTATAAATATCCAATTTTCGGTCCCAAAACATGATTAGAACACAAGATTCCTACAATATTTTTCTTCTAGCTACATATGAAACTCCAAAACTCTTGCAGTGAACGGGGACACAGTAATTAGTACTTCGCCTTTTCTGAAGTGTTCATTAATAAAATATCTAAAACAAAATCTGTATCTAAAACATTAATTGTACTTATTAATCGGCATCAGGGTTTTGTGATATCCTAACTAGTATCGTAAATGTTGAAGTGAGTTTATTTGATTATTTGCTTGTTTGTTTGTTACGCTTTCACACCTTAACTACTTAACCGATCACCATACAATTTTGTATACACTTTGTCAGGGCTACAAAACTGTTCATTCAGTAAAAGTACTGCTCCCCATGGATAGAGAAATAAATTGAACGGTGACGTAGTCGCGGACAAAAGCTAGCAATAACAGATGTTGTTTTTAGCCATCAGCTAGCGCGTGGGAATAGTCTACCGTCTTCATAAAATTTAACTTTGGAGAAGTATCATATTATGTACGTTACTTAAGGTGACACCAATCACATCACGACACATTTGTGTTCTGTGTTTCTAACAGTTATTGAGGAGGAAAAACTTGTAATAATTCTCAGTGAGAATAAAGATTTTATACTTTAATAGCTTTTGCCCGCGTCTTCGTTCGCGTGATATCGGCCATCAAACATCGTAGAGTGTAGGTAATCTAATTTAAGGTAGCCCCGGCCATAAGACCCAGTGACGGAACACGTGTGGTTTTAGTCCGACATACCACCTTGTTGTTTGGCCCCGGTGAGCTGATGATTCGTGGGGGTTAGGTAGTATTTGTTAGATAGTAATTGAGGAGGGAAAACCCACCAGTCACCTTCGGTTTGTCCTAGGATAAACCTCAACGAATTGCCATATACATATTTTACATTGCTGCCGAATATTCCCGAGGATGCCCCGCGGCCCCGTTTAGAGGTGAAACACTGGTCGAACTATTATTGAATGCCAGTGGAAGATTGCAATTTAAGGGTTAAGGTTTTGGAGATACTTGCAACGCCTGGTAAGTATATCTCACTGTGGAGGGTGTTCGGTTTGGATTCCCTGTCTATGGCAATTCATATACAATACAATAAACATTTGAAATTTGCAGTGGCTAGTTAAAAGACTTGAATTTTGTTGTTCTGCAAACTGTAACGTTATATCTTACGTTTAAGGGTTGTAATAATATTTTTTGTGCACCCCGCTCTTAATTAACTTTTGTATCCCGCACTCGGCAAAAAAAACGTCAAAATCGCATCACAAATGACGGAGATACGTTCCGTATCTCCGTCATTTGTGATGCGGGGTAAAAAATATCGTATTTATTTTTCAATAATTTATGTGAATAGCAGTCATGAACACGCCTTCCTCTTTCGTATGCCAGTTGAGTCGTTGGCCTCTTTGATGGCTGCTCATTGTTGGATGCTTCATTATCTGATTCGGCATCTGTTGAATCTTCAAGGTCTTCATCGTCTTCGTTGTCTTGTTGAAGGCAAAAGTTGTAGATCTTTTTATTGCCAACAACTTTTTTTTCACTTTTTTTTTGTAGGAGGAATTTTCGCTGCAAATCGTAAGAAACCATTTTACCCCCAAAAGTTCACCTCATTTCGCCCTTCTATCCTAATCAAATCCTTATTTATGTCCTTGTTTATTCTTATCTTTTCAAGCACTACAAGCTATTCATCTAAAACTGTTTTTGCTGTGAACTTGTTAGAAGTAAACAGGAACAAATCAAAAATAAACAGTAGAACCCAGTAAAAACCTAATTTAAACGCTTTAACGCCATACTTCTTAATACTGAGGCAAGATCATCGTCACTAAGTCGGGAAAGATGTTAATCGATAAATTAACGAGCCAGGGGCGCCACCGTACATAACAATGAGAGGGGATGGCGGCCAAGTGAATTTATTCCCACCTACAATTAACTTACTTATGTCACTAATGTAATTCTTTAGTACTACATACCACAGGCATGTTGTACAAAATACAATGTTCCTGGCAAACTAATATTGGTTTCTGCGAAAATATTTCCTTGTACAAAAATTATTCAGTTCAATTTATGATTGATGAAACATTTATTCGTGTTCGTCGTGTTGTATCTTGATTGTATGTTTCATTGTGTTGGTGGTTTTTTTAGTTAATTGTTTGTAAAATCAATTGTTTTTTTTCTATTATGAATTTTTGTTCAAAGGTAAAAAGCGAATATCATGAACAATGGAAGTAATAATAAGAATCTTTAAGTCCTAATAACTTAGGAGTTGTCACAAAAGCCGGTTATATAAATATAACATATATTAAAGGAACAGTCACACACAGAGGCAGTCCAAGAGGGGCTTGAGAGTCCCGCGCCGATTCCATTTGCATAACAATTTGTTAGCTAGCAATCTGTTTGTGCCGCGGCAATCGTTCAAGAATGTTATTGTCTCAGAATGCAGAAATAATACGCATGTCCACTCTTATAACTCCTTTTTATTAACTTCACTTTTAACTGACAAACTTACAATATAATTAAATCCTGCAAGTCAATTTTAAACGACTTTTAATTATCGTACTGTTCGGACGACGGAGCCAGGAAGTGGAAAGTGGATTTATTTCCTACTTCTTATTCCAATTTGCTATTGATCCTGTGCTGTTTAATTTGTTTAATTATGATTTATATATACTGATTTTATAAACTTAGGTTTAGTTATTTACTTTCACTGTAGGGACATAATGCTGACGCAGTTATTTGAATACGAAAGCGCGAATCGAAATTCAAACTGAAAAAGTATTTATTTTATCTCATGTTAATTTTGTTTTAAATGAAATACTTAAATAAAAAGATATAAATTACATAATTAGACGATTTAATTGTTACAAAACTATAATTTGAGATTAAGTAAGGCAAGTAACACAGTTTCAGTTAACACAGTTTCCACAGAACAGTGATGTTTCGTACTTTACTAACATTGTCTTACATACCACTGGGGCTGTTAGGGCCGCCGGTAACCTCATTAATTCGGCGAAACACAACACTACCATTGCTTCACGCCGGTTTTCTGTTAGGCCCTGGTATCACTCCGGTCGAAACGGCCCATATGTGCCGAAGCATTGCTCTCCTACGATCATATTGGCAGTTTCAAAGTAAGGCTTTTGTATTTAAAAATTATTAATTGTTCTAAAACTGTTATTGTTTGACGTTTAAATCTGTGGAGGTAATTATCTTTGTGAAGCTTTGTTATTTACATCTCGGTGTACAGACACAACATTCAATATTGACTCACCTCAGACATGGGCGCTCTTCCTCCCTTGGATACAATAAACATCTCGTAATTAAAAGCAACAATTTGTAATCAACATCTCTTGTTGTTTAGCATAAAAATTTCGTCGGAATATCTCTGCCAAGTGGTTCCACACGAAATTCTCGCGGCTTTCAAATTAAATCTCTTTCTCTAAAATGTAATTTTTAATTATGTTACTTCTACTGGGAAGTTTATTTTAGAAGCCATTTTTTATATAATCCATAATCTTATGATTAACTTTATAAGTATCATGTTCGGTTTCAACAAAATAATAGCATAGGACGTGGAAAGCAACTTAATTTGTTTATAACATTATTTTGGAAGGTATTCATTTGCTAAAACTTTGGACACTAGTTAATAAAGTCATCAATAGGTACCTGATAAAATTTCGTAGATTGAACACCCTTAGTTTTTATGATATAAATATTTTACTGTCTAGTCAGCGCATTTATCGATGAGAAAAATCTAATTTGTTAACTTTTTTTAGAAAGATGATCAGTTGTTAAACAGCGCTTACACTTTTTTATAGTACATTTAACTGTTTAAATAAATTGCAGCTATTTTTAGACGTTTTTATTGGTTTTTTAAGGTTGAGAACCTCTTTATGCGAATCGGCTGCTCCGAATAAGTCGCTAATTTCACCATCGTCGCACCGATTCATATGCTAGTTAATATATTTGGGCTCAAAACCAGCCCGTCACTCCAGAAATGCATTGTTTGTTGCATGTTTACTTGTGCCTTATGATTAAAATTTTACACGTATTAAGGCCAAGCATCAAGACATTGCTCTGGTTTGGCACTTTTCTCTCGCCACTAACAACGCACTCATATACCAACATTATAAGGAATACTTTTAGTATTAGAATGCAGAATATTCGTTCTTTTCCGCATTTAGGAAACAACGGATCAGTAAGCTAAATTTACATTGTTTTGTGGTACTATTGTATTTAGATAAATAATAAAAAGTAGAACTCACGGACAACAACTGATATATTTTTAAGTTCAAATCAAAATCAAACAAAGAATGTTAAAATGCTCTCTTAAATAGAAGTAAGGGACCATAAACAATAAATCGATTGAGGATTTTATTAATATGCGCCAAATTATTACAGCCAAAGTTCAAGTCACAAATTCGCTAGGCTATGGCGCCTTACCGTTACTTTAAAATTTATATCGCGGTATGTCCAATATAGACTCTGATATTTTGAAGCTCGGAACACATGACAAATGTGTCAGGATCTGACTTATGTCGTAGATCTGCTATCGCGTCACAACTACTCAATTAAACCATGATCGTTCTCTTCCTAAAACAATTCTTCTAACGATACGAAATTGAACACGCTCAAGAAGGTGACGAGTATTTAGTATTATGCATCAATCAGTTAGTAGTAAGTAATATTTTATAAACACGTCAGTCATTTAAACATTGTTTGTGAAACATATTGAGTTTCTGATTTCTACCGACAGATGATTAATTATAGCGTTGTAGTATTCGGACGCTATACAGAGGTTTATTTTAGACGTGGCAATGTTGAGTCATGTCGGCGGGAAATTGAACTAATTGCGGCTCGCTGTGCAAATATCCCGCAGCACGGCGTGACTTTAAGTAGCCGAATAATGACAGCGACCTCCGACAGCACGTGCCTCAACTGACAATTTCGTTCTACTATTCTGCTAGTTACGTATAATTTAGGTGCCCTAATAATATCAGCTCGACAGCGTGTTTGGTCGTAGCCCGTTGCCTTTCCCGTGCGTGTTATAAGCCTGGAAATATAGTAGATGAATTTGGATTTTATTGTCCAGATCAGAGTCTGTGAGAGTGTGATCAGACATTCATCCAGATAAATACACAGCTTAAAAACTCAATTAAACGTGTACGATTTCAATCAGTACATTTTGCTTTTACAATTAATTGAATAAACTTTTTGGATCACATCCAATTGCTGCCTGAACTAATTAACTGTAGATTTGTCCGTTGACCCCAAATGTTGTTTGTTTACGTGCTATTGTAAGCAAAATGTTATTAGGGTTTCCCGCCAGGAATGCGCAGTATCAGCATGGTGTTTTGAAAAGTGGTTGTAGAGTAGTAGGCTCGCTTCTTATTATGTCAGACCACAAGTATAGCTTCCGGAATGTGGATATGTGAATAACAGGCGTCGGTATTTTTAAACAATGTATAGGTGGGATGTTAATTGCTTTCACTAGGATGAAACAACAACAAGGTTTAAAGCAATCTGTCCAAAATCTATACCTACAATATTTTTGGATTCATGTGAAGAGTTATGATAGCTAAATCTTTTTATGAATGTATACCTGAAAAGAGAGACTCACTCTCCTTCACCTACTGTGACATGTTCCGATATATTGAAACATGCAAAATCACAGTGTCACTAATACCCTGTGACGTGTCGTGAGGGGTGAGCTGAGTCTACTCGTGACTTACACACTAAGAGCAATAATTACTGTAGAGAGATTGTTTTGAGCAAAAACAAAAAACCTATAGTTATTTCTCTTTACGTATACAAAACGTCATAAGAGTGACAGACATGATGTATTGCATCGGTTACATGCATGACCCCATTTTTACCATAGAAATTCATGTATACAAATAGGTGTCAATAGTAATGGATGTCATATGGATTTATAATGCGAGACAATAAAGTCAAATTTGAACTATCAAATGAAAGGGTTCTATTTCTACATTAAAAAACTTTTTCTTATTTTAGGCTTCATAGCTTATAAGATAAAATGTAAAAAAGTCGTGAAATCTCGAGGACTCAGTTCGAGATGAACTAGCCTACTAGGTGTATATGTATACTTAGATTAGGAGAGCCTTTGCTCATCATGTAATAATCATGTAGATATAAATAAAAACGCATTTATTTTTAATAATATTAATATATTCGAACACAAAGGGAGGATCCTAGGACCAGGCTAGGTGATGATAGGCCTGGCGGAACCGCGGCCCAACGGTCGATGTTGGGATGTTGTATGTATATTACCACAGATAACATAATACTACATAGGCTGCACTAAAAGTATCGGGAATGGAATATTTCCACTATTCCTATCATATTAAAATCTTTTTAATTGAAAACTCCTTGGTTTTAAAAATCGAATACCATTTATTTATTTAATAAAAGATTCTCGGTCTTCTCACAAGGTCTTCTCAAACTTGTTTAGTCGTTGAGAAAATGGAATTGACTCGAGAAAATTCAAGGGCGATTAATTATTTTGACTTTCGAAGCGGTTTAACACAAAAACAGTGTGTTGACCGGATGCTTTCTGCATTTGGTGATGAAGCCCCATCCAAAACCACAATATATCGATGGTTTGCTGAATTTCAACGTGGACGTGTCAAGCTCAGTGATGATTCCCGTCAAGGTCGTCCAAAAACTGCAGTCACCCAAGAAAACGTTGATGCTGTGCGTAAGCTGATTGAGGAAGATCGACATGTGACATACCGCGAAATTCAGGCAAATTTAGACATTGGCATGAGTCAAATACAAATAATCTTGCATGAACAGTTAGGTGTAAAAAAGTTGTTTTCCCGATGGATACCGCATTTGCTCTGTGAAGAGCAAAAAGCGGCTCGCGTTACTTGGTGCGTCAGAACTCTCGAAAGATTCCACGCAGGATCCTCAAATGCTGTATACAACATTGTATCAGGTGACGAATCCTGGATATACGCGTACGAACCCGAAACAAAAAACCAGTCACGAGTTTGGGTGTTCGAAAATGAGTTAAAGCCAACTAAAATTGTTCGTTCACGGAGTGTTGCAAAAAAAAATGGTGGCCACGTTTGTCTCCAAAACCGGCCATGTTGCGACTATTCCTCTTGAGGGACAAAGAACGGTTAATGCAGAATGGTATGCTAGCATTTGTTTGCCACAAGTCGTTTCCGAACTCCGTAAAGAGAACTGCAACCGCCGCATCATCCTCCATCACGACAATGCGAGTTCTCACACCGCGCACAGAACAAAAGAGTTTTTAGAGCAAGAAAACAGAATTATTAGACCATCCGTATAGTCCCGACCTAAGCCCTAATGATTTCTATACTTTCCCTAAAATAAAGAATAAATTGCGTGGTCAGAGATTTCATCACCTGAAGAAGCTGTGGACGCCTTCAAAACGGCCATTTTGAAGACCCCAACTTCCGAATGGAATGGTTGCTTCAATAATTGGTTCCATCGTAAGGAAAAATGTGTCAAATTTCGCGGAGAATACTTCGAAAAGCAATAAATACATTTTTAAATAGTAATGTTGTGTCACTTCTTTGATTCCCGAAATTTTCAGTGTAGCCCTCGTATACATATTACTGATCGGTGCGAGAACTCTCAATTTAATTAAATTCAAGTTTTATTTGCAAAAAGGCTACAAACGTGGTTGATGTGTGAGTTACAGTACCGGTTTACCACAATACCGAGAAACTTCGTCACATCAATTTCACACAGTGTATTACGTTCATAGGTTATATTGATGGCATCCTGATTTTTACCATATGTACTAAACTGGAAGTATTTAGTTTTGGTCAAATTTACATGAAGGTCATTTTCATTTAGCCAAGTAATTATTCATTTAATTGTAGATAGGATGTCAGGCGTATAATTATTAGCAGTGTCATCAAATATTGTTATAGATAAGTGATGTGCAAATAGTGTGCATGGATAACTACAGATTTTAGGAAGGTCGTTAATATCATTCGTCGTTAATGTCGTTAAGAACACATTCTTTCACACACATAGCGCAGTTACTGCAGGCGTGTGGTATCCCTGTTGAGGCCGAGGATGCTGGCTGACTGAGACTTGATTACCGCTTATTGCTGTAGGAGTGTATACGACGGTGGCCATGATGATGTTGCTGGCCTGCTCTTTGAGGGCTGCTTCCAATCACGTCGGGGTCACCACTGTGGAAGAACGGATGTTATCCAACACAAATGGAGAATCTTCCGATCAGGCGAGGTAATCATGCCTGGCGGACCTCAGCCCAATGGTTGATGAACCTTCAAGATAAGAATGCAAAATACTCAAAATGCAGTGAACATAACCGAGCAAAATTAGAAGGATTCCACTCTCCTCGTCGCATATTTCTAAACCGTTTTTCTTTTAATTCTGCGTCTTTTGGAAACCTACAACAAGAAAAGTTATTTTCATACTAGCTGAGCTTTGAGCCTTCAGAAGTGGAGGAAAGCTTACAATTACAAAAAATACTTTAGATTATGTACAATGCATATCTACAGAATTGTAGTAATTCACTCATAACCTCGAAGTGTCAATATTGTAGAAGATTTTGACGTTCCCTTTGACTTATTCTATTACCATTAATTGCTACATTTGGTACCTCATTGTTATTGGCGCTGTTGCAAATATATAATCACACATATTGATAAGTAAGTACCCTTTCAGAAATCGATATGTTAACGTGATCTAAGTTACAACACTATACGGGTACATAAAACGTCAGTCGCGATCTATTTTTATCTAAATTCTTCTCAAAGTAATTTTCAATAGTAATTAACAGAATTAATAGGTGTGTCGTTGTTGAACAATCAGTTAACGATCAGTTACAGTTTGGCATGCTTTACAAATCCAAATAAAACGTAATTTGGCTGATAATTATCAATTTACTGAGTATGACTTACCGATGGAAGGATATTTTTTGACCGCATTCGGTTAAAACGCCCATCCGGCTTCTGCAGCCCTTAGTCGCACAAAATATAGTCATTTTCTTTCATCTTGAGCACAAACAATAAACCACACAAAAGGTTTCTGCGATATTTTTTACGAAAAACACTCGACACGTCCAGACTTCCAACTGGATGACAGAAATTCAACAAACGGCGAGAACGAAAACGTCAACATGTTTTGTGCTCTTACTTAAAATATTCCCTCTATAGTAATAATTGCTCTTAATTTACACACGTCGATCACCACTCTATATTTAGAAAGAAAAGAAAGAAAGATTTATTTCTGGCACACAATTACACACACAAATAAAATTTTCACAAGAAAAGAATAAAAAAAGCAAGAAAATAATAATATAGATTAATAGGCTAAAAAAAATAATATTGGGGGTTTATCATTTCTGCTCACTGGCAACACCACATATTCCGCCTGACCAAGCACAAACCAACCTCCATTTATAATATGGTGAAGGCCAGTATTGTCAGAGAGCAGCGATACAACCTTAAAACCATTTAATATCTTTATAAATTAAATTACAGAAAGCGACTGTATTTGCAGAGCATTTAGAGCAAACTTTTCAAACGAACAGTGAGGAAAGCTCTGAAAACATAGCATCGGACGTAACTAACCATAACGATTTAGAAATAAAACTTGTCACCCCAAAAGAAGTTAACAGCATGATCAAAAAATTGAACAAAAAGAAATCGCCGGGATACGACCTTTTCACTGGTGAACTTCTCCAAAATCTCCCACGTAAAGCCATAGTAAAACTTACAACCCTTATCAATGCCACATTTCGACTAAAACATGTGCCTAGTATGTGGAAAGTTGCCGAAGTTATCATGATCCCTAAACCAGGAAAACCAGGGTGTGAAGTAACATCATGCAGACCCATATCACTTTTACCAATCATAGCAAAATTATTTGAAAAATTACTACTCAGGCGTTTGAAACCTATTATAGAAGTTAGAGAACTGATTCCTAATTACCAATTCGGTTTTAGAGAAAAACATTCCACAATAGACCAAATACACAGAATTACCAATGTTATTGAAAAAATATTAGAAGAAAAGAAAGTTTGTTTTACAGTATTCCTGGATGTAGCTCAGGCGTTTGATAAAGTGTGGCATGAAGGTCTTATATACAAATTAGATAAAATGCTTCCAAAACAATTTGTGGACATTTTAGAATCTTACTTAACAGAGAGGACATTTAGAGTGAGACATGAGGATGCTTATTCGGATAACAAACAAATAAAAGTTGGAGTACCACAGGGAAGTGTTCTTGGACGTACCCTGTACCTATTGTACACCTGCGATGTCCCTGAAATAAAAAACAGTACCATTGCTACCTTTGCAGACGACACGGCTATCATGGCTACAGGTGTCACTCACAAAGAAGCAGTGGAGAAGGTACAAACTGCCGTCAATGCCATCACCGATTGGACAAAAAAATGGCGAATCAAATTAAATGAGTCAAAATCTACTCATATAGATTTTACAAACCAACGATCTAACCATATACCGGTATACATTAACAGTCGTGTAATACCATATGAAAATACGGCGAAATACGTGGGTATGACGCTAGACGCAAAACTTCGCTGGAAGGCTCATGTCAAAAAGAAACGCCAAGCCTTTGACATGACAAAAACATGTACTGGCTACTTGGTAGATATTCTACTTTGTCAGTCTATAACAAAGTACTTTTATATAAGCAAGTACTTATGCCTGTATGGACATATGGCATTCAACTTTGGGGCTGCACAAAAAGAACGAACGTTGAAATCATTCAAAGATTCCAAAATAAGGTACTTCGGAGTATAGTAAATGCTCCCTGGTATGTTAGAAATGATGACATCCACCGAGACCTAGGAGTAGATCTTGTTAGTGAAGTAATAAAACAATACGCACATGCACATGAAGCACATGAACAAAGGCTTCTTCAACATGTGAACGTTGAGGCTATCCAGCTCCTTGACACCACGGACATAGTTAGATGACTAAAAAGAACTAAGCCCTTTAAGTTAGTTTAGTGAAGTTACTCTTAAAGAACACAAGAACAAAGTGTCTTACCATGATAATACTCGTAGAGACCATAAGAAAAGTGCCAATGGACACATTCTTAACTTTGTAAGTTTTTAGCAAATTAAGTTAAATTTAAATTACTTATTAGCCTCAAGGTCTAGATTGTAATTGTTATGAGTAACCGTTTAATTACGAGTACATCATAATGAAAAAAGAAAAAAATTAAATTTATAAAGTAATGTGAAAGTGTGTGTCCCGTCATAGTCAAATTAGGACATCGCTCAGTATATCGCGTATCTTGTTTCGGTCTTTTTAGTGTATTACTTTTGTGGTGTTGCCAGTGAGCAGCAGAAGTAATATACTACCAATTTTTGGAGTTTATTGGAGTTTACTCCTTAAGAATCGATTTGCATAAGGGGGAGGGGGAGAGGGAGAGGGGGAGGGTAAGGGGGAGGGAGCCTCCAGGAAATTGTAAACTCCAGTCGTGCGTCGGAGCTGACACACACCTTTTTAATCTTTATTTTATTTGTTTTTTTGTTTGATTTTGTATGTTTTATTTCTTCATTTTTCGTTTTATTGTTTTCGTGTGAAAATTTGAGTATGTGTGCCGAAACAAATCATTTTCTTTCTCTCTTTCTTTCTTTCTTTATCATTTACCTTGATTTAAAGTCTCCGAAACTAAACTAAAGCCCCTCAAACTGAAACC
This sequence comes from Euplagia quadripunctaria, assembly GCA_963859945.1. Lineage (NCBI taxonomy): Eukaryota > Metazoa > Arthropoda > Insecta > Lepidoptera > Erebidae > Euplagia > Euplagia quadripunctaria. The sequence continues at coordinate 289,450 of OY982560.1, read as the reverse complement.
AAACTTACCAAAATTTTAAAATTTTTAACGACGTGTCTTTTTTTTTTAACGTTATCGACTAATAACTATTGATTTATAGCGTTAATACATGTTGCAATAGAACGAGGTTACTCCTAAGGTCGAGGTGACCATTTGCGCCCATTGCCCATCTATTTAGCTTGCCCCTTAAAAAGTAAAGCAGATTAAACTCTAACTGTTACAAGAATAACATCACTTCTTACGGGAAAATATGAAATTAACTCGTTTCAATTTCCGGAGAAAAAATATACTTCCGCCAAGCTTATCTCCAGACAGCTCTGACATAATTTAAAATACGTAATTCATGCAAAAAAAGTTATAACAGCCACCGCGTGAAAAGATTTTTTCACCCTTTTTCTTTTATAGAGCTGTGTCAGCTCCAACGACAAGATTGTAATAGCGTCGGTGCTGACGGTTTGTTTTCTTGATACATTTGTACGCTCTTTTAATGCTTAATGACGTAAAGAGGAAAACTGTACTTTTCCGTAGAGATCACCTTTAACAATAAGAGAGAATCAGAAGAACATAACAAATTGTATATGCTAGTAACTGTCTTCCTATCTTGCCGCGGTTTGCTTGGACAGGAAACGAAGGGAGGATCCTCCGACCAGCCTCAGTGATTATGTTTGGCGGGCCCCGAGCCCAACGGTTGATGTTGAGGCAGTGATGTCGCGATGCAGGATCGATAGCGGCTATGTAGTTCAGCTTGTCTTAGGTAGATGGCGCTCTAGTACAATTAGCTGTATGTCGATGTCACCTCCTAGTTTTACTAACTTACTTAACACTAATTAGTGAAATAATAATAACTTTTACACTTACATTTACATAACAAAACGATATTTTTTTTACGTACATACACATACATTTGAGTGCCCGATGTTACGCTGGCCGTGTTCACAAGCTCACCATACCCATACCGGTATGTGTCAGGCAACTATGTTTTTAATGCAACTTGTGTTTAAAAGCAAAATAAATATACATTGATCGCCTTATAAAGCGTAACATTTTTTAAACATTATGTAGGACGATCAATGTGTGTCACTATATCAAAATATGTAACTTACTCAGGAGTTATTACTCAAATACACAGTCTTATATTACTAGGAGATGTCTCGAGGGTGCGAGCCTCGCGACTCACGTCCCCTGCCGATTCCATTTGCATAACAATTTGTTAGCTCGCAATCTGTTTATGCCGCGGAGGCGCGCGGAAATCGCTGCGGGACCTCGCGCCAATACATGTCTAAATTGTGATTTTATAAAGAACAATATATATTTTACTTATTTTATTTAGTTATAAGTAGTGGATTCATACTAACGTAATGCATTTGTAGATACCATCGAAGTGATAACTTTAAGAAGTAATGGCATTGTGTGACCTAAACTTTATCTTCATCGATCGTGCGACGTAAAAAGCGTCATTAACAGCTGTTCACGATCGATTGCTAGGAAAAGTTAGGGGAAAAAAACTTTATTGAAAATTTTAATTGTAATTGCATCGACGAGTGAGTATACTCTATATTCACTCAAAAATAGATACCGTCGGTTTATAAAGACTAAATCTAAAGAGGCAGTTTTAATAGCTATAAATCTCAGACGCCTATAAATAACTGCAGAATTAGTGGGCGTTGTCATAATACATAATGTATTGCATGGAATAAAGGCTCTGATTTATCGACTATAAACATAAATAATTTCCATACTGTACGAAGAGGTTTTCTAAAATGTTAAACTGTAAGAACAAGATTGAATCATTGTTTTCAAAAATGATCTTGAAAGAATTGGCTCACACTTTTGGATGTATGGCACCCGTGACAGGTATTACACATGTAATAGAGAGGAACTCTGGTGACAATCAAACAATCAGGCCGATGCCAGTAAGCGATTCACTGCTTTAGATCTGAGAAGACCGGCACTGCAGTTAAAAAGTCCCGTTACCAAGACGTCAGATGGCCCTTTATACGACTTGTATGAAACGTTACATACATACACCTACTTCGGGGTAGGCAAAGAGTAACAGTCCGCTACTTGCTTCTATCCCCACAAGCTTATTCTACTATCTTTAACCCTTTTATACAAGCCCCCTTTGGAAATGCTCTCATGAGCAATTGCACTTTTATAGCCATTCGTAACTATATACTAGATTTCTACTATAAGATTTATACAGACAAATGCTTATAGTTAGTTTATTTGCTAACTTGTTTACTTGTAAGACAGGAATATAGGGAGAAAGTTGGACCAATTGGTGAATTAATTATTTAACGAAAAAAATAAACACGGTATTTAAAAATATATAAAAGAAAGGATTGTATTTATATTATATTAATTTGTTCGTATTGACAGAATTAACGTGACGAATGTCAGTTCCAGAGCTCGAGGGCTCGCACTTCCCGGCAACAGCGCATTCGAGCTTCACGTACGCGGCCCTGACCTACTCGAGCTATAAGCTCACACTCCCCAACCCATCTCTTTAAGCAATACCCCTGTCCTTCCATTGCTTTTCTTCTTATATACATTACCTTTTTTTGGTATAGGTACTCATAATTTTCCCATCTGTGATTTCTAAAGTGTCCGGTTGTACGACAATAGGCTATTACGTGAATGGAACCAAATCATAATTAGCCAAATGTGGGTATTTAATGCACCTGTATATCAATGCTCTATTTTAACCGACTAAAAGCCTTCTTGGTCTTGGAATAATGAGTAGGACCGCCTCATATCCTATTAAACTTGTTTACTTTTCATTGTATAGGCATATATTTCAATAAGACACACTCATCTACAACGTAGTTATTTTTCCCACTTTAGCGTGCATTAAACGTATCTTAATTGAAACCAAAATCTTTTAATGTTTAGCAAAAAGCCTGTGCAATATTTAAGCAAGGTTGGAGGCGTTATACAAAATTATACTGACATTTAAATGAGGAGAAAGAGGTGATTGCGATATAATTACGGCTATTTAATATTAAAAAATCACATTTAATCCCAAAATCTCGCAGAGTGGTCTCCTTCTAAAATACCCCTATATAAAGTACCCCTTCGCGAGGGATGTATTAACTGGGATTCGGAAAATTGTTGGATTTGGAATTAATTTGCTTTTTGTTGCAACCTTATGACTTTAGTTCCTCAGATTCCGATACTAATACATATGACAGATTGACACAAAAAAAATACACGACTATCCACAGAGCAAGGCTATCACAAATCCAAGACTCCTTACTACTGGACATAAACACGTTTATAGCAAAAAATCTTCACAAATCAAATTAACAGGGCCCACTTCCATTTTGGACAAAAAGTTAATTAAAGGTCAAAACAGTATTAGTTGCGATGTATAGAAGTATCTCGTAAAATGGACCATAAAACTGAACACGCTTAATCCTACAGTTTCTTGTGTTCAGTGTTAGAGATATCTTACCTACTGTAGATAACTTATAAGTTCAAAATATTTGCAAAGAACGAATATGTTTCATTAATATTACTATCTATAACAGGTAACAATCAGATGTAAGAGATTTTAGTAAAGAAAACTTCAATGACAAATCAATTCTCAAACCGTAACCAAATTCAATTGTATGTGGGTATTAAGTATTTAGAAGTTTTTTTTTAAAGAAGGAAAGTGTTATGTATACATACGAGTATAACCACATACGGAACAAATCAACACACCGATTTAAAATTAAAGAACAAAGAAATATCTCACAACGTTTGTAAGACAATCAGTTTTCGTCACCCCTGGGTGCAGGCAAGTGTTGTATTGAATTCTGAAATAAGAGACCTATAAATAAATTTCTTTATACAAAGTGCCATTATTTCGTTTTTCATCTTTTTCCTCAGCAGACTGTATGCATATCTAATCTGAATATTGTTCGCACAATGTTCTCAGTACAACAAAGCAACCAAAGACAGACGAACCGCGCTTATTTGCCACTACAATATGGGTAGCGTTAAAGGAATACACGTCGATAAGAAGATCAGAATGATTATAATGTTTTAGAACATATTTCACAATACAATGTTTTGACACGACCGCCCGCCGTAATCCGAGAATAAGATAAGACACTATGAATAATAATAATAATAACTTGAGACATCTCACACACACCCGTCTGATCCCAAACTAGGCAGAGCCTGTACTATGGTAACCAGACTGCTGATAAACATACTTATATATTTCTAAATACATACATTTTATGGATAAATTACACCCAGACACAGAACAAATGATCGTGCTCATCACACAATGATTTGTCCTGGGTGGGAATCGAACCCACGACCTCTGGCTTAGCAGTCAGGGTCACTAACCACTAGACCAACAGGCCCTTCAGAACGAATGATAAGTACTGAAATATATATGTAATAGACGAACTTTCTCACACACTGTATACGTAGGTAGCTATACTTACTACTGTACTTGTTTGTTTGTAAAGAACCCACTGCACTAATAATATCCAACGGTAATCCTTACTAATAAATGCGAATTTGAGTTTCTTTGATTGTTTGTATGTTTGTTACGATTTTACGACTTACCTACTCAACAGATAATCGTGAAATTTTACATACACGTTGTCAGGGATACACCTTCCTTTCATCCAGAAAAAGTAACCCAAGGGATATCCTAATTGATAGAAAAAATCTAAATTAACACGAGCTAAGCCGAGGGCAAAAGCAAGTATATTTTAGATAAAGACATCTAGCATCATGTAAATATTAGTAATTGACTTCCAGGTTTTGTAAGCAGATGTGAGCGATGAGTACGGCCATGTTCAGATGACGGGCGTTGAACGGACGATTTGTTCAAACGCGTTTGAACATTTTGTTCGCAATTCGCATTTTGTTCAAGTCATTCATACTAACTCGCTTTTCGATTCAACGCTTTGATCCAACATTTTGAGATCAATCACATGAGCGCGCATTTTCAACGCAACAACACATGATTTTAATATGAAGATAGAGAAGAACGATATTTGAACATGGTCTAAGACGCGTTAGCGTGTGAACGACTTGAACAAAAGACGTGTGTTTGTTGACGCGCGTCAACGTGTGTTAGCAAAACGCGCATTCAACGCTCGTCATCTGAACGTGGCTTTAATCTCATTTCACCCGTCACAACATGTCACAACGTGTTCGTCAAGCGTTTCCATATTTCTAAACATTTGAGGGCCTATTTCTACCGCGATGTAAGCATATAAGTGGGTTGAGTTGAGAAGCGAGATTACTTTTCCTAAAATAACTCATCACAGAAATAATACATTAAATCCCGTGACTAGTACACCGAGTCCAAACATTGTTTATTCACACTTGGTTTCACGTGACTTGGTTTATGTGTATTTATGAATTGATGATAATTAACTAACTATGTAAACAAATTTTGAAACTTAATTATTAACCTACTTCTAACTGTAGTATCGAAATGAAACTCTGTATATAAATGAAGTGTATATGAAGTTCCGATGACAATACTATAATTTGGCATTTTGAAGCTGATCTGATGATAGGGTCAGGAGGTAGTTACTGGAATTCTTCAGTGGCTACTAGTAAACCCCTCGAGTTTGCGCTCATATGATTCGTTTTGACGAGTTCAACAGGTTGGGCTTAGTAACGATGGGCTCATGATAAAGCCAGCCAGTGGATAGTATCTACCTCCTGGCTCCTTTATGTGGCGTTTGCTTTTAGTGATGTGCCGAATATCCGAATCCGTATTCGGGGATATCCGAGGGTTACTTTTGGCTTCTTTTGATCAGAGATTTCACATTATTATATATTATTAAGTCTATGTAATATATATAATAAATAATATATATAAAAAATGATAATAAATAATGTAATGTAAAATAAAATAAAATAAAAAATCTAAATTTATTTTGCTAGAATTAAATATTTAAATTTGTGATGTAGTGAGTTAATAATATTATTGACGGTTATAAGGACTATCTTTATAATAGTTTATAATGAGATCAGTCAGCACGATTAGGATAAAAATATTATTCTTATCGAAAGTACGACATATCATACCTTTTTTGCATTTCTAAAGCAGAGGTTTAATATTTTTCGGCTACGCCTGTAACACCACACCGCGCTGGTGCGGGCGCGAAACGTCTGATAGCTTAACTGTGCTTACAATCTTTAATTTTTTTATTTAAGCAAGGTTTAGTTGGTGTCTCTTTTTGAGCGCCGATCAAACATCTATGGTATATATATATGATCGAAGCCTTTAGCAGCAATAATGTATATTATCATCGTAGCTGTGACGGTATTCTATTATTATTTTGGTAAGCACTGATATTGATAACTCTATCCAAGGGTGCAGTTATTGGAAATATTTCCTCTTCATCTTTGAACGCTTAACGTCACAGAGAGGCAATATCTCCAATATTCTCGCGAACTGTGTCACGCTTAAACGATACCTTAGAGACAAGCTACAAACTCAATCACATTGAAATTTAATTATATTGTATAACAAATTGTTATTAGTACCTTTACTGCTCACGTTTTCGTATGTAATTCACGCCTAATCTGGAGACATAGTTGTTAAAGAAATACTAACTGACTGTAGTTTTTTCTATTCGTTTCTAATAACTATAGTTTAGTGAAATAAATGTTTTTTAAGCTGAAATACTAATCTCAGTACCAAACCTCGATAGTGTGTTAACATCTACGAAATATAACAGATTTTGTGCGGTTTGCCTAAAGTATAAAATTGAACCTATCTATTTTTATGCTTTTTGTAATAACAAAATTCTCGAGCGAGATTATTGGTCGAGGTTTCGTAACGAAGCAGATTGCTATCTAACAAATAGTTGAGCTTTTGTTAATCATCGTGGAATGCGACTTGAGCTGTCCACATTCTTACGACGACGACGACGGCGACGTCCCGCCGCCAACTTCGATTATCGTGGCTCTGTGTAAATAAATGGTAAAAAAATATTTTTACTTTGATATTAAATACTTTATGTGAAGCAGATATTCTTTTCGTCATTACCCAACATTCGATTGTGGTATATTAGGTCCTTGCCGATATTTTTTTGGTATGAAATGTATATATTTATTATGGGACATTATTGTCATTGGATTTATGTCATTTTATTGAAAGTTCTTTCCTAAATTATGGGGTATAAAAAAAGTAATCCAAATTTCAAAAAGTACTGACATTCGTTGGAGCAAGGTCTGATGAGTATGGTGAGTGACGGCCAATTTACAGTCGAAAGTTTACGTGTTTACGTGTTTACAGAAAAAAAAACCGGACAAGTTACGTGTTTACAGAAAAAAAAACCGGACAAGTGCTATACTAACTTTGAAACTTTCGCCTTCCATACTTCCATGATATAATTGACGTGACCACGGCCACAGCACGGCACGGCAACCTGGTCGAAACGTCAGGCAATCCGAGGCGAAGAGGTATGTAATACCTTTTCGTGATCGCGATAATTCCCGTAAATAGTAGATAGTACGTCCATTTCAGGAATCAATTCTCGAAGGTTTTTGTCCGTATTTTCCGAAAGACAAACTTAACTTTGCGGTTCTAAAAATACTCTCCCATACATCGATGTACGACAAAGTCAACTTTCCAACCGCAAAATATATTTTTATGTGATATAACAACAAATTAACGACTTTCGGATTCTTTCCTTTACTTGTGCTGCCAGACCTTGCTTCTTACTAAATTTATGATTCTAGATAGAGGAGGAGGAGGGAAGTACTCTAGAGGTTTTGATTTACGTTAAAATCTAAGGCTTAATGGCCCTTTTGATCACGTTGACTTAAAAGCTTGATTTTTTTACAGCTTCAAGGGACCGCTGGCATAAGTATTTGATGTTCAATTTAACTTGATGCGTCCACGGGTTCTGAGGAAAAGGGTCTTGACAGACAGACCGTGTCCTGATGAAGAAATGGGGTAGATTCCTTGACAAATCTTGGTTGTTTGAAAGTCTACCACCACTTGCAGAATTGCAAGTCACAGTACAGTACGTCTGTGCAGCAATTTCTTTTAGTTCTAAAGCTACAAGTATAATGAACAATGCCAGCACAGGTACACTTTACAATCAGTTTAATTCCACTCAATTAGTGTCAAAGACATGGTTTGCATACTTCAACTGCGTCCAACCCCTGTAATGGACATTTTCAATTGTCTTACAGGATCCAATTTCCATCACAAGTAACAAACGAATTCGGCATTCCCTCATTTGTATTCAACAAGTTAAAGCAAGCTTCGATGTGATTTTGTTGTTCAGTATGTTCATATGGTACCAACTTTTTGATTTGGCTTAAATGAATTAGTATCATTTTATCACTAATATTGAAGGCCGCAATAAACGTGCTTCCGGTATGGCGTTCGATTCATCGTAATCTATTTTCGTTCTTATAATTATGTATTTACACGGGAATTAACGCGATCACGAAGTAGGTGTTACATACCTCTGAATTGCCTAACGTTTCGACCAGGTTGCACTGGCCGTGGTCACTGGCTGACTCAGCCTGTGACATAACTATATCATGGAAGCCGAAAGTTTAAAAGTTACTTTCGTTCTTCTTTGGTTTATCATGGGGCACATAGACGACATCAAAATTACTAAAAACGGAGCGTGTGTTGACTTGCGGTGTGGTACGGCGGTTATAAGAAGAAATTAATATGTAATGTGTGTTATATTCTCGTCTTTTGAACTAACTTAAACACGGTAAATTATATTTTGAAAAACAAATAAATAAAATAAAAGTTTAAATGATACATGATCAATCACTACTATTACCTATAGATAAATATATTGAACCTAAGTCTACCTATGCATATAATATAACACTTTCATTGACTAGCTCTCATTACAGGGCCCTAAACTAGTAAAGTATCGAATCATATCACAAAGAGAAGAGTAATTAAGGCCTTCCTACATGGCCATGCTGCTCAACTCCAGCCATAATATCTATGTTATAATATTATGACAAAGTTCAGAGTTCTAGAATAAAAGATTAATTTTTCATCTTTTTTAAGAAAATCGGCTCTTTAATAAGAAAGTTAATTATAAAATGCACTTTAAACACTTTATGCTAACTCTCAAATTAGCAGCAATGATAAACTAGTTCATTGTAAGTAAGAAATGAATGAATTTTCTCATCTTCTCTCATTACTATGTGCGGCACGGCACCGCTCGGAGGCGAGGCTCCATTAATTTATCGATTAACGTCTTTACCGGCTAAGCGACGATGATCTTAACTCCGTGTTAAGACACAGTACAACTTTAAATGCAATATAGCAACAAATAAGTTCCCTGTCTTGTTTACGTTAGTACAATCATGGCAATTGACATGAAAAGATAATATAATTAGAATTTTGCCACCTATGCCAGAAAAAGGAATTTTTTGAACAAAATATCATTTTTTTTTGCCACTCATAATGCTCCTAAAATATGACCTTATCTTACTTTAACACCTTGTTTAACTGTGATATCGGTTTGTGAGACGTTTAGGTATACCGATTAGTTGATTTAACGCTTTAACAGATAAAGCTACTGTTAGCGGGTTCTTATCTGCATGTGGTGTCATGGTGGCACAAAAACAATACATGTTAGCAGACATATAGTTTGCTAACATGTATTGTTTTAGCAGCAACAGATGCTGTTCAAAACGCGAAGTCCATTAATCACTTTGAGTTATAATAATATGTCTCCACGACATCTACTCGTGTACTGTCACTCCATCAGTTCATTCATTCATTTTTCGTGTCTGTATTTGGTACACTGGCGATGCGATGTCATTAAACTATGGAGCTAGATATAAAATGGGCATTCAGTGATATGAAGATTGCTCTTACAACTCCCACACGAAGACTAAGAAAACCAACACTTCTTCATATCCCACCCAGCCACACTCAGTATAGAAAAAATTGCTTCCTACCACGCTGTTGCTATCGATTGAATAATCTGAATTTAGACAAACGCTTCGATTTATTCACAGGCAGTATTAGATGTACTAAGAGTGCACTCACTAGAGATTTTATGAACAGTTAACAGTAAAAGAGAGAGAGAGCTTTCAATAAAAAAAATGGTTTTGAATTAAGTGTATATTCAGAAATATATTTTTTATGGCCCCATTCCTCAAAATAAAACTGCAAACCTAATAGGGTCACTTTGTTGTTGTAATACCGTTTTCCTCAAGAACGCGTGGACCTATCAAGTTGAAATTATCTAACATCAAATATGTATGTCTGCGTTCCCTTGCAGCTGTAAAAAATTAAGCTTCAAAGTCAACGAAATCAAAGATATGACCTTTTAAGCCATATGTTTTAACATATTCGCAGGTAAATGATTCAAAACTTATAGGGTAGGTACTTCCCATTGACCTAGACGCAAAAATCTTCGAGAATCGGTTCCCGAGATGGTCGAACTATCTATTTACAAGTTTGTACGGAACTGTCAGTGCGCGTTTCAGAGTCGCACTTTTCACACAGTTCGAGTAATAGGTACACAATCCATCCGAATAAGCATTGCCTCCCTTCTTACTTATCTCCCTTTCAATATATTCCCAATTTTCACATCTTCATATCCAAAAGCGCCCGGTTGACAGCAATAGGCCAGCGCCCTTGCGTCAGTTGGACCTAATTATAGTTAGCAACATACCTTTCGGGGATACAGGCGTATGGTATGTATGTTCTAGAGAAAATTTAACTAAGTATTCGTTTGTAAACATGTCTTCAATGTGAATCACATATAAATATGAATAGTAACGAAAGGAAGAAGAATAGTAAAATTTCTTTGTAATTTAGTAACAATTAAAACAATTTTAGTGTGAACGATTCTGTGGTTTGTCCCGACGACATCTTGAACTTGGCACAATGCGCGCGGATTTCGTGTCATTAAGTATTAAAGGAAGCTGAAAAATGTATTAAGGAAACAAGTCGTTGGCACTGAGGATGAAAGCGACGTCCCCAGTTAGTGCGAAATTGTCTCAAAGCGTTTCTGGAACTTTAATAGCTATGTTTATAAAAGTAAATGAGAAAATTTTTTCACGCGAATAAATTTTATAACCTTTTTACATTAGTCATTTTAAACAAGCTGGCATTCAACAGAAATACATATATATATCTTAACAATTTAATTCGGGTTTACCATCTAAAATACAAGCTCAAAACTTCTCTATTACAAAAGTTTATTTTTTTTATATGTAATAGGAAGCAAACGAGCAGACGGGTCACCTGATTTTAAGTAATCACCACCGGCCATGGACACCTACAACTGATGAGTCACAAGTGCGTTGCTGGCATTTAAGGTGGGACTTGGGGAAGAGGGGGGGGGGGGGGTTAGGCCCTGCGGTGACCTCACCCACTCGGCGAAACACAACTCAAGCACTGCTGTGAGAGCGGTTTTATGTGAGGCTGTATTACTCCGGTCGAGCCGGTCCAAATTTGCCGAAGCATGGCTCTCCCACGGTAATTACTTGAGCATATAACACAATTCCCTCTGCTTTTAACTTCTCATCCAAAAAGTTTTAAATAGACGATAGAGACATAGAGATAGTTATGTCGAACCAGTTAATACCACACGGTGTATGCGACTCAGTGCATTCATAGTGAACTGTCTGTATAATTATAAATGAAATATCACTTCAAGATGTTTGTGACTTAATCACATAATTACTTTCTAACAATTTGACGTTTCCAGAGACCAGAGGATGTTGAGCGTCCAGAAGTTCGAAATTGAACAATTTCTTAGTCCACCGTAGTGAACTCCAGTAGCCAAACAGACCAACTTCCGATAGCTCCCACCCGGGACTGTTGTTATCGACTGAATAGATTAATCAAGTCAGTGGTCTAGACTCTACACCGTTGAGTCTTCTTTACTCTAGAAGACTGTTTTAAGAACAGTCTCCTATTTGACACTGCATGATATGGGCGTGCGTGTCAAATTTCTATATCGCTTTCTACTTTCCACACACATGATACTAGGCTCCTCTAAATAGGCTACCATTAATCCAGGAACCAAAACATTTTATTTTTAAACACACTTTTAGTGTCTGTGTGCCAAACACCTCACCGCCGAGCTGAATTGTTACTTGAAGACATTTGTATAGCTTTGTTACGAGTTTATTAATCACTGGCTGACCCGCGCAACTTCGTCCGCGTTTGTAAATGTTCCCCATTTTTGCAACATTTTTAATTGATGCTCCGCTCCTATTGGTTTTCCAGTACTTCCTGAGATTAGTGCGGTCAAACAAACAAACAAACTCTTCAGCTTTATAATATTAGTAAAGATACATTATATAAATATGCAGACGTTTAAAATGCTGTACAAAGGTCATTACTATCTATCCATAAGTTCTCACTTAAACTTTACCTCAGCACTTCTAGTTCTCTCGTCGCGCACAAAAATTGCGTCATAACTGTGACGCCACAATGAATACGAGTATTGCTGAATCCTTTTAGCGTTTATAGGGCACTTGAACTAACTGCTATTATTTAGAAAATAAAAGTGACATTACCATGAATATGCTTGTATAGTGTGTCTCAGCACAGTCATTGCATCCACCCAATGACAGCGCTGAGACGTCTCCAGAATATCTATAAATATCTCATGAATAACTTTTACAAATCAAATTGTCTGAACTATGTTCTGTCTCGGACAAAAGAAGTTAATCAATATTTGTGACTGTTGGAAAGTTTAGCTGTAAGACTCTTGTCCATTTTGTGGCAATGTATGTATATAAAGGCACATTTAGAAGGTAACTTGAAGTTTTGTACATTTTCATAGATTAGACAAGTCCGCCCTGTGCTGGTTTACCAGCGAAGTTCTATAGAAGAAATTTAAAGAATATGTTGCATTAGAGTGTACGATTAAATTATTTACTTTTTTTAATTATAACGATCAGCGTATTCCATAACACTCGTATTTACATTATGGATAAAAAATCAGTTATATGTTAATGGAGGAGTCTTATTCGGATATCGCACTGATCAAAACCATTGTTTGGAATGGAGATTATATTATTATTTCAATTAATCAATATTAATGAAATGTTGAGAGGGTTGCTGAGCCCTGGTCATCAAGGGAAGTTAATTGTCAATGTATTATGTAGTGTACTAAAGTGTTTGAACCGATAGATGTCTAAACACACGGCTTACGTAATAAATCGAACTTTGAATTGGCATTCAATTATTAAGTACTTAATTTTTGCCTTTGTGAAAGATATAGATTATCTTGTGCCATATTTTGGGTCGTAAATAAATACGCTATAATAAATATTAATATACAATTATTAATACAAGAACTTATGATATTGTCGTGTTTAAAATATACTTATAGCTAAACAAAAATAAAAGAAACAACTTTTGAAGCAAGGGACGGACCAACCTGGTACAGTTGATATTGAACTGGGACAGAGAAGACCACTGTAGGAGCCTTTAACATAGACTTAAGTCCCGAAGCTAACTTTAAAAGGCTGAGATGATGTTGATGATCAGAGTTAAAACAGTCAACGTTTACCGAGGTCATAAACTTTTCATAAAGTTAGCTGTGGAATGTTTCAGGTCGTCCGTATGATGGCAGCTTGGATAGAACACCTCTTTGATAAACAACGTCGAAAGACTTACTTATATCTATGGTTGTAATCGATTGACGCATGGTTTATAATCAGAGTGAATGAGATACATAAAAAGGTCACCTGAGGTCAAAAAGTCGAGGTACTATGGCGGACACCTCTCGATCGCTTAATCGGTCATCGCCATTAATGTATCTCATATACTTACTTTATAACGAGTATTTTTAAATTAAAAACACTGATCATATGAATTATGCAAAAAAAAAATTAAATTGGTTTATTACAATAAATCATACAGCAGAATTACATCTTTCTGCTTTATGAAGTTACCTTAAATAATACCTCATAAAAACATTGAAAGTCAAATTAATATTATGGATCAACAGAATGTCACCGCAACAATACTTTGCTTTGTCGAAAGTAAAACAAATAATATTTAAAAATAAATAATACCGTGTTGTCAATAGGTAAAATTGTTATCTGCGTATGCCGATCTATAACCAAGCAGAAATCGGGCGAACAAACTCACGGCCACTCTTTTAAAGCACTGTTTTATCGTGCCCTATTATGTTATTCAAATTCAAAATAACAAAAATTAAGCATTTAAAGTATGGATACTGAAAACTAAAGTAGATAATATTAATTAATATTAAAAAGAAAAACATGAAAGACAGAAGATGAAAAACATATTAGCTCACATTACATTTCTATTAAGTACCGTATTTGGTATAGCCTGTGAACCTAAAAATAACTTTCATTACATTTATTATTTAACTCCTCGGAATTTCCAGATCGATGCCAATCACTGTATATATACATAGTACATAGTAGACAGCTATATTAAACTATAATAATATTTGCTCGTTGTGGATATAGGTATTTATTTAAACGTTTTATACAATTTGCCATCTGCTGTACTATTCAGTAATCTGTGATAACTTCATTGAGCAATTTATAACTCTTTCCTGTCTTTAATTAAGTTGTATAGATACCAACAAAGTATTTTAATGAAATGTACGTGTATTGTTATAAAGCGAATCAAGCGACTTTAATTAATATTGTTACAGTTTATTCTCTTATTTTATGTTTCCTAATTAAAGTGAAGTACTATATTACCATTATTAAGAATAACAGCTTATAAATAAATTAAATAACAAACCAATCTCTAGCCCGTCAATAATTCACCTACAACGAGAATCGGCCAATTATCGTACAAATAATTTCTTATCCAATTCAATTTTGTAGAGAAGATAGAGAAATGTTTTCTGTTCTTCTCATCTAGTTGTGACCTTTTTTATGTATCACTAAGGTCGCAGATAAGCCTACGGTCTACTAAATGGCAAGCGTCTACGCTGCTGTAGCCTATGGACTTTTATAACGCCAAACCCCATGGACTAGGCCACGGATCATCAATTAGTTTGATTTGGGATCCCTTTTCGGGTTCCATTGCTCAAAAGGAAAAAGAAAACCCTTATAGGGTCACTTTGTTGTCCGTCTGTCTGTGTGAAATTATTACGAAATACTTATAACTGCAGAAAGTTGACTTTGTCGTAAATCGGTGTATGAGAAAGTATTTTTAGAACTGCAAAACTAGGATTATTTTTCGGAAAAGACGGGCAAAAATCTTCGAGAATTGATTCCCGAGGTGGAAACCGAATGAAAGGCTATCAACATACAAGTTTGTTTGCTTACGGAACCCTCGATGCGCGAGTCAGACTCGCACTTGTCCGGTTTTTTTAAATAATATGACCGTCGCGGTCCGTTTCTATTTTTTACAGATGACTTCTAAACCACGTGCCTAACCCACCCCCCTTCCCTTTACATCATTACGTGTGTTTACTATTTACTAAAATTTAAATAATACACTTAAATAACAGTATATTATATATAAATATCAGTGAAGAAATCATACGAAGAAAAACCTATATTTTATTTTACTAAATAATAAACAAATGTAATGAACGAAAGTACCAGGGCTGTTTTCATATTAATGTGAAAAATGTCTGAAAATAATGCCTTCAACTATCTGTCTGTTGTTTTTTGGAGTAAAATTGGTGTACACGGTTGTACCACACACACATTGTATCCAAAGCTCATGACAAGAAACGTCCGTACTTTTGTGTTTACGTCACTGAGTTATTACAGGTTAATTTATAATAAATAGGTATATATATATATATATATATATAGATATATATATATATATCTGTTATATATTGCACTCTTTACCTAAATTCTTTTGTTTGCTACTCTTTTACGCCTTAATAACTAAATCGATCATCATGAAATTTTGTACAAAAAACGTTAAAATGTGCGAAACCATCAGCAAAACCTAGTTTTTAATATTTTTAAAAGAAAAATGTGTTGACTTTGGCAGACTCATTTCAAGATATTCTTTCTCATACGTTTTTTTAATATTTTCTTTTCTTTTATCTTGACCCAGATATCGCCGATACTTTCACTTGAACGATTCTGATGGAAAGAAAATATCCATCCCTCTATAGCGATACATTTTTTCCGAACCAAAAGATGTCTAAATTGTTCTCCGGCACAAAAACTGTTTTATTGAAAATGGAGTTGTGCAAACATTATTTTTTGCCACTGTACTTAATGTTGTGGGTTTGATCCCACGTGGGACACTATTTGATAGTCTGGGTGTACTTTGTTTTGTTTATGTTATATGTTGACAAAGTCTTTCGCAATACAAATAGTATTCCTTAGCGGAAAGTTGACTTACAAAAACCGGCCAGGTGCGAGTTGATCTCGCGTGCGGTGTGTTCCGTACGTTGAATTGAAAATGTAAGTTTGTACTGTTTTAACCGACTTCAAAAAAGAGATTCTAGGTTCGGCTGTAAGTATCTTTCTTTATAACTTATTCAATCAAGTACAGCAAGTTGCTAGTAAAGCAGTAAACTAAAATCTTACACGTCTTATACGTTGTATTTTTCCCTTTTTTGTAATAAAACTTCAAAATGTATCCAATTTCTTCGTTAGATTGACTCATTTTGTCGGACAGAAAAACAATTGAAAGATAATGGCTAAAACAATTGAAGGAAAATGAAAAAAAAGGCGGGATATGGCTTTTCACTTTTTATTTTTCTTTTTCTTAATGTCCTACATTAATTGATATTAAAACCAGCTAGATACAAACAGTACAACCAAAGAGATTTTTTATTAAATTTTATACACACAATATAATAATAATAATAATGTGAGAAGGTTTCTGTCTCTGGAACCCTAACCACCGGTAGCTTGGTCCCTGTACACTATATATACCCGATACCCGTAGGACACTATTTTTTTATATTTTTAAATAAATATTTTCATATAATGTATTTAAAAATGTAATTTATATGTTTTATAGAGGTTAATAAGATATAGGGTTTCTTTTCAAGATGGACGAATTGACGTCCATTTTTTACGTTTTTGTTATTTAACTTGTATAATTATAAAACACTTGACATTGGCGGAAGTCCTGCGCTGATTCTTGGATAGAGACCATATTAAAATAATATAATAATAATAGAGGTTAATAAAGAGAATAATAATACCACTACTACTCGACACAAGCCTGCTGTGCCAGCCTGGCAGTGTAGAATTGAGCGTCGTATTGCTGAGGCTAGGACACTCATTAGTAAGCTACTTTGCTTTCGATTAGGCAATACACGGCATTATGCGTGGGCAAATATAATACGACGTTACAAAAAACGAATTGATCGGTATAATCAGAATCGCATGTTTGAAAGAAATGAGAGGTGGGTTTACCAAAGATGGGAACAAGCGGATCCATGTATGAGTGATGGGCACTTTCCGGATGATGATGATACAAATATATTTTGGCGTAACATCTGGTCGGTGCCTGTCATTCATACAGAAGGTGATTGGATACGAGATGTTAAACGATCATGCGAAAATATACAAAAAATGGAACCAATTACCATAACACCAGATGACATAAGTAGTGCAGTCCGTTCATTATCTAATTGGAAATCAGCTGGACCAGACGGACTGCACAACTTTTGGCTGAAGTGGTCCCGAAGTTCGCATGCTCGTTTGGCATCTCAATTCCAAACAGCTTTAGACTCTGGGTTATTACCCCATTTTATTACCACTGGTATTACCCACTTACTCTATAAGTCCGGTAGTGCCATGGATCCCAAAAACTATAGACCTATTACGTGCTTACCAACCGTGTATAAGCTTCTAACATCTATTCTGAGACTCAAAATTACTACACATTTAAATAAAAATTCGATCATTTCTATTTCTCAGAATGGATGTAGAAGCGGGACCCGTGGCATTAAAGAGCTCCTTATCATGGATATGGCCATTAGCCAACAGGTGCGTCGTAACCGTAAGAATCTGTCGACATGTTGGATAGACTATAAGAAGGCCTAAGGTGGAACCGAGTTCCACATACGTGGCTTTTGAGAGTGCTAGAGTTGTATAAAATTGATACAACTCTTTGCACTTTCTTGAAGTCATGTATGAGGCAATGGAGGACGGTACTTCGCTATCCGGGATGTCGGCAGATTGCGGCAAGCGATGTACCAATAAAGATTGAGCGAGGCATATTTCAAGGTGATAGTCTGAGTCCCTTGTGGTTTTGCCTGGCTTTGAACCCTCTCAGTACTCTGTTAGAGGGTTCAGGGCTAGGCTATAGGTTGCAGAAAGATGATCTAGTTATATCTCACCTTCTATATATGGATGATCTGAAACTACTAGCCCCCACTAATTTGCAATTGATAGCGTTCCTGAATGTGTTTGAAAACTTTAGTAACTCTATCAAGATGGAATTTGGTGTGGACAAGTGTGCAGTCATGCATGTAAAGAAAGGTGTGATAGTAAAATCTGAAGGAGTCGAACTTTCATATTCAACAAAACTCAGATCTCTGTCTGTCACCGAAACCTACAAATATCTAGGTATATCACAATCATTGGGAATACCTGAATCGAATGTGAAACAAGCGCTGCAGGAGCCTTTTTTTGGCCGCCTGAAAAAAGTACTAAAAAGTCTTTTATCAGGGGGTAACAAGATTCGTGCCTGCAATGGTTGGGTCATACCGGTTTTGCTGTATTCCTTTGGTATACTTAGATGGACTCAGACTGAATTAGATGCCCTTGACAGGAGAGTCCGTACACTGCTGACTGCATTCCGAATGCACCACCCACGTTCATCAGTAATGAGGTTGTATATCCCGTGAAAGTTTGGGGGTCGTGGACTCTTAAACATTAAGACATTACACAATCGCGAGATATACAACCTTAGAGAATATTTTCTGCATACTGATGTGGGAGTGCATTGTAATGTAGTCGCAGTGGACAACGGACTCACTCCGCTCGCTCTAGCTAAAGAGAACTGGCGCAAGCCTGTAATACTTAGTACTAATGATCGCAGGGAGGTATGGAAGGGCAAAGCATGGTCGTTTTTATCGGGCCCAAAGTGGGCCTGATATAGACTTAAAAGCGTCCATGTCTTGGCTATGGTTCGGTGATCTCTTCGGAGAAACCGAGGGTTTTGTCTTTGCAATTATGGACGAAGTTGTTATGACAAATAACTATCGGAAATATATCCTGAAAGATGGTACGGTGGACATCTGTCGGGCATGCCACCGTCCTGGTGAATCTATCAGGCATATTATTTCTGGTTGTTTTCGTCTTGCTAATGGTGAATATTTGCACAGACACAACCAAGTGGCCAGGATTGTGCATCAACAACTTGCCCTTAGATACAATCTTGTGCATTCAGAGGTGCCATATTACAAGTATGTGCCGGACCCAGTTCTCGAAAATGGTCGTGCCACATTGTATTGGAATCGATCTATCATCACTGACAGAACTATTGTTGCCAATAAACCTGACATAGTGGTGATAGATCGATCAGAGCTCCGCGCAATGATTGTCGATATCGCTGTTCCTCATGACGAGAACCTCGTGAAAGTTGAAAAAAAAAAACAAATCAAATATTTGGATTTGTCTCACGAGATTGTCGATATGTGGAATGTCGATTCGGCGATCATTGTTCCGATCGTCATATCTGCTCATGGATTGATAGCCAAAAGCCTCGATCAACACCTTAAGAGGCTTGCGTTAGACGGCTGGATCAAGGGACTGATGCAGAAGGCAGTTCACCTCGACACGGCCCGTATAGTGAGGAGGTTCCTGTCTTTAGAGCCCTAACCACCGGTATCTTGGTCCCTGTACCCGATGTCGGTGGTATACTATGTTTTATATTTTTAAATATATATTTTGTTTTATAGGTATTTAAAAATGTAATTAATTAGTTTTACGATAAATAAAGAGAATAATAATAATAATTCTTTATTTCCAAAAAAATTACACAGTGATTACAAGAAAAATTACAACATACAAAAGTTCATGTAAACAACATTAAATTCTTTGACTCCCAAACTAGGTTTATGACCTGTGACTTGGGAGTCACTGCTCCTCCAATAATACGTTGAATTTTTTTGCATTCAGTGTAAAATTACGGAAACAAAGATTACAGTTATTGTATATGATAGAAGGGATACAAGGTCATGTGTTGTGTAAAATACGAAAAGACTTTTTGCCCGGCCTATTATAGTAGGTAACATTATAAAGGCAACTAGGTCTGACCTACCTACTTCAGCTACTGGTCTGTTTGAAGTGGGTGCCAAGGCCAGAATGTAATAATAATAATTTTTAATAAGTATATTTTTTAAATCTATGTGTGCTCGTCAGACGGCGTTGTGTAATTTTTCGGAACAAACTTAACATTGTAATTAAAGAACAAGTTCTGCCATATATTCCAACTACAACGTAAGTTTGTACGCACAATAATGAGAGATTAACCATGTTATTTTTAAGACCATAAACTCCTCATAGATTCTCCAGTAATCTAAAAGTAAAGAACTATTTTTCGTACTTTTTTCAAAATTTTAGACTTCATGGTAGTCGTAGGAGATAAGAGGAGGGGATGGTCAATTTTCATCTAATAAAACCGAAAATGTTGATCTTAAAATTACGAAAAAAAAATGAAGGTCCTCACAATAAGCCCTTTCAATTGGTATATTACACGGTATAGTTTGCAATTTTTTTTTCAAACTCAGCCCCTAAAAACTGTTAAATTGTTGCACGTCTGTGTTTGGATTGAGTCATGGGAATTGATATGTGTACAAATATTTCAACTTAATCGGTCCATTAGGTTCGGAGCAAATTGATACACGTACAGACAAACGCACGAGTTCCGTTTTTTTTCTTTCAGACGTACGGAACTCTAAAAAAAGCATTATTAGCAAAAAGAGTCATTAGGTTTATTATTATCTCTGAATGTTTTAAGTTGTTCGCTACGCTAAGTTCTGAATAGTAAGTAAGTAAGTGTAATAACATTCGTATAAGTTAATAACTAAGTTAATGAACGCCAGTCAAGTCACAAGTTCAAACGCTCGCAACCTCCAAGTTCGCAACTAAGTACTATTGAGTTATAACTTTTAACCAAGTTGAAAAACTACGCTTTACGACTCAAGGACCTTTGCGATATTTGTAATTTCATGAAAAGTAATAAGTCATAGGCTATATTTATACCTTAAAAATGGAACGTACATTTATGGCATTAAAACAGTTGGTGGCAACATTCGCATACAGCAGGCACATATGTATGTACTTTAGCGCCATCTAGTGAACAGTTTTAACTGTTCACTAGATGGCGCTACGTACTCATTACTGCTTCTGCATCTCGCAATAACTATTCTCACCCTCTAAGTGTGAAAAACTTACATAAACCTCTTTCTATTTATACTTATCACAATGCAAAAGTCAGTTCATCATAAAAATGCGAGATTAAGGGTTTATAGTCATTAGTTTCATTTAGTGCTACGCAATGTACGCTTTATTCTTTTTGTGCGGTACGGTGAATGACCTTCAACCCTCGACGCCGTCGAAGCAGCTGATTGCATAAATGTTGTTTAATTGATTACATTGCAGTTTTTGGCCGCATGAGATTTTTTTTTCAGTAAAATGTTCTGTTTACTCATTGTGATATCACTTTTAATTTTAATTAATTTTAATTCAATTTTCCTGCAGGGTGAATTTTGTATTGTGATAAGTATAAGTACAAACAGACAGAGGTTTTTGTAAGATTTTGGTGTAGCTTAAACTTACACGCTGTATATATGGCTATGAAGAACACAATATATTTCACTTCATACTATACCTAATGTCAGTGACAATAACTTAGGAACCGAGTTGTGATTGAAAAGTTAACAAGTTATAGTTGTTTGATAGATGGCCTCAAGTCAGAAAAAATAATAGTTTATCCCGAAAGTTTCACAGTTTCACTCGCCGCTAACGGTAATAATTAAATAAATCATGTACGCTGCAGTTACAGAGACTTCGCCCAGCAATATCTTAATTGCTTGTCGACGCACCGCTTCCATAGTTTGTGTGCAACATAGTTAATTGATTGAATGAGAGTGGCCCGGCATATTACTCCCCATTATTGTTTATAAACTTTTGCAACTGTTATGCATACCTATTAAGTGTCCACCTGTAACTGAGATCGGTGCTATACGGTCGAAACTTTGGGTAAACATAAATTAATTGTTAAAGAGAACATTTTAAAAAAATAAGCTTTTATGGGCCATGGTGAACTTTATTACCATAGACTATCACATAAAGTTTCGTGTCTTTACTATAGTTGCCGGCAACTAACTTGGCAAGGTAGTGGGGGAAAGTTTGCGCATGTACACTTACGTGCAGCAAAAATGTTCACTTTTATTTTCATTTTTTTTTCAATATGTTTAAAGTTAAGAATTCCTAAAATATGTCTATCTATGTATATGATAGGTCTTCCTTCTCGCCTGTATTTAATATTATTTTAAGGTACTCAACCCTAAGTTATCTAATATTAGATTTTTCTATTAATAATTTTATATTATTTTATGTTCATCATCAAGTTATTTAAAATTCTGCACAGACTGCGCTCAGAGCCATTAAAATAATATCTTCTTTAACCTGTTTTCTAAGTGTTTCTACTGTGGGTAGTTCTTTATTTCTAATGTGATAATTATGTACACAGGTTCTTATTACAGACCAGATCAAAAGTATCGATCTCAACGAGCGGTTTTTTGTATACCGTTTTCCTCCAGTGTCCTAAAAACAACAGTTTTGGCTTTCTTTTCCATATAGCAGTAGACATCATAAACCATTTTTCTGGCATATATACGTAAAATAGCATTTGTTGGTGGCATTACAGTTAAAATTTATAATTCATACAAAACAATAACAATTTATAACAAAAACAAGTTATACAATTTAGTACACGCAAGTGTGCTCCTCGGGAGCGAACGGGACGTGGACACGTTGCGAGAGGCAAGGGTCGACTGGCCAACCAATCGCGCGCTCGCAATGATGTTACCAGGCCACGTCCCGCTTGATAACCAAAGAGATCTAAAAATCTACTTCTGCGCATCTAATGAATCTTGCTAAGTTAGGCGCCGCCGCGCCGGCGACTAAACTGACCGTTGAGAATTTTCTCGTCTGGAGCACAGCCTGGGCTCAGAATTAGTTCAGGCTTATCATAAAAATGCATTGTCAACTAAACCGAACTAACGTATAAAATTTCAACTCCATACAATAAAAGGAGGTGGTTTTAATTCAGCTTGCGCGATTTGACCCAAACTAACAAATATTGCAAGTTAAATAACAGCTTATAAAAAAGGTATCGTAATGTGATTGAGTCCCACTTTCATCTAATGTGACTTGCCATATTCTTGCATAAGCTCTACTTATTCCATGATTTAGTTATTTTAAATGTGCTATATGGTAGGAGTTTTACTCCTATGTCGAGCGTTGCAGCTTCATTTTAATTGACGTGGTAAGTTTTTTTAAGTTAATGGTAATTACTAGTATTTTAGTTGAATCCTACAGCTAAACAGAATGCTCATGTAACGAGTAAGAGTGGTTTTTACATCGGAACTTAATTAACGTGTAGAGGGAGATTGGTAAACTATTTTTTATTTCATCTTCAAGTGTCTGTAATACACTTCGTTCATATATTTGATACCAATGATATTTGTTTGTATATAATATCATTGTTTGATACAGTTTCATAATGCACAGTTATAGCGATTATAGGTGTTTGTAAGCTCGACTCTCGTCACTCACTTTTAAGCACGTAAGTTGAAGTACACCGCGGTACTTGAGTGTGATCGTAACAATTTAGTCTCGAGTTTGGTTCGGTTTACTTGCACTATTTATTTTTGTTTGCTTATGTAAGTATTGTATGTTATCTAATGGGGAAAGTCACGGAACACACGTTTCATTTGTTGGTTTGTAAATTATGCATCGCATGTTTTGTCATCAAACTAGTGAACCTCTAGGTACACAGGATTCAGGGTTTAAACTTTTTAGGGTTCCGTTCCTCAAAAGGAAAAAAGGAACCCTTATAGGACTTCAAATTGTTGTCCGTCTGTCTGTCTATCTGTCAAGCCCTTTTTCTAAGAAACCCGTGGACTTAAATTAACCGATTCATATTTGTTTACGTCGTTATTAAACAATGGTTGTATACATTATTTTAGAAGACTGAGTAGTTACTTGGTTATTAGGGGTATACAAACTTATGAAACAGACACGTTTACAACGTTTTGAACTCGATGTATACTTGGAATTAGCTAGTTACTGTAAATACCATGTTTAGTCGTTATAGTTGGTTCGAATATTTTGGCATAATGGATATACATATTTGTAATGGAACTTTGTCCACGTATACTTCTTTTTGAGGGTGACTGTACCACAGCACAAATAAAGGAAAAATCCGAAAGACGTTAATTTGTTTTTATATCTGTCTGTCTGTGTGTCTGTCAAGACCCATTCCCCAGGAACCCGAAAAGGCATCAAGTTGAAATGCACACCAAATAATTATGTTAGCGATCCCTTGAAGCTGTAAAAAAATCAAGCTTCTAAGTCAACGGAATCAAAAGATACGGCCATTAGCCTTAGATTTTAACAAATTTGAACATTTCGCAGGTAAATCAAAACCTGCCCGAGACGGTGGCGCCGTGTTCCGCGCGTGCCTTTCTTACTGATAGGGGATAAAATCCCCCACAACACAGTGGGGTCGCCTGTTGTTTAACAGGCGGCCAAGTCTGCCAGGGTTTACAGGGATTTCCTTGTAAGGGTATACCTGAGGCCCTGGTAATAGAGACTGTAACGGAACACCGTGTGATTTTAGTCGGTTCGAGTCCGACATACCACCCTACCGCTTAGCCCAGGTGGGGTGACGACCAGTGGGAGTGAAAAAAAAAGGGAAATCAAATACTTCCCATCCACCTAGAATCATAAAATTTGCTAAGAAGCAAGGTCTGACAGCACAAGTAAAGTAAAAATCCGAAAGTAGTTATTTTGTTGTTACATCACATAAAAAAATAGTGTTTGTGATTTCAAACCTATGTTTTGCGGCTGGATGGCGTACATCGCAACCGCAAAGTTAAGTTTGTCATTCGAAAAAGACGGGCAAAACTCTTCGAGAATTGATTCCTGAAATGGACGTACTATCTACCCAGTACTTGTTTTGCTTCTGATTGAAAAATAAATTTTGATACTCTAGTAGTCCTCGACAACCAATTAAACTGCTCTCACGTAAAACTGTCCTTGGCTTCAGCTCTCCAATCCCCAGACTTAGTAGTCTGTATAACAAATTCGACAACCAGCTACACGTCTTTGGCTTATCAATTGGGGAATAATAAAATGAGTGAATAAAAAAATACTTAGCGACATGGTAAGATACTGTTTTAATAACTTGAGTGGCGTGAATTTGGGTTAGCGAAAATTTAACTAAACTGATGACCAATATTGATTCATAAAAAAACAACGAGCTTCTAAAAGCGTGATGCGTATAATCCATTTTGAATATTAAAATTTTAGGCATTCGATTGAATGACTAAGTGAGCGCCTAGAAAAGAGAGGGCGACTTTAATATTTGTTTTTTTTTTAGTTGGAGATGATTTCACGTAAGTAGGGTAGGTCAATTGAACAGAAATGGCTAGGTTTAGGTTAGGTTAGAACTGCGACCACAACGCTTCACTGCCGGTTTTCTGTGAGGCCGTGGTGTCACTCCGGTCGAGCCAGCCTATACTTGCCGAAGCATGGCTAACCATTTAAGCAGATAAGCAGTTTTTAATAGGAGATATTTTGTATTTCGTGAATATTGCATATTTTTTTCTTTTATTTCTTTATGGCTGTACAATTTACGTTTAATTAATGAGGATTATGATGTATATTGACAATTAAGATAGTAATTATGTCCGGAGGTAACATTTATAACAATTGAACTGTCGATAGACAAGACTGTGGTAAACAGGGCATAGTAAAGAGCAATCATAAGGTTTCATAAACAATTAAAGGGGTCACGAAGTTATGAATATGGGGCTAGATGGCGTGACTCTGCACCTTTGCTCTGCGTAAGCATATTTTGTACAGTTTGGAAGTAAATATTTTCGCTTTCGAAGCAATTTTTTGATGCAGCGTCTATTCCATGCAGTATTCTGACTTTGGCATAGTTTTAATCAAAGTGCACTTTGAAAACAGAATGCTTTGAAAAGGGTTAGTTAGAAAAGTTATTACGGAGATAAAGCTGAGAAATTCTCAGCAACCGCGTACAATATACTCCTATATCCGAAAAATCAACATACGCTTTAGAACACACAGCTCTGTTAGATTATGATTCGATCGGAATAGCCACCATGCTATGTTATAATCCAACACACATAAACATTCAACCATGGTTGTGGAAGGATGGGTTTAAGGCAGTCCTTTGAATTATTAACGGTTGATAGTGCCTCGAGTCCCACATAACCTGATGTTTTGCCGCGTCTGATATATTTTTCATACCAAATAAGATTAAAATAATTAAGATTTACTTAAATTGTCTTAACAAACAGAATATTACTATGAAACGGTGTTGACTAATTAGAAATGTTGCTTCAATAAAAGTGATAGTTGACATTGAATATTTTATAACTATTTTTGTACCTAGGGACTGTTCATGAAAGACAGTCATAAACATACACTTGTTTTTTCTAATTGTTTATTCTGCAGTTCAACAACATAACTTCACTAATGGAAACGCCGAGTTACACTCAACTACATTATTTTAAAAGACTTAGTGTACTAACACAAAACAGACATAATCTGAGTAAGTCGTGGTGTGACACACGTTGAATATTAATAGGAGTGACCCATCGTCCTCCCTGAAGCGTTTGCTAACTCTCTCATGTTGTGAGTGACAACATTTTTTTAACACAACAAAGCCGTGCACTCGGGGTACGGTCACACAAAGAATGGTTTATGTTCGCTATCGAGGTTTCCGGCCATTTCGTAAAAATATTTACGGTACTGAAAGCAAACTAAACAAATAAATAAAACCAATTGGCTGCACGTTAAATGTGAATTGACAACACTCCAGGCTCCCGGGGTTCACGCTAACTGTTTTAAATGTTTGTTTTGATATTTGAAATACGTTTATTGTACTTTCTTTAAACATACATTAAACAAAATACAGAGCGACATCTTCGTGAACGCAAGTCACTTGGAGCATCTATTAGAACAAGGCATGGTTTTAAAAATTAATAAATTTGTAACCCAAACTGTAGGATACATTTGGTCTACAATTTGGTTGCGTGCTTCTCTCCTTGAGCGGAGACTATAATAATGTTACAATTTAAGACCAGTATTAGGTATATATTTTTTTTATATAACTTGTAAGTTAAAATGGTATACGGAAAACTTAACTGCAGCCTTCTTTTCCGAGATTCTCTTTGTATAGTTTTGAGTTATCAGGAACGAAGGTTCATCAAACCTCTCATGCGGAAAGAATAGTGGTCGTGTTGTTTAAGAATACCCGCAGTAAAGCGCAAAGGAACGGCTCACAACGACAAGCTTTGCAATACCCAAATGCTTAGATTTACTTTTAGCTTGCATAATTATTACCTTACTTACAAAACCATTAAAATACTACCAAGTTCATCATCCTTTGTAGACTTTTAACATCGTGATTCAGAAAGTCACATCAGTCGTGATATCTATTGCTTTATTTGGAACTAAACTTGAGTATGGAATAAAGTTGGGCATCGTGTAATATAGAATGGGTTATATTAGTTTGTTACAATACTCACTGCATGGATGGCACAATGGTTAAAGGGATCGCCTCGCCACTACTCTGAGTTAAGTGTTGGCTGTTAGATTTCCACACAGGACAAAAATTCTTGTCATCCACAAGTAGTTGTCTTGAGTCTGGGTGTTCTTTGTGTCTGTTGTTTGAATGTTTGTAAAGTACTCCACGACACAGGAATTATTCCTGATACAGGAGTTGCCCTTTTATGAAAAAAAAAACAATATGTTAATTTAATGCATAGTAGGGTTGTCTAGACTCAAACTTGCATATCTGTATCATGTTAATTGGGTAGTTATAATTTAAAATGAAAATGATATATACATCGCGATGTATATTTATGAGGGGCCAAGGAACGAAGTAAGTGCGTGGGAATGACGCGGCCGAACCTTCATCTAACCGAGATTAATGACCCTGACCCCTCCAGAATGTCTTCAAATCCGCTCTGTATTTGTTTATCGGCGACAAAGCGTAGTTGTCAAGTCCACTAATGATGTTATAAATTATCTTTAAAATATTTCAGTGACTAAGGAACTAGCTAACGGCTAAGAAATATAGTGATGATGATGATGATGAGATTCTGAAGATGTTTTACTAATATAATTTGTTCAACACCCTTTATCCATTATTTACGTGCCAGGCACTTGGGGCGACAAATATATAAAAGGCTCAAGCTCTGCAAGTATATCTAGTACTTCATTAACATAATATATACACCGGGAATATTAAATCAAATCGAATCGATAAAGTTTTGTCGATATGTCTCTCTCTGCACATATATCACACAATCAGACATTTGTATGATATTCGTATTTGTAATATATCAAGCATGTAAATGATAAAGTTATTTTCTATTCATATCTCTGGGAAGTTACAGTTGGGCGATGGCAGTGACTTTGCTTTACTTTTAAATACTAATCTAGATTTTCTAGTGAGGAAGGCAAGAAGAAACATTTTAATTAAAAAGTTTCTAACTCCCTTCTTAGTTAAATTAATATTTATGTGAATTTCTTACACAAAATATTAAATAAAATACCAACCAACAATATAATCATTCAACCTTTCGGTGAAAGGAGAACTGGCTTACATAGATATATCATAACCATGTATAAAAATAAGACATATTACACACAAGATTACATTAAAAACATTTAATAATACATATTTCACATATCTCTCACCCGTGACGTATCTCGGCTAGTTGACGTCCAACAGCAATAAGATTTAATTACTACCATAAGTTACAAGCGACTTTCTATCGTGGGACAATTCTAACTTCCCTCTTTAATAGACGCAGTTCAAGTCTAATATCAATTACGTTATAATTCTCACACAGTAGTTCGAGTGCAGTGTGTCCTTGTTCTTGTGTCTGGATTAATTGTTTTGTACGATCAAGAATTATATATTTATCTAAATCATAAATCAAAACAAAAAGTACATACTAACTTTTAAACGTAGATGTGACTTGAATAAACCAATACGAAGACGTGTTTATATACAAATGGAGTAAAAGAACATATTTATTAATACGTGAAGAGGATTCTTTGTACCTCTTTTTAAGCAAATTTCGAGCACGGCGGAATGTGATTTTTGAAATACTTAAAGTTTATATATATAGAGAATAGAGCTTAATTTTTCAAGCGATATGTATTATAAATTTAAAAATTATGCGTGCCCACAATAATATAAACAAGTCCGACGTATATGTTGACCTGTTTCCGAAGCATGACATGCTTCGGAAAGTCTATTCGATGGTAGTTCAAGTTATTCCAACAATCAAACCTTAATTAGTATATACTCGAGCACCAGGCGATCTCTCGTTCACATTAAAGACGTATAGTTGTAGTCGCGTGCGTGTTTGGGGGATGCCGGACTAGTGTAAGAGTTTGTTCTTGGAAAAGCGCCCTGATTCTGGAACTAGAAGGTGGATTGAAAAATTCTTATTACATTTGATAGCATAATATATATATAAATATATTATGTATAGTATATATATAATAGGATAATATTTATTCGCGGGAGAGCCATGCTTCGGCACATATGGGCCGCACCGCACGACTTACTTCATTCAAACTTTCAATCAATATTTCTTTTGTTATTCCTGAAATGTTATTATTCCATTAATGGATAATTCCATCACCACACATAATATCAGCCGATATTATGTGTGGTGATAGCGTGTTTATCATGCCGTCGGCGTTCGTACACATTATATAGTAAAGTTACAAAATGCACACAAATGTGGTCTTATAACATTTAACTTGGCGAGGCTATGTCTGTTTGTCACGCGACAAAGCGATGAACTAGTGTATTGTAGTTTGAAACAATTAACAATTAGTGAGAGCTGTGTGTCACCGCCCGCCCGCGCCGCCGCCGGGCGCCACGCGGCCCGGTACTGTTACCGCTTTGTTCTTTATTATAGCGAACAATCAACGTCGGAACTAAAGCCGCTGACGTGTAAATTGTTATCCCAGTTATAGCGAAACTTTTATAAAAACCGGGGGTAACGTGTTGGCTGAGACTTGCTGATAAGCATACTGATATATTTCTAAATACATACATATTATAGAATAATACATTGGGCGTATATTGAAAAGGAAAGACAGATAAGAAGGAAAGGAATTTTGTAAGTGGGAGGGCCATGCTTCAGCACGTATGGGCCGGCTCGACCGGAGTGACACCACGGCCTCACAGAAAACCAGGCAGTTAAGCAATGCTTGCGATGTGTTTCGCCGAGTGAGTGAGGTTCCCGGAGGCTCTAATCCTTCCCTCTCTCCCTCTCCCCTTCTGCCCGCCCTTCCGCTACCTTAAAGGCCACTTGTGACTCTTGCGTTGCAGGTGCCCATGGGCAGCGGTAGTCACTTACCGTCAGGTGACCCGTCTGCTCGTTTGCCCCCTATCCCACAAAAGAAAACAGTGGAAGGAAAGGGTTATTGCTTATACAGATGGATTATTTATTTAAGTGTGTTTATCTGCGTTTTAGATCCGATAGTACAAGTTTTGTTTAACTTTGGCCCAGAAAGCGCTGTGTGATATGTCACAGATTATTATTTCTAACCGTAGTTTTATACGAGTAAAAATAAACACCAAGTGTAGAAATCTATTAAACCACGTCCTTAGAAGCAGAGTTAAGCAGAATTAAAAGTCAAAGAAATGTTTTGTGAATGTAATTTTGACGCCTGTAGAAGGTACCTATCTCCCGTGGTCTGGCGTTAACGTTTCTCTACAAAGACGATGGTGCATAACCAATTAGAAATATCCTCGGTACAAAGTTATCCGAGGCCATTGAGCTCCGTTTATCTTCGCACAATGTTTATTACGTGCGCCAATGCACAAGCAAATTGCTTTTTATAAACTTTAATTCGTTGGTACAGTTACGTACATTCTACACACGTACCAATAACTTTCTTTAGAGGAATGTATTGTGTACTGTGACTTTTATACTTATAGCTATTTTATTGACTGGCCTGGTGGTCTAGTGGTTAATGACCCTGACTGCTGAGCCAGAGGTCGTAGATTCGATTTCCACCCAAGACAAATAATTGTGTGATGTTCATGATCATTTTGTTCTGTGTTTTGGTGTAATTTATCCAGAACCAGCAACCCGCCTCGGCTTCGCACGGGTAGTAGAGATATCTTCAACAATCAAATCAAATCAAAACCATTTATTTCAATCAAACCAAATAATAGGTATTTTTGAATTGCCAGGAGTAGTAGTCAGTCAGACTAAGTTAGTCGTGAAGCTAGTCGCCTGTTCCAATACGTAGATCCTATGGAGAAGAACAGGCAAGAAACTCCAAGGACACTCGTTTTCAAAATATTTTTTACAAATTTGTAGTTACATTGTTTAAAAGCGTACATGAAACGTGAGGACAATGTAACATAAATTTACGTGGGAGAGCCATGCTTCGGCACGCATGGGCCGGCTCGATTCCGCTTGATACCACAGCCTCACAGAAAATCGGCTGTGAAGCAATGCTTGCATTGCATTTCGCCGCGTGAGTGAGGTTACCGGAGGCCCTAACCCTTCCCTCTCCCCTGTTCCCCTCCTTCCCCTCTCCCCCTTTTCCCCTCTTCCCACTCTTCACCACCTCCCCCTCTTTTCCTACTTTCACCTTAAAGGGCGGAAACACACTTGTGACTCTCGAGTTACAGGTGCCATTGTGGGCGGCGGTAGTCATATACCATCAGGTGACCCGTCTGCTCGTTTGCCCCCTCTACCATAAAAAAAAACATATTATTCTAAGCATAAATAGACGCGCTAATTACTACTATACATATTTAAGTAATAGCAGTCCGGAGATGACCAGCCCCGACCAACGGCACCCGTTCACGAGCATGACGCACACGCCAGCCATCGTACAGATCAACCATATTGAAAGGAGCCGAGCGACCCGATACATACGCCACCATCGGCAACCGCAATCGCGATCGCATACGCAATCATCAACATATTACAATCAATTTACACAAAATGTTAACAAATGATACACAAAAACCTTCCTTATGAATCACTCTGTCTATTAGTGAAAACCGAATAAAAATTCACCCAGTATTTTTTCAGTTTACCGCGAACAGACAGACAAACGCGGCGGGGGACTTTGTTTTATAATATGTGGTGGTAATAGCAACCCGCCCCGGTTTCGCACGGGTGGTATCGCATCTTTTACAATCATCATCATATTTTAACCAATTTACACAAAACGTTAACAAATTATACACCTAAACTTTCCTCATGAATCACCTGTCTATTGGTGAAAACTGCATGAAAATCCGTTTAGTAGTTTTTCAGTTTATCGTGAACAGACAGACGTGGCGGGGGACTTTGTTTTATAAATATAGTACTTAGAAATATGTAAATATATGTACCTATCAGCAGTCTGGTTCCCATAGTAGAGGCTCTGCCTAATTTGGGATCAGACGGCCATGTGTGAGGTGTGTAAAGGTATTGCCATAATTATATAGTAGTAAAATTTTTGGTGGAACTTCATAAAGTAATAAAATTTATCAAATGGTCCAAATATTTATTTTTAATGCAGTTCGACTAAGTTTCGATGTACTCGTATGTGACAGTACATGGCGAAACGAAAATATCAAAAATATCGAAAAAAGTAGGGGTGGATGAAGAACCTTCTACCTCACGGTCTCAACGACGGATGGCGTGCACCGCTGAGCCAGTCAGCCTGTGACCACGGCCAGTGCAACCTGGTCGAAACGTCAGGCCATTTAGAGGTATGTAATACCTTTTCGTGATCGCGTTAATTCACGTAAAAACATAATTATATTATGGAACGTGAAAGTTTAAAAGTTATTATATACATACATATTGTAATACTTTATTATAATGTAGTTAAAAGTTAATTTTATTTATAAATATGTCCAAACAATAAGATATTTTTTTTGTGAATATTTATGTTAGAATAAATATATTTGTTACAATTAATTTTAAGAATGTGCTGTGCCCATCAGGGTCCAAAATTGAGACTTTTCTATTTTTAAGTTTTTTACACCTTTGTAAATATTTTGGAGTGCATAATAAAGAATTGAATATAATTGAATTGAATGCTCTTACTGGCTCAGTAAAAAGACGCCGAAATGATGTTAACATAATTTATTTAGTATTTTTTAATTTGCTCATCATTTGTAAAGGATCTGTGGCAGTATTTTTTCATTAGTGTAAGAGGTAATATTTTTCATAGACGAAAAGCTAGAGAGGGCACAATGAATGAGGCAACCTCTCTGATGTAACTGTGGGACGTGAAGAATGTTAATGGAAGGCTGTTGTAATTAGTACCGAGCTCGTAGCAATGAGTGCTACGAGCGCTACGATAGCTACGAAACGACGTACCACATTCGAACCATTACACACAGTTTAAAATTGTAGTTACTAGAGGTTGACCTAAAACGGATAGTTGTTAGGTTGGATACCGGATATCCCGACAACATTGAAGCCGGATAGCCGTATATCTGACCAATCATTGTCAATTGTCTGTCTTGGATGTCGGAAGTAATGCCACGTTGCTGGCTTAAAAATAGTTAGTGATCAAACTGAGCAAGGAACTTCTGATTCACCACGCATTGTAAGCTGAAGTAGAAAGTCTTTTCAACTCCTTAAGTCAATCTAACTAATCGACGCAACATTATTTAGACAAACGACCTAAGGATTGTTGAAGCTGAAAGAGCTCGACAGAGGATTCTATTGTAATTTATAAAAAATCATACGACTTAATTTTCAATACCGAGACAATTATAGGGCGTTTAGATGACGAGCGTCGGTCGCGCTTCAACGCGCGTTGGGTTTTTGTATAGTGTTCACATGGCGAGCATTTCTCGGACACTGAACGCAATTCGAGTTTTGTATTTGCCAAAAATGGCCTTAAAACATAAAATTAAAATAGATTTTTATTTCTCTATCAATTCTTGTATTTTACATTTTTATTTTATACAAATTAAACTACGTGAAATGTATGAAATGGAGTGTCACCGAACTCATACTATGTGAAAAATGGTATACGGACTTTTATTTAAAAAGCTGAATCTTTTTATTAAAATCACGTGTCGTCAAATCAATTATCTCAACGGTCGGCGGGCGTCAACGCCGCAGGCATTGGAACCGCGTCGTGTCAAAACAAGCGTTCAACGCCCGTCATGTGAACGTGGCCTTATTTAATACCAACTAATTTATGTAGTAACTTAATTTGCATGTAGTGCCTTCAAAGTAGGTACTATTAATTCTATTGTAAATGATTATATTTTTATGTGATTTAAATAAAATACCTAAATTTACTATGTACCGGATTCGACCGGAGAGTAAAGGGGAATGCCCAATTTTGGCCATGAAACGCACAACAATTTGCTTTTGTTAAAAAAAAACATCTTGTTTTATGTTTAATAATCGCGGT
This sequence comes from Euplagia quadripunctaria, assembly GCA_963859945.1. Taxonomy (NCBI): domain Eukaryota; kingdom Metazoa; phylum Arthropoda; class Insecta; order Lepidoptera; family Erebidae; genus Euplagia; species Euplagia quadripunctaria. The sequence continues at coordinate 254,860 of OY982560.1, read as the reverse complement.
ATTCATTTATCCAAAAAAGGTTGCAACATTTTTGAACCAAAATAAAAGTACCGAAAAGATTAAAATGAAATTAGGTTAATCCGTCATTCATTCGTTTGTGCATAGAATAAAAAGTGTTGCCAATTACTCGTTTTGTTAAAAAATAGTTAATTATTTTTTTTCAATCGATTTTTTATGATGTCATTATTTTATTGCTAATATTATTCGTTTTTTCGAAAATTATTATGGTGTTATAATAATTAAACAAGCGAATTAGCAATTCGCTTGTTTAAGTTGATTTAAAATGAATTCTTAAGATCATAGCAAAAACGCAACTGTACAATTTAACTGTCATTCTTATCTATTACATAAAAATACATTAAAATATAATGATTAAAACTAAAAGAAAGTATATTTTAAAAGACGTACAGAACTTAGAGGCGCCTCGAAGATTATTATTTTATTAAATTATAATTGAACAAAAAATTGATATCGATAATCGATTTTATGTATTTTAAGTGGCAACATCGAATCTATTAAAACAGATAGGCAAAGAGTACCGATACAAACATTACGTTAGACAGCTAGGCCCCTATCTGTCACTGTCATGTGACAGGCTAATCACAAGTCGACTTCGTTTGCATTTGTATTATTTTGTTTGATTGAAGTTGTTTGTTTTCTTGCGAATTTGTTATCCAAGCAGCGAATAAGTATTCTAAATGGACTCCCACAAAATTCTTCTTACACTCTTGATTCTCAAGATAACCCCTGCACGATCTTGGACTCGATAGCCCTTGATAATGATGACCCCATTTTTCATACCGGCCAGAGTTCTTCCCAGCTCTCAGTAACTCATTCAAGAAGATATTTACGCTGTGTCAATTCTGGTTTAAATGTCACGAAAATACAATCCATTTATTGGAAATAGTAGAAGTTGGAAATCTTATACAACAATGACTTCGACCATACCAGGTAAATAATTGGATCACGTTACCATACCTCATAAACAAAACCTGATAATATGTATGTATTACAGTAAAATTATTGTTAAAAAACTGTATTTGTAAAAATAAAAACCATTTTATCACAAAAATCCGGATTTTTTTTAAACCAATTTTTTAACCATTTAATTATTTAACTTGTATATCATCATTTCCATATGCTTTTATATGTGTGCATTCAGGGCCGAAGTGTCTATAGTCGGTGGGCATTCCCCTTTAGGTTGGATGGGCCGGATAGCCATTTCATCTCTAGCAACAACGCACCTATAAATATAGTACATCCCTTTTTTTTAAAGTTAGTAACATTCGTTAGTGTTTGTGTTGATCAATCAGAGATGTCACTACAGGATGTTTTAATCAAAGTCAAAGTCAATGTCAAACATTTTTATTTCATAAATATCTTAAAAATTGCTTGAATTCGTCCTTTTTTCAACTAAAAATAAAAATCAACACAATATCACCGCAACAATAGGTTGCTTTGTCAAAAATAATATTATCATAACAATAAATTACAAATAATGCCATAGTGTTTGTGGACCTGAGATGACACTTAACGCTTTCACCGACTAAAACTACTACTTTATTCAGTAAACAACAACTTCACATATATTAAAGTGGAGTAAACGAAGTCAAAAAAGAGCCATTGTTTCAGAATAATTTGTAACTGCATAAAAAATTGTGAAAACTTTTTAAATATGTTTTAAGCTTTATACCGGCTATAAACTTTATACTTTTTAAACATATTTATACCGGTCGCAGTGTTTTGCTTTAAAAACTTTAAAAACTTTCATCCCCATCACCTCGATAATTGACAATTCACCACTGTGCGGTTCTCCAGAAACTTTTTGCCTTTTCTTTTTTTTTTTTTGTGCGTGTGGAAACCCCCTCGGGCCGTCACTCCACCGGGGTTTTCGGTGGGGCGGTGTGTCGGAATCGAACCGACTAAAACCACACGGTGTGCCGTACTGCGCCTTAAGTAGGAGGGATCCGGGAACTGCTTTATTAAGACATCCGGAACCCTCCTAGAGAAACTTTTTGCCTCGCACAACCAATCTCTGGAACAAATTGTCGCCTGTATTGGCGGTATTTCCGGACCGATACGACCTTCACCTTCAAGAAAAGGGGCGTACTCCCATTTCAAAGGCCGGCAACGCACTTGTGCCTCTTGAGTTGCAGGTGTCCATGGGCGACACTAGTCACTTGTCATCAGGAGACCCGCCTGCTCGTTTGCCCCCTATAATATAAAAAAATAAATACAAAAAATAACATTTGAACAAATTTTTGTTCAACTTTGGTAGTTGTTAAAAACACACATTTTATTCGTCTAGAATCAATTAAATTTAATCAAATATATCAATATCACATTGTTTTGTACCAACTTAAACACGCTACATCAATGAATATTAACCATGTATTTCATTTGGTAAACGGTTTTAATCGTGGTAAACTTAATTGTTTATTATAAAACCTCAGAAAAACTAAAAAAAAAGGTAGTACTTTGAGGAAAAGTTACTTTTTCACTTCCAATTAGTTTCGTATGATTAGCTTTTTGCAGTCAACAGTTACAGTTACTTTCCAGCGTTAGCAGGCGGTCAGCGCAGCGTCACTTGAGACCGTACTTAACAAATTTCTGCTCGTTGCAATGTAATGCGCAAAATACATGTTATATGTGTCTCCTTCGTATAATTTCCCGTTTTTTCGAATAGTGTTATCAGATTTTTCGTAAAAATAAAATTTTAAAAGTTATTCGCAAAAACTGTATTTTTTGTACTTATATGGTTAAATAAAACCTACCTGGTTAAAAAAAAATCCGAAGTGAAAATCTTCATTTACTCCACTAATAAGCAAATAGAAAACTTTATGTTGTCAATATAAAGCTGGTTAAAATTTTATAAATTCTTTGGCTCAAGTTTTCGTAAACAACAAAATGTTTTGCGCGTTGTGAGAACTTGTAGATATACTTTAACGTGTGCGTGATGTGATCACTTCAAACCCCCGATTTTATTCAGCTTCTACTCTATTATTCAATCAGCGATCTGAGCGAGAACTGTAACGTAATTTTTCAAGATAAGTGTATCATTTCTAAAATGTCAGGAGTGAAGCTGAATTGGACGTAAGGAAAGAATTCTAGATTTTGATGAATTCTTCATAATCTATTACAGCAAGATAAACGCTTATATAATATGTATTGGTTTTTTTTATCTTTGACTCGGTGCTTTACTAGTTTTGTATTTTTGTACACCAAGTCTTGGTATAGCCAACGTGAAAAGAAGCATATTAAAAAAAGTAAAAAAGGAGGAGGATTGATCTGTTCCCATATATATGTTTATATGTTCAGCGTTAAGTTGGTAATGGGTGGTCAGTAGCGGAACAATTTAGGTACAATGCGGCAACAAACTTCTTGACACGCTTTTTCCCGCTCTTCATTTGTAAGTTAATCTAAGTATGTACACACATTTTGGAAGTTAACTGCAACCTACTTCTAATTGTCTTCTAGTTCGGATGACAATACTATAATTTGGGATCTTGGAGCTGATTTGACGATGGAGTCCGGAGGTGGATGGTGGAATTCTTCAGTGGTTACTAGTAAACACCTGGAGTTTGGGCTCAAATGATTTAATTTTACGAGTCCAACAGATTAACGTAACGATGGTCTGATGAAATAGGCAGGAGGTGGTTAGTGGGCCTCCTTTTTACTCTGCAACTTTTTTCACTATTCCACGTGTAGTTTTTAGTTTTTCGAAACCATATACATAATGGTTAAGATATTTCAAATAATATTGACTTACTATCATGTATTTGATAAGTGTGATAATAGTTGAGTTGAGGGCTTGGCATTCCTGCCAATAGCCAGTTCGAGTGACAGGTATGTGACCCTGGCCTGCTTGAGCTATTACCATCACTCCCTAATCCATCCGTATTGGTAATATCTTCCATTGCTTTCTCTGTCAATATACTTCCAATATTCTAATCTTTAATTCCCAATGTGCCCGCTGAGCGGCAATACACTTGCCTCCTATTATGCGACTCGCGACTGTATCGATGGATCCTTTATGGATACAGTCGTGAGTCTATGTATATATTATGATGTAAATAAGTTATTCTAAGGCAGTATTTTCATAATAGAGTATTTCTTTACGTAAGTAGCATCACGAGGGCTCATTTGTCCAGAAAAATATTATTTTTAAAAATAACACAGTTTGATGGAGTTAGTTCTTACTTTTTCCTTTTGATTCTATATTTTTTTTAAATATTATGAGTTACTGTCTATTCCCTTCCTTTTACAAGTTTTAAGTTCTCAACAGCAGGCTCGACACGGATGATGCATTAATAAGACATTGATTTTCATTTGGACCAATTGATTACGGACCCTTTCACAAGTAAAATGATTTAGGAAACCCTCGCCACACCCCTAAACATATCGCGAAAATTGGATTAAATTGACGACTTCGAAAAGGACAAAAGGAAAAGTATTTTTATATTTAAACATTTTAAGAATAGAAAAACTGTTGTTGCTCTATTCATCATTAACATTGGCTCTGTCTGTGTGGGAGAAAGATTCGCCAAGTTTCGAGACGGTACCGAACAATGCTTTCAGAGAACAACGGATTTTTAAGATAGTAGAGAATATTTTACATTTTAAGATTTTAATGTCTTGTGTTATTGAGAGTGCGAGTGGGGATATTTGTATGAAACTAGATAATTAAGGTACTTGGAGGGTGGATTTGAAATGTTTTGTGATACATTTTTTTTGAATTTGCGAACTGTTTTATTTACATACTGTTTCAACTTAAATGATTTAAATCTCGCTTTACTCGCTTTAATACCCATATTATATCATGGATTTGTAAAATATACGTAAATATACAGTTAATAATTACTTTTAGGAAATAATATCACCGCAGATATCTGCTTGGATTCGAATACGTCTTTCAAGTTTACTGGGGTTTACCCACTCGGTAAACTGAGCAGCACTAAGATGATGAACTCCGCCAAAAATCAAACTACACTGTGAAGAAATTAAGTACCGTATCTATTAATCTTTCTTCTCTTTATCTTGGGCCCAATTGAAAACGAGCGTCAGGCTTTCGTCTGACACAATGCTGAATTGGGTCCATTTTTTTGGCACTAACGGTAATCATAGCTGAAAAATGGTTTATATTTTTTATGTGTTGCCAAAAAAGAAATATTTTATTTATTTATTAATTTACACTTTATGCACATTTGGTACATAGGCGGACTTAATGTCTAAGGCATTCTCTACCAGTCAACCGTTGGGTGATGCAGAGAAAACAGGAAGTAGGTGCGTTTTAACTAAAAGTAGTTTATAAAACAAAATATTATCTATCACACTAAATATACTACGTAATATATTACCACTTATAAAAATACCACACACATATATACCACATACATACATTACTATACATACTATACATAATACACACGTATAAATATATATACATATATGCATATAACAACAATAGATGACAAATTATGGGCAAGGTGATTCTGCCAGGTGTTTGAAGAAATACTCCTTTACTTTCACTTTAAATGAGTGATAAGTATTGGTGAGTGAGTAATTATTGGTGGCCATCCTGATTTCAAGGGGAACTTCATTCCAAAGAAGAACGGACTGAACGACAAAAGATGATCCGACAAACTCTAAAGTGTGTGAAGGACAACGAAGAAGAAGATCATTGGCGGAACGAAGATGACAGAAACGTCATCGTTACTACCTAAAAGTTGGAAGTAGGAAGCTAAATACGTTGGCGAAGATGGATTATTAAGGATAGTAAATAGAACAGTGAGGGCTCGTAATTTTCGACGTTGACGAATAGGGAACCAATTGAGCTGCGAACGGAAAGAGGACACATGATCAAATTTATGGAGATTAAAAATGAATCGAATGCAGTTATTAAGAAGACGGTCTAACTTATCGAGAAGATCTGCATTCAGGTCATAACAGCACACGTCACCATAGTCAATTAATGGGATAATAAGAGTTTGCACAAGCATTGTCTTGGTTTTTGTGGGAAGAAAATTTTTCAAACGATACAATGCTCGGAGAGTTCCAGTAACCCTCTGACACTGATTTGCAACTTGATCATGCCAATTCAGTGTGTAGTCCAGGTGTAATCCAAGGTCTTTCACCGATTGACAAATAGGTATAGCAGAACCGTTAAAGGTGATAGCTGGCAGCGTCTCAGTGTCTACTCTACTCATCAATCGGTGACTTCCAATAATAATAGCTTGACATTTTGTGGGGTTTACCGATAACCCAAACCTGTCAGACCAAGTTTTAATTGCTTCGAGGTCTCTGTTGACCATATCTATGGCTATTGAAATGTCTTCAATCTTAGTTTGAATAGAGTTGCAGGTCATCGGCATACAGATGATACGCAAATTGAAGTTTCAGGGTTAGGAGATTGATAAACACAGAAAATAGCAAGGGAGAAAGAATACCGCCTTGAGGGACACCAGAATTTAGTGTACACCAGCACGAAGATGACTCATCGACACGAACAGACTGCCGGCGTCCCTGAAGATAAGATGAAAACCATTCCAGTGCTTCAGGCGAGACCATAAGATAGGACAGGATAGATAAGAGGATATCGTGACTAACGGTATTGAAAGCATTTGAGAAGTCGACCAGTACCAAAACAGTTATTTTTGTGTCTTCCATTCCCGACCTGATATCGCCAGTCACTTTGAGAAGAGCGGACATTTCTTTCTTTCTATTAAATAGTGATTCTAAGTGAAGTATAAAAATTATAGCTCACAAAGAATTTCAATGTTTGTGAAAACGTAATAAAAGATGATAAATTATGCACACGGTGACGTCAGCCTTATCACGAGTTTAATTAAGCTACACAGTAAATAAAATATATAATTCTTACGTAATCAACCCAAGTTAGTAATCCTATTTTGTCAGCTCCATGTCGCGTGCTGAATAATTTCATGCGCTAGGCGTGAGAAAGATCACAAAACAACCTCCTAGGTACATACATTAGCAAAACTAATGACATTAGTCTGATTGTGTGTAAATGTGATAAAGGCAGATGTTTGTGTGTGTGTGTATAACCCGTAAAATCTTAGGGTCAATATGATATTAAAGCACATTTTGAAGGCGTTCGGCGTCACTGTCACATTGTGTGCTTGCTTAATAATTGAATTGATGAACAATAAAAAACCTTTAACCTCTTTTCAAGGTTACTATGTCAATACTTAGACGAACTATATATATTTTCGCAAAGTACAACTTTTAACAATATCTACGTGATACGAAAAGTTTTTTGGATTCAGGAGCTCTTCAAGAAGACTCAGCTCCATAAAATTAGCCAAATTGGCCCGGCCGTCAACCTTTGAAGCATATATGATTATAATGATCTATGACTGAACGACGGAGCCATGTCTCAGACTGGTTTATGTAAACTAGATATAGATAGAACTTCATTTTCTCAGAGCATATGAATTTTTGAATTTAGAAAAATTATTGATGAGAATTATTGATTAGTGCGATAGCTTGGTGGATGTGCGAATGGTGTTTATGAGATTTCCAAGTTCAACCTCACACTGATATGTCCCAGAATCGGTAATTGTCTGTACTACTATAATATTTGTATGTAATATGTTTATGGTTCATATAGGTAAATATAGTATTAAGTATATAATATCTTAACATAACCTTATATTAGTACACCACAAACTACCAATTATATTTGACAATATCCGTACAAAGGTTGTCTGGACGAAATCACCGTGTATGATAAGACCGCCGATTGTTATACGCATTTGGAACTTGTTTGGCACTATTTACTACTTAAAGATGTACAATAAAGAGAAATAAATAAAATAAAATGTAAGTTTTTATGTCGACAGCAACCTCCAGAACCAATTTATCTTTTAAGAAAATTATTTCATAATTAGAAAAATATATTATATTAAGTGGATATACACGGGCAAAGTATATGTTATAGCCAAAACTCGTTATCGGTCAAAAGTACTTTTAACTGACAAAAACACCGGTCAAAAGTGATTTGAGTGATATAATTATGTATTTATGCACGCCCTCCGTCGTCGAGATCGTGAGGTAGAAGGTTCTTCATCCACCCGCACATTTTCGATATTTTTAATATTTTGATTTCGCCATGTACCGTCACATACTATACTAACAGTGTCCCTATTCTCTAGGCCAACCGATGTGCCCCTATTCTGGTGTTCACCCGACTGCGCATAAAGCGAGGTGGCATGTTTTTATCACTGGATTCCACGCTGTTGATAATTTGAAACCATCTTCCCGATTGAAAGATTTGTGTTTTTTAATATCAATCGCTTCACGTACAACTCTTGAGTAAAAGCGCCGCCGCCTGTCTGTTCGCGATAAACTGAAAAAATACTGAACGGATTTTCATGCAGTTTTCACCAATAGACAGAGTGGTTCAGGACGATGGTTTAGGTGTATAATTTGTTAACGTTTTGTGTAAATTGGTTGAAATATGATGATGATTGTTGAAGATGTCTACTACCCGTGCGCACCCAGGGTGGGTTGCTAGAAGTATAATATAATATTTCTTTAGGTTTTATTATGTATTGTATTTTTAAGTAGTTTTATTTATGTAATATACATATATTTAATATTGTTCTTGATTTTCTAAACGTACAATCGCAATTATAATTATACACCTGCCACGCATGTCTCTGTATCACCCAAAGGTTGACTGGCATTAAGTCCGCTACATGCAATGTATCTGCAGGAAGTAAATAAATAAATATGTAATGTTATGTATGTTTGTAATACAAATTTCATTATACTTTAAAAGTCACGACATGGTAGAGGCGCCTTTTTATACTTAAAAGAATAAATGTTTTCAGCTAGTTGAGTGGACTCGCAATCGATATGAGATGTCTGGGACATTGTTAAATAGTTCTAGATAGCATCTCTTAGATTTAGATTGTCATTTGTCGGAATTATCTTTTTTGTTTAAACTCCACTATTTTCGTACGAGTACGTTTATCACGTACCTAATACAATAAATTTGACTACATACATTATCCAACGTGTTATTGACGCAAGTGCAAGTAACTAAGTTAGTCTAAAAAAAAAAGAGGCAGTCATGGGACTGCCGACTGAAGTGCAAACTTATCGACCTATCGAAACGATACGACGAACTTAAAACGTCACATTAACAGGTTGGTGACATTAATTAATAAGGAGCTGACAGAACGCAATGTTTAGATTAGCGCCCTCTAGTGGATATATTAGCGTATTAGCGTCTCTCACTCACTCACTAACTCACTCACCCATTCACCCACTCTCCCCACGCCCCTCACTCTTCCCGCTCTCCCCGCTCTCCCCACTCTCCTCACTCTCTTCACTCTCCCCACTCTCCCCACTCCCCACTCTCCTCACTCTCCCCACTCTCCACTCTCCCCATTATCCCCATTATCCCCACTCTCCCCACTCTTCCACTCTCCCCACTCTCCCCACTCCCCCTCCCTCCCTCCCTCCCACTCTCCACTCTCCCTCCCTCCATCTCTCTCTCACTTCCTCCCTCTCTCTCTCATTCCCTCCCTCTCTCCCTCACTCCCTAGATTCCATCCCTCCCTCACTCCCTACCCATGTCTCTCTGACGCTGTACATGTAAATTTAAGAAACTTACCTCCGTCTTAAGAATTTTCGATCTCGTCATAAATATTTTTTTTTTAAATATATTACACTCGGACACATTTTCCATACATTTTCAATCAGGGTCCACGTGACCCTGAATTCTGACGCGAGTTTAACATTTTTTACCCATCTCAAAAAGTGTCCAACGCCGCTAAAGAAGTTTTCACTTCAAAAATACATTTTGTTTTAATTTAAACAAAGCTTTTCTGCAGAATATACTTTTCGTCGTGTAATCGCAACTTTTTTTCCTAAGAAGGGGAGATTAGTTACTGTACGATCCGAAATATTATTATAAATAAAATATAAAAATATATTTCAAACCAAAAAAAAAAAATCTATCTATAACATATTGTACCGTTGTACCCGCACTCCGCCAAATTGTATAAATACCGGTTTTCCGGCGGGCCGAGGGCCGAGGGCATTCTGAATTCATTCTACGCTCTGTCGTCGTCGAGGAAATACGTGACGTTTATTTACATCTACCCAATTTCATTGTTTGTTTAATCATTTATGCCGCGTTTCCTAATAATATGATTCTCGAACTGGACGACGGCGGGCGTTCACCACTGAACCAGTATGCATGTGACCACGGCAGGTGTGACCTGTTCGAAACGTCAGGCAATACAAAGATTTAAATTGCGTGATCGCGTTAATTCCCGTACATATACGTACGCGAAAGTTTAAGAGTTAGAATAAATTTCTTTTAAAATTAGATAAATTGTAAAATATTTCATTGAGTAATTTGCTAAGCTGATAAACCGCTTTGTTTTACTTCACATTAGTATAACGTGCCAAATGAGGCAAACACGTGATTTTAAAGATTTTAGGATAGGTTTTGCGTATATAGAAAAAAGAGGTTTAATGGAAATATTATTGTATAGGTGGTAGATGGCGTGGCCATCGGTCCAGCTGTCAAACGCACTAATAGTGAGTGAGCGATGGAAGCGCGTCCCTCTAACGCGTGACGAGGGATGAGTGACGTATTACAAATGTGGTTACACTATTTTAAAACCTATAGACATAGAAATTTATTTATTACTTGGTAATATGAGTTGTTTTGAGTAAATAGATACAACACACAATAGATACAACCATTTCAGGTGTTGCAATAAATAACCATTACAGGATATTTGGCCCTGAATCGACATCTACCCACAATTATTGCGACATACATAGAGGGGCTATGTAGAGGATATCTCGTCGCAGAGGAAACGGCCACTCAGATTATACTGGGGTGCGAGGGAGTCTGTCTATCTTGTATGTAGGTGCCCACCTACATACAAGATCCTACGCTTCGCTTTCCGATCCGTGGTCTCCACTCCAGAACTTATCGGCCTCATCAGCCATCCGTTCTGCGAGCTATGTGCCCTGCCCACTGCCACTTTAACTTGCTGATCTGTTGGGCTATGACGGTGATCTTTGTTTGTCTGCGTATTGTCGTTATTTGTGATTTGATCCCGTAGAGAAACTCCAAGCATGGCCCTCTCCATAGCTCGCTGAGCTTGTTCATGAAGTCCGCAGTGAAAGACCACGTTTCGGATCCGTATGTCATCACTGGTAACACACACAGGTCGAAAACCTTTGTTTTTAGGCACTGAGGAATTTTGAATGAAAATATGCTGCGGAGTTTTCCAAGCGCGGCCTATCCGAGTTAGATTCGACAATTGACCTCCTTTTCGAAATTGGACTTACATAGTTAGACTGTTTGTCCCAGTATATAGGCATCAACAACTTCAAGAACTGAGTTCTCAACCATAACTTGTGGGTAAAACATGAACATTCGACATAACCTTGGTCTTGTCCATGTTCATTTTAAGGGCCACCCTTTGGGAGGCTCTATTGAGGTCGCGCGGACATCGTGCCATGATCTTCCATCGATTTCATCAGGACCACGATATCGACGGCGAACCGAAGGTGAGTGTTATATTCGCCGTTAATGTTGATGCCAAGCCCTTGCCATTCCAGGAGCTTGAACGTGTCTTCCAAAGGGCAGTAAACAGTTTCGAAGATATGATATATCCCTGCCTTACGCCTCTCCTTAAAGGAATCTCCTTCGAAGTCTGCTCGGACTGACTAAGTGGCGTTGGTGTACATACACTTCAACATTTGTCAGTCTCTCGCATTTAATACATTTAAAGTGTACTCGGCAACAATTAATTCTGTGTCAGTGACTACGATACAAATTAACAGAAATTAAATTGCGACGATTTAGAACTATGTGCACCGCGTTATAATGAAATACTTGAACAAGAGGCGAAACAGTTTGGAACAGCCAAACCTCTCAAAGACAATAACTACATACATACATATATTTGGATAGAATTTAGGTCAATCTATTTACTTCTACTAACGCAATGAGGTCGAGAGCCCAGACTGGTTTAGTTAGTAGGCAAATTAGTTATTAGGACCAAAAAATTGTTGTCAAAATGTGGGTTCAATGATACTTTTTATACCTCAAAAAATAGTTGAGTTTTGCGGAAAAGTTTTCGTAATTTTTTATTGTACCTAGCACGTGTTCGTGAGTTGTACAATAAATGTTAAATGGTCCCCAAAGTCAATCAAAAATGCACACATTTTTTAAATAGATAATACAATGATTATTTTCTATAAAATATTCGTTTGAAAACAGATATTTGAATTGTAGGGACATAATCCTACTGATTAAGACTTTCTTTCTTATTGTATTTCGTTGAAAAGCAAAGTCTTTGCAAATGCCAACGATCAAATGACAAAGAGAAATGGATCTCGATGTAGCCTTCTTTATGAGTTTAACATTGCATTATTTTATTTCATCATCATCATTTCAGCCGGTAGACGCCCACTGCTGGGCATACCCAACCGTCTAGGCCTCCCCCAAAATCGCCACAATGTTCGGTTCTGCGCTGCCTGTATCCAGTGGTTTGCCGCGACCTTTACAAGGTCATCAGTCCACCTTGTGGAGAAAACGCAGCGTGGGTAGGCCACCCACGCTGCGTCTTCCGGTACGCGGTCGCCACTCGAGAACTTTTCGGCCCCATCGGCCATCAGTTTGTATCATTATTTTATTTGGTATTGTTAAAATCATTTGCAATTAACAAAACTGTTTTAAAATTTGCAGGCTGGTTTACTTATCCGAATAGAATAGATAATACACATAAAAACATAAATATTTATTTTTAAATTTGAGAGTTGTAGTGAAGTATAAAACTTATGTCACTAGGTTGTTTCCTTATACAGGAAAATCAAACATCAAATCAACTTTAAGTAATATAATACTTTTGATATTTAGTAAAAAATGATATTTTTCCGAAAATTAAGCAATATATCTAGAGACGTTACTTATAATATAGAGCAATTTTGAATTGTAAGTTGGACTTGGCTGGCTTTTTACTCTCAAATAGAAAGAAACTCGTGGATCACTCTCAGGCTCATGTTTAAAGATGTACGTCATTATTTCCTCCCTCTCTCATTAACATCTAATCACATAAACACAATATTCAACATCAATTCAAATGAAACGTGGGCGGCCGTTGGTCTGCCGGGTATAATAAACCAAGTGTTTAACATTATAAACGGCGAATAAATTTCAATGCAAGGTAGGGATTTTATACAATTTTAGTATTGCTTCTTAAAATCTCAATCATAAGGTATGGCTATAATATTGTTCCTACCCATACGAGACTCAAGCCAAGCTTTGTGTCCCCCAACACACGGCTTGGCTCATTACCGAGACTCATCTCACTTCCACCGAGTGGAAAAGTTTACTGGCGTGCGGACCCCATGGAGCCGGCCCACGGCGTTACTAAAACCCTTTGGTTCAATATATTTATTACAAATTGGATAAAATATTAACTTTTGCTACATGTACATTTAATTATGTATTTAAACGGGAATTAACGCGATCACGAAATAGGTGTTACACACATACTGGGCGTGGTCATATAGTAGTATATGCACATTTAGGTTTAATGTGATCTTGACGAAATTATAACATAGCATAGTTATGCAAAACTAACCAAGTTCACATTAAACCTTAAAATTAAGATTTACATTGTATCATGATTGACCTAGACGCTAAATTTTAATTTGTTTCCTTATTTCGTGACGAAGAAATTGCCTATACTTGCTACTTTTTGATCTGATAAATAATTACGGAAGCTATTGGTAAAATTGATAGATTTTATTTTTCAACTCGTCCCAACTACGTACGAGAAAGTAACTGCTTATAGACAAGTTGGCGATACTTTTCATGAGGATACAATACGGTTATTGCCACGGATAAAATTTTCGATTACTGAGTTTTTTTAAGTTAATCAAAGTCCTCTAAATTAGTTAATATATTAGTAAGTAGTAAAAATAAACTACATTTCAAAAAGAAACTACATTACAAGCAGACATATTGAAGATAGGCACGGGTACAAAGTAACCCGCCCTAAGTGTGACACTTTTAAGTATTCAGGTGAAAATCACGTCTACTATCTGTGATAACTACACCCGAGTCACCTGTTTAAGTGCGGTGGAGTCGCACGTCGGTTCAAAGAACACTTTGCGATACGATCTTCTATCTATAGAACATTGTCGCATTTTTACAACTTAGCGTCACCGTCGCGTCGTAGCGGGCCGCACGAAGTTAGATATTGTATTATTCTTGGCATCTACACTTTTGTAAAATAATAAATCTTGGCATTTTCTAAACTTGGTGTTGATGTTCCCGATGAATACAAAAACAACTATTAATTATCGGCGGAGCGAAGCCGCAAGCAAACATTCCTCTAACTCACTCAGAGGAAGAAAACACTTTTTTACTTAACATCCTTTTATTTAAACGCCATTTGGCGCTTACACTACATTTTTCAACACAAAAAAAAACTTGGAAAAAGGGTTAGGGACTTAAATAACCGATTTAGTTCACTAATGTATAACTTTTAGTTCTGTCGTTGTTTTTAGGCTAAAGAAGAATAAAAACATGTTGTGACATGAAGGTAATCAGATAAACGTCTATAATGGTGGTAGACTATTTTTGGTGGCAATGACGATGGAGGTCGGGGGATATAACTCATTGTACGCTCACAGACATGACACGCATTCTTTTTAATATACACATCAAAAATATTAATGTGAATGTGTTTGCAAGTTCTTCTTCACTAAAAAAAGGAATTCATGAGCGGAACGATTCCGCTCACCCCCCTGCGTGAATTGTGGCGGAAGCTTACGTAGGCACCGTCCCTACGATGTAAGCGCCACAATTCAATGCGTTCCCTATTCAGAGTTCCCTCCTCTGCAGCCAACTCTGGGTGCAGAATCAGATTGGAACACTAGGCGCAGGAACATTATGCCAAAACCCTAGGCCTGTGGGTCAGTCAGTCTGTAGTAGTAGTCTGTGTAGTAGTGTCAGTAATAAGTCGTTACAGAGTTCTTCTAGACCAAAGTTGTTTGATGAAATTCAGGAGAACTTAATATCCTAAGTAATGGTATCAATGCGAATGTGATTATTTTACGCTTTACGCCATAACTACTCAATCATCATAAAAATTTACAAACTCGTTGTCAAGGGTACCGAAAAGGAAATAGGGTACCTTTCACTCAGAATAAAAGCACTGCTCCCGAGGCGAGCGATAGAACAAATAACTGTAACGCGAGCAACGGCGCAGGCGATAGCTAGTTTAAAATACAGCAACATTTTGTTGAATTAACTTAACAATCTGTTAGTCATGTTTCACAAAATCTGAAATTAGTAGCAAACTCTTTATAAGAACACAAAATGGAACCTTAATAAATAGTTATTGGCTTGTTTATTATACATTCATCGGTCTTGAATGGGGCCGTATGAAAGGTGCTATTCATGGATAAATCTATTATGACCTTAACTGTAATGAGATTTCAAACATTTTTAAAATCAATTGAGTATGTATTGATCGAAAATAAACAAGCATGAATAACAGGTAGCGGAAGAGAGAGATTGAACGGGTTCAGTGAGGCGCACGAGGTCCAGCCGATTCATGTAATGCTCTGATTAAAACTATTTATGTTAACTCGCCTGTGCACTCGCGAACATTCCGTTGTATATTATAACTTGATGGAACTAGTTGGATCATCACTACATATTATAAAGCAAAGATCCCGCGCTGCGTCTGTCTGAATGCGTTAAACTCGATAACTAGCGTACGAATTTTCATACGGTTTTCACCAATGAACGAAGTAATTCATGAGGAAGGTTTAGGTGTATAATTAATTAATGTGTTTTGTAAAATGGCTGTAATATGATGATGATTGTTGAAGATCTCGGAAAAATCAATATATTATGCTCTGTACTCGTGCGAAGCCGGGGCGGGTTGCTAGTTCCAGTTTAAAAATATCAAGTATAGATAAGTTTTAACTTCATAACATAAATTGCTTGACTGTCTGACCCAACTCTAAAAAATATTCAATACTTACATTTTCTATTGTTTCTTAACATCTAAGCAAACATACTTACTATTATAGGTTGGACACGTTCTTATTTATTTATTTTTTTATTGTAAAGGGAGCAAACGAGCAGACGGGTCACCTGATGGTAAATGACTACCACCGCCCATGAGCATCTCAAAAGGCACAAGTGCGTTACCGGCCTTTAAGGTGGGAATAAGGGAAGGGGGGAATAAAGGGCGAGGAAAGGAGACAGGAAGAGGGAAGGGTTACCTCACTCACTCGGTGAAAAGCAATGCAAGCATTGCTTCACTGCCGGTTTTCTGTGAGGCCTTGGTATCATTCCGGTCAAGCCGGCCCATACGTGCCGAAGCATGGCTCTTCCAGTGTGACTCGTAGATTTAGTTGCTTTAACATTTTAAGAGGAAATCGTGCACGCATTGAATAAACCAAAATAATTTCAAACCCCATAGGCATTGAGCATATGAATAGCGCTGATGTATATATATTACTAGGCGCCGGGTGCAGATATGAAACGATTTGTAGGACAGAGCAACTCGGCGTCACATAGTCGCGGCGTCGCCCATCGGTCGACCCTTTATCCACTCAATATTGCAAGCAGCCCTTTAAACGCTCCCATTACACTGAGGGCTACCAGACTTCAAGAGTTGGTAGGATATATCAAGTTTTTGAAAGAAGTAGCCAGGATTCCAACTGATCTTTAAAAATGTATATTAGTTGATTCTTTCTTCCTTTTTAGTGTGTATGGATATGGTAATCCATATCTCATTCATGATTAAATCACAGGAAGTTATTGATTTGTTTCAACCTCTCTGAATCAGATATATCTATTAGATTTATGTGTACGTATACATTCATCTAATTAATAACCAAAAATATGCACTCCTGGACTCCTTGCCTACAAATTCAAATTCAATATCTGTATTTCATAACATTGATCATCAATTCGAAATCATCAATTTAAAAAAAATATAAAAAAATTATAGATCAACACACCGAGTCACAGAGTCACCGCAACAATAGGTTGCTTTGTCTAATGTAAAATAATTAAAGAAAAAAAAATACATAACATAATAGGTATTGTCACGCCTTTGTGCCATACAATGTTACTGGCAGGTGATATTCTGTACTGCATTATATAGAACTGTTTTAAAATGTATAAACGAAAGAATAGGTGGAAGTCTGAGGTGAGCGACCGTAGATGTCAGAACGGTTCGCCGAAGAAATATAAAAATGTGATCAAGATATTAATTATATTGTATTATCAATATTAAATGTGATAAGCTTGCTGACTGATATAGCCTTACGAGCTAGTTAGTGTTTCAATTATTCTCCTTTCACCAACGACCCTGACGTCCCCGTGCACAAGCTACGTTACCCCGGTCACAGCAGTATCATATCTGCCTTTGTCAATTTAGAACCACCCGTTTCCAAATGGTTGAGCAAAGTGAGAAGAAATGGCAAATGAACTCGCGGCCACTTTTTTTAAAGCATCAGATAGTTTTAACAATATTTATTAAATTTTATTACATTACTTTTCTGTTAAGCGCTATTATGTAAAAAAAAAAAAACTTACATTTAAAAATTTACATTTAAAATAATACCATTTAAACTATTACGCAAAATAAAGAATGGATATGAAATAGACATGCTGCAAAAACACAAAAACATCCACAAAAATTTTAGCAGGCAATGAATGAAATAGCTCACAGAACTTGCAGTACAAGTTCCAAGGCATCTGAGTATACGGCAACTATACGTAATTAATGCGGTCATCGACATACATAAGCTTATACTGAAGTCCCCCTGTGTACAATAAAATGAGAGTTTTTAAGCTGCCCATCACAAAATGTAAAACTGCTTTCGCCCAAAGGTTCCAAAAATATATGTTTTCCTATTTGTATAATAAAATAGGCAAAAAGTGGTGTCTATGAAGCTAGTGTAGCCAAGTCATAGGGCCGTAATAAAACTTACACTATTTTTTTTGCTAATTATTTGCTATTTTTTTGCCAAAGAATAAATGTTTTTTGCCATAGCCATTTCCGAAAAACAATGGTCCTGCTGACTTGATACTTAAGCCAGCGTAGCCAACCCTATATCTCCGGATCTGTTACACCTATCAAAACAGGCTTTGTGGCATATTTTATTGCTAATTATTTGCTATTATTTGCCAAAGAATTGATTTTTTTACCATAGCCATTGCCGAAAAACAATGGTCCTGCTGACTTGATACTTAAGCCAGCGTAGTCAACCCTATATCTCCGGATCTGTTATACCTATCAAAACAGGCTTTGTGGCATATTTTATTGCTAATTATTTGCTATTATTTGCCAAAGAATTGATTTTTTTACCATAGCCATTGCCGAAAAACAATGGTCCTGCTGACTTGATACTTAAGCCAGCGTAGTCAACCCTATATCTCCGGATCTGTTACACCTATCAAAACAGGCTTTGTGGCATATTTTATTGCTAATTATTTGCTATTATTTGCCAAAGAATTGTTTTTTTTGCCACAGCCATTTCCGAAAAACAATGGTCCTGTTGACTTAATACTTAAGCCAGCGTAGCCATCCCTATATCTCCGGATCTGTTATACCTATCAAAACAGGCTTTGTGGCATATTTTATTGCTAATTATTTGCTATTATTTGCCAAAGAATTGATTTTTTTGCCACAGCCATTTCCGAAAAACAATGGTCCTGCTGACTTGATACTTAAGCCAGCGTAGCCAACCCTATATCTCCGGATCTGTTACACCTATCAAAACAAGCTTTGTGGCATATTTTATTGCTAATTATTTGCTATTATTTGCCAAAGAATTGTTTTTTTTGCCACAGCCATTTCCGAAAAACAATGGTCCTGCTGACTTAATACTTAAGCCAGCCTAGCCATCCCTATATCTCCGGATCTGTTATACCTATTAAAACAGGCTTTGTGGCATTTTTGGTAAAAAATTTGAATTTTATGTGTTAATAAATAAAAATCAGTTGCAACTAAAAGTAGGCTATGAAAATAGGGAAACTGAAAATAAGGAAAAAATATCTTCAAAATAAGTATAACTATAATGATTATTATTTGCACCAACTAAGTAATCTTTACCAGTATTGCCTTGTATAATAAGAACACAAAAGTTTGTACATCTATTACAAGTTAATAAAACACTTGTGTCACCGCAAAGCTCGTGACCATAAATAATGCAGTTGAGATTTATTTATAATATTTTAGAAAGTTAGCATAAAACTTGCATCGTAGCACTGTAATATATTTACATATTTAAATATTATGAAAGAAAATGTTGTTTCCTTATCCCGTTTTTATGTGGTAACTGTAAAAGCTTGTTTAAATCTAATTACTTTGAGCGTGGCGATGACAGACCGATAATAGAAAATTTATCGATTCATTCATACATTTCATTCTAGTCTGAATGAAAAGAATGAATGAATAGATAAATTTTCTTACTATGTACCGTCACATACTATACTATAGTACATGGCGAAACGAAAATATCAAAAATATCGAAAAAGTGGGGGTGGATGAAGAACCTTCTACCTTACGGTCTCAACGACGGATGGCGTGCACCGCTGAGCCAGTCAGCCTGTGACCACGGCCAGTGCAACCTGGTCGAAACGGCAGGCAATTAAGAGGTATTACATAAATTTGAATTGCGTGATCACGTTAATTCCCGTAGGTACATTATACAAAATTGTTTTGTAGGATATTGTCAGAACTATTTCAAGTCTTCTAGTTATTTTACTTACTTATACAGCAATAAATAACTACCCTCTGTAGTCAATGTACAGGTAAATCGTATTTATGTCAACGACTTGGTTGAATTTAAACGATGGCATTAACTGTTGTAGGTGTACCGCAAGGTTGTATAATGGGTCCTTTCCGCGTCATTACCCGCGATGTGCCGATGAACACCCTGCCATTCGTTCATTACATTACGCTCATACGGTACAATGCACACTTATGCGTAATTTGATCATGGTATTTCGTGATCGTTCGCTCTGTTTATAAAATATAAATAAATAATGTATAGATTACAGTTAGTCATAACCAAATATATGAGGAATTGAAGTTTTAGTATGCAATTATGTTTTTTGTCTCATTAAACATTATAAGTGTTAGATCCATTTTTAAACAAAATATCAATTGCTAAAATTGACAATATGAAAGTAAGGCTTTGCCTAGCCAAGGATGATTTTGTTTTCCCACTTTTCCCAGCCACAGTTTTAAAAGAGAAAAGATGTTTAAGGAAAAAGGACGGCAAGCAGGATTGCTCGACCATCATTATTAAATAGAAAAAAAAAAATTGTCCCTTTACACCTTTAAATGATGGCAAAAACTTTAGTTGCATGATAATGTACTATTTTATATGTTTAAATACAATTCTCAGTAGAATCTAAGACTACTCTACTACTACTACTAATCGTTTATGTTATGAGTGAGAGTAAATTGTGATGGTGGGTGATGGTGTTTGTGTGTGAATTTGATGATTGTGTAAATACCTAAAGAATTGTTACCAACTGAAGCTGACACTGAAGCTGGCCCGCTGTTGAATTGAAACAAAAATATATTTAGTCTGGCTTTTGCTTGCGGCTTCGCTCGCGTAATACTTTTATTTATCTATCCCTTGGGTACAATATTTCTGGATGAAAACCCTATGTTTTTACATATAGTTTTATTTTGCAAATTATATGTAAAATTTCATGATGATTGGTTCAGTAGTTAAGGCATTAAAGTGTAACAAACTAACAAACAAATAAGAGCTAAATATAACAAAAGCTAAATATTTTCCGCTCTTTAAATATTTAAATTAATACAAATGTATTAAGCAAAAATTTTTTCGGCAAGAAAATTTTTCTAGTTGTACACTTACTATCAAGAAAGTACCGGGAAAAGGTTAATAAAACACAAAATGTTAACAATTCTTCCAAATTTATTGTATCGCCTTCAGAATAGGCCCCTTCAGAAATAATACACTTACGCCAACGAATAATCTAATTATCAAAACTTTTTTAAAAGCATTTTTACTCGACTCGAATCGACTTCAGTTCTAGTCGCGAATTCTCTTTGATATCTTCTATCGACTGAAAACGGGTACCGCGAAGTGGTAATTTGAGTTTTGGAAAGAGATAAAAATCGTGAATACGGTGGTTGTTCGATGGTATTGGTTGCGTTTTTGGTCAAAAATTCGTTCACAATGATGACCTCGTGCGATGGCGCATTGTCGTCGTGTAATATCCAAGAATTTTCTTTTCACAAATTTGGCCTTTTTCGACGAATTTGCTCTCTCAAACGCCGCATAACGCCAAAGTAATATTCTTTATGTACATTCTGACTTTCTAGTAAAAATTCCGAGTGCACAACACCTTGATAGTCAAAGAAAACAGTCGATATGACCTTGACTTTTGATTGCCTTGTCTTTGTTTTTTGCGAAGCTTGTTGACTAGTTTGCATTTCAAACTCGTAAATCCATGTCTCATCACCAGTAACAATACGTTTTACGAATGTAGGGTCGGAATTGACTCGTTCTAACATGACTTCAGCGACTTTTACGCGATTGAGTTTTTGAAGAAAATTCAGATCTTTTGGGACTAGTCGAGCGGCAACGTGTTTCATACCCAAGCGATCATTTAAAAAGGTACGAATCGATTCGTGAGACACAGAAAACTTAACGGTTATCTCTCTTAAACTTGAATGAAGATTTTCAGTCACAATTTTCTTCACTTTAGCGATGTTAATTTCAGTTGAAGGCGTTGATGGCCGACCAGAGCGAGGCAAATCTTCTAACAAATCTCGACCGCTTTTGAATGCACTGTACCACTCATATGCACGACTTTTTGATAAAGTCGAACATTTTCAGCGACTCTAAACATGAAATTCTTTTTGCAATGCAAAATTTGAGACAAACTCTTTGTTCGATGTTTTATCCATTATAAAAATCGCAAAACACTCTTGAGATAAGCTTACAAAATCGAGTACTGAAAAGAAACTAAATGACAGATATTGCTTAAACCTCGCGCCAACATAGAAAACAGTTGTGCCAACTTAACCATAAAAAATAATTATTTGAATTGAATTTGGAATTAGAATTATTTATTATCCATTCCCGATACTCTTTTGACAGAATCTATACCTATGTTACTTACTTATATGTATTTTGCCGAGCGCACTCTTGAGGTCAGTTATACAATTTTATTGCAAGAAATGTTAGATGTTCAATAACGTATATAGGTTTCAATGAATTCAGTTTTCATATTCAGTTTTTCTAAAAATGGTTTACCATCCTTCTATTACAGAAGAAAACTCAGTTATTAGTGAACCCGCGGTTCCGAGCCTGCCAGAAATAGGAAATATATCTTAAATCCGATGACTAATATGATTCGCGAACAGATCTAATAATAATTTATGTTGATATAAGAATATCGTACGTTTTCTAATAGTTCCCCTCGACCTTGTTATGAAGACATAACATTAGCACACATGACATGACAGAATCTGTCAATGAATGCTTTCGCTATTTCGATGAGTTTTATGAAGATAATATTATATAATTGATGTAATATGTTTATACCTAAGTAAATTACAGGTACGTTATGTATATGTCGGAGAGCCAAGGGAATGCCAAGTGACAATTATTTCGATTGTAGATTTTTGTATGTGGCAACTTTAATTGTCACTTGAGTGTGGTTGTCTTGCGGTGACAGGTGAAATAAGTTAGGTTGGCGGGCCGCTCCGAAAAGAACATTGCTAAAGAGAACATGGCAACGGTCGGTCGCATTACAGCTAACCTCACTGCACTCCCTGTAATTGTAAGTTCAATCTTTAATTCTAAATTATTGTGAGCATCATCGGGGATTTGGTAAAGGTTATTTAGTGTAGTAGTAAAGATTATTGTATTGGACATTAAAGTGTGGTGATTTCAGAAATGTCAAGTCAGACTAGCATTCTGATGAACGCGGGAATAAAGACTCCGACATATATATAAAAGTATCGTAAAAAGTTAATTAACAAACTTTTTTCAAAGTATTACCGACTTCACTTCCCCTTGATCGTGATAATTGTTTTAAGCTGTATTTTCATTTCTTAACTTTCCATCCTTAAAGGTGAAATATTTTCTTCAAATTTAAATGGAACCAACCTTAAGTACAGCCAATTCAATTAAAAAAAGAATTACTTAAATCTGTTTCCAAATGGCGAAGATATTGCGTAACATACCTACACACAAAAAGAAGTCGGTTAAAAATATTTCCAAGAATATTCTATGTTGGTTTAGTGTGAGAAATTAGACCCTAGTTTACCCTCTATTGCCTTACAGTATTTGCAACACGTTAGTGGATTGGCCGGTCGGGGTTGACCACGATGAACGTCAAATTGGTGATGTTCTGATAAAAAGGCAGGTCAAAAGTACCCGAAAGTGATGAGCTTTAAAAAAAGGTTTAATGACAGTAGAGGAAGTTCGTGAGCTTATGTATGTATGTAAAGAGAACACTACTATGAAAACTATTTGTACGATATTTCAAGCAGGTTGGAGGTACAGGAGAAAAAGTCTGCTGTGCCTACCAGAGTAAGATGAACAAATGGTGAACGAAACAGGTAAGCGGCGAAGTGAATGCTTGCAGCTGAAATGTATTCCTAAGTCGATAGAGAATTATATCTCATACGTAGTAACATATATTCTGGACATGGCAAAGTTAAAATATGTGCGTATGGTCTCAAGGTCTATGTAGTGAAAAATTTGCAAGTATTTGACAAGGTTACGTACTACACAGTGCGAAAGGAATTCGTCGCGCGATCGCTCATTTATGTGAAAAGAATAACCTGAATCGGTTTTCTTGTAGTGGAGTGCAGTGCAGTGCAAGGAACTAATGGATCAAGAATATCAATTGAATTTCATTTCATTCAACTGCGAGTTACGCAACTGGCTATCAGTCTAAACTGCAACTAGTACAAGGACGTACATGTGACTTGTTATAAAAAGGTCCTGATTAATTAATTTGTTTATAATTCGGTACGTAAGATATACATTATTTAAAACTTGGTGTGTGTTTTGTGTACTGCAAGTCTTCTGTTACAAAGCCATTGTTATTGGTACGTGTGTGGAATAATAATGGGTGTATTTCAAACTAATTAAAGTTATAATAAGCAATTTGTTTGTGAGTGTAAACACGTACTTGACACTGTTGGAAGGTGATTGAAACTTAGAGGAGCGCACACCAACACAATACGTTACTTTTTATATAAGATAACTCAAGAGACGAAGTCAGGACTGGTGTTGTACAGAATGTGTGTCGGTAACTTGTTTCAATGAACATATGCGAACTTTGCAACCTGATATAAAAAAGTGTTCATATTTTAAGATCGTAGTAGATCTGACATATCATCGTTTCCCTGCCCTTTTCCCAATTTTATTTGGGGTCGGCGCAATGTGTAACATTGCAAAAGGGTTTTAGCTGCTTTCTTTTAAGGCCGGCCGCCTGCCTGACCACAACCCTCCTTGGGAGTGTGATCGTTTTCAGTCGGGACAAAGGAAGAAGGTAAATTGGTGCAAAGAGAATGGTTAGAGCGAGGGAGCTTAAAGGACGTCCTTCTAGGGTGACTACTGAAGATAACCCTGAAGATGCCGTGGCTGCGGTTAAAAAAGGCGTGGAAAAGATTCCTTAAGAAGAGTGGGCTCACTGCTTGAGTCAATGGTTTCATCGCATCTTCGAAAAGCAATAAAGATATTCACAGGCTTCTATAGCATTCCGTTTTTTATTTGCTAAAAACTTTTAGTTTGACCCCCGAATATGCTCACTGACCGCATTGATAATACCTGCCAACTGATCGCTCAAAGCCAAACCGCAAGTGAGACGGCTAACCGCCAATAAATTTAGCAGTAGCTAGCCCCCTCTGTTTCAATTATTGGTTGTGAAAATAAAAATGTAACTTGGAAATTGAAAAATATGTCCGTGAATTATGATTTCGTGGCTCTTGTGTCACTGGCCCTGTCTATACATCTGCGAGCCAGGCAATAATTTTCTGTTATCTGAGCGATTCTGATTTTACTGGTAAATTGTCACCAATTTAGACATCAATCCTGTTCTACATGACATCTAAAATAACTGGTTAATTAAGATCTCGTCAGCTTAAATTCCCGGTAAAGAAAACGCATAAAAGGCTAGTTCAGTTTATGGAGCATGGAATTTGTAATTTTGTTTATCTCCGAGCCCTTGAATGCGAAATGCTTTCACGTGGGAGAGCCATGCTTCGGCACGTATGGGCCGGCTCGACTCCGTTCGATACCACGGCCTCACAGAAAACCGGCAGTGAAGCAATGCTTGCATTGCATTTCGCCGCGCGAGTGAGGTTACCGGAGGCCCTAACTCTTCCCTCTCCCTTATTCCCGTCCTTTCCCTCTCCCCCTTCCCACTCTTCCCCCCCTCTCAATCTTCTCCTACTCCCACCTTAAAGGGCGGCAACGCACTTGTGACTCTCAAGTTACAGGTGCCCATGGACGGCGGTAATCATTTACCATCAGGTGACCCATCTGCTCGTTTACCCCATATAACATAAAAAACAAAACTGATTTTTCTTTATGCTCATATACCACGTCGAGCGAGCATGTTTTACTAGGCTGCCCGATTATAACGTCTTTTTTGTTAGACAAAGGAAATTAATAATAAATCTTATACAAAGGGTGAAAAAATAACTAATAATTTCAAGTTAAATTTTAACAGAGAATAATTACCATCATGAGATAATTAAGATCAGGGTGGTGAACATCTCACTATAATGGAACGAAAAGAACAAGCAATTTGACTGAAAATCGGTCAAGGTCTTTGTAAATTTAGAAGCAGATCAATCGACACACGTAGACTTTCCACATCAAATACATACCTATTCCAAAACTTCGGTTAGATAATCCCTTTCCAACAGATAGATAATCGGTATGTTTCCTTGGTATTTTAATACTATCAGCCATATTAATGTAACTGAAGTCAACCGAGTGTGAAATAAATTGATTACTCGGTCGACCTTACCTTTGACAATAAAGAGAACAACTCGGGATCGAAATCATGCCTCATGCCGATATAGTGATATAAGATGTCGCCAGCTTACGCTCACTACATGCGAGGCAGTGATGGGCGTAACTAGTTACTTATGTAATTAATATTTGAATTACAAAATAATTTTATTAAAATGTAATATGTATCATCGTTATTACACAGCATTCAATAATTTGTTATTATTAATCTATTTGCTTTTTGCCCATCACTGATACGAGGTACCGCTACATTAGTACAGAAGAGTAAGACCCAAACATGATCAAGCAATGTCAAACAAGGTTCAATTAAGGAAACTCTTTTAAAAAAAAGGATTTAGTTTAAATAAGAGAGTTGGCAACTTTTAAGGTTAACCAAACGGAGATTATGTATTCTGTGTTACGAGTTATAAATATTGACCACTAATTTAATATTAAAGCGTGTACCCTGTTTATACATGAATTAATTATTCATAGAGAGGTAGGTACTTCATACATACTGTTAATATGTATACATATTGAGTTAATTGCTATCTTGCACGTTTAAATAAATAAATAGATACATAGGTGTGTTTTAATCACTGAGGCTGGCTTGACTCACATGTGTGCTTTATCGACAATTTGCAATAGAGGATACTTAAACACACGTTTTCTATAATTAAAATAAATTATTTGTACAAGTCAGCTAACACAATGTCCTAAAATACACTGACAATTATCGTCCGTTATTATTTATTTTAAAGTCATCTGAATTAAGAGTAAATAATTTAACAGCAATAATATTTTGCTATTTTATAAAAAATTGTACCGAACCTACTATTTTTAAGTTTGGTACACAAATACCAGCATTTGATCGTACGAATACACCAAAATTCTAGTTTCTGTAATTTAATTTAAAAAAAACTTTATGGATCATGTTTATTAATGTCTGTTTACAGTAAATATTATCATGTATCTTTTATAATTAAAATTTAAAACTTAATCCCTTACTTTACTGTTAAGTTGTCACCAGTTTGGACATCATCCTGTTCTACAAAACATCTATAACAACTGGTTAATTAAGATCTCGTCAGCTTTAATTCCCGGTAAAGAAAACGCATAAAAGGCTTACGCGTACGACATGTGACATGACATCGCGGGGCTAATCTACCCCTTGCTGCGAGAAGGTGGCCGTGGGTGGTAACCTTTGCGTTTTGTCCAAGTGCGCGTCACTGACACTTATTGTTCATATGAAAATGTTTGACAAATAATATTAACGTATTTATTACGTATTGCCCCTGCCCCGTATAAATAATACTTAACAATAAAAAACGCGCGAGATTTCTTTGGGACACCCGGTTGGAACGAAGTTCCTTTCGCTATATTATATAAAAATATTTAATGAATTGAATAAATTGTATCAATATTGTAAAAACTCGAAATTAAAATTTCAACATCTACGAAAGTTGCCCGAACTAATATATGAATAACTAGCAACCTGCCCCGGCTTCGCACGGGAAGTAGTGACATCTTCAACAATCATCATCATATTTCAACCAATTTACACAAAACGTTAACAAATTATACACCTAAACCTCCCTTGTGAATCACTCTGTCTATTGGTGAAAATCGCATGAAAATTCGTTCAGTAGCTTGTCAGTTTATCGAGAATAGACTGACAGACGTGGCGGGGGACTTTGTTTTATAATATGTAGTGATTAGTATACATCCAACATCAAAGTTACAGTAGTATCGCGCAGAATCCACAGATGGCGTGAATAAGATAAATCAACTCGCGGTCAGCATTTTTTGTTGCGCTAACACCTTTTAAGCGGTAAGGAACTCCGTTCGTTATTTCCTAATATTATACTTTGTTTTTCTTAAATTTGTAAACTTGTTTTCTACTGTGTACAATAAAGAATTTTACTTACCAATTTTGAAAATACCATTATTTTCCGGGAAGTATATAATAATATGTATATATAGTAATAGTCATGATTTCCTAACATGGACATGCCATATGTCCATGTTAGGACATGACTATTGACTATTCAAGAACTACTGGACTAATTATATTATATATTAGTAATTTAATTTAGTTCACTAAGTCAGAATTTTAAATAAGTGGCTAGGTATTCATTTAATTAATTTGTTAGTTTATATTATGTAGGCGCCAAGTCAAAATTTTATTTAGGTGTTTTCATTAGTGTGGGAGTTTACTTTGGCCAACAAGTTTATTTTTTATTATTTTTCACTTATCAGTTCTTTTCTTCTTTTGTCGGCTTAATTTTTGTTAATGATTTTATAAATGTTAGTAACAATCCAAATAAGGTTTTGTTAATGGGTTGTAAAGTTAAAAGGTTAATGAAAAATTGGGAAAGTTGCCTGGAAAGTGAGGAAATTCACTTTCACTTCTCACAAGGCTCAACCATTTGGAAACGGTTATAGATTGAAACAGGCAGATATGATATTATGTTATCCATTTTTTTTGTTTAATAGTTTTACATTTGACAAAGCAAACTATTGTTGCGGTGACTCTGGGTGTGTTGATCAATAATTTTTAATTATAATAATTTTTTAATTTTATTTAATTGACAATTTCGAATAAGTGATGATTAATTTTATGAAATAAAGATTTTGAATTTGAATTTGAATTCACAATGAGGAAGTCACTTACACAATCTAATCACTAAACGTGAGAGAATTTTTAACCGACTTCAAAAAAGGAGGCGATTCTGAGTTTGGCGTTGCATAAATTTTTTTGTACGTTTACCGATATTTAAGTCATCTATGGACTGATTTAAAAAAATCTTATTTTGTTTGAAAGGGTATGCTCTCAAGGTGATCCCACCAAGTCCGGTACCGATAATGGTATCTAAGGGAAAACGAGGGAAACTCTCCGAAATTGTACATGAAGAAGTGCTGAATGTGATTGTTACTAACCGACTTCAAAAAAGGAGAAGGTTCTAGGTTCAGCTATTACTATATTTTATTATGAGTTATTTAATCACAAGACAAAATAAAAATCCAATTTAAATGCAATTTCGGGCTTATTCAATTGAACTTCGAAAACCTAATGTACTGCAGTTCGGTAACTTACATTACAGTATGTAATGTTCTGATTACCATATCTACTCAGTAAGAACGTATCGTACACTAAAAATGGAAAAACAAACACTAAAAAAAACTCAAGTAAACGGACTTCAAAGAACACTAACAAAGGGCACTGAAAAATCAAAAATAACAAATTTAATTGAAAAGACAATTCGTTTGCCCGTTGACGACAAATTAACAAAGTTGTTAACAATTGCTTTTACGCACTCTTGCTTGACGCACTTCAGTTGAAAACAGAATTTTGACAAGTTTTGGCATACAACGGAACTGGTCTTGTAAGGTAAACGTGATTTTTAAATCGGTTTACCTCCCTAATGTTCCATCGCGGAGGAGGGAAGTGATAACGTGAAAAAACACATTAATTTCCTCTGGCTTCCACTCATCTAATGCTTGTCATTGTTACGTACAGACTTCAGTTAAAAAATCTTACGTTGTCACTCTCCCTAATTAGCATACAAGCATATTAAACATTTAATATATTGGAATAATTAAGTGATAGGTGACTGATATATGATTGTTGTTTACACCGATATTATGCAGGGCTTGTTTGGCATTGCTATCATTATATAATTTCACGGCACATTGGATCTAATTCTACATTTTGCTCAGTTTCAATACATCATTCAATCATTTTAACACTAAATGAAAATATAACCGCAGTCAAGTCGGTTGTGTAATATGAAAGATACTCTGGAGCCTTCTCGATACGGTTCCATTGTAATGTAAATATTGGAATTGTGCTGCGTTATCGACAACCATTGTATGTTTACTGCAAAAGCTTGGCTTTATGAAGTTAAAGATCTCTTGTCCTTGTCCTTTAACATTGGGGCAAACCGTTTGCCCACCTGAGTTTGTGTTCGATAATTTTTCTGATCTCTTTCTCGAACACGGACGACATATGCAATTACAATGATTTTGCTCAACTTTGTTTCCTTTCAAGAATGATTATCACTACATATTATAAAACAAAGTCCCCCGCCGCGTCTGGCTGTCTGTTCGCGATAAACTGGAAAACTACTGAACGGATTTTCAAGCGGTTTTCGCGGATAGACAGAGTGATTCACGACGAAGGTTTAGGTGTATAATTTGTTAACGTTTTGTGTAAATTGTTGAAGATGTCTCTACTACCCGTGCAAAGCGTAACCAATGAATATGAAATGGGGACTCTTTCATTTAAGTATACATTTTTGATCTTAAGTTACCTGCAATATAGGAAATAGTATTATGTGGCGTACGACACCACGTGTAAATGTTACAAACACTTTAAGAGGACAATGGACTGTATTTGAGATATAAGAACCTCAATCAATCAAACACCAGTGTGTCTTATTTGCAGATGATACAACCATACCATAATTGAACATCATAAGACGCAGAATATAAATTTAGAAATAACACTATGTAATGTGAAAAATAGGACACTATGTGATGTAATTAAATGGTTAGATACCAATAAATTAAAAATCAATATTTCCAAGACTAAGTTCATATATTTCAAAACGTGGAAGAGTAAACCTTTACAAATTGCAAATGCCTTACTCTTTAAATTAAGTAAAAATGTAACTTAAAACTAAGGGAATGGATATTACATGTGTAATTCGGGACTTAATTGCGATAATAATTAAAAAGTACAATACCTCTTAGTTACCCGACGTTTCGATCGAATTGCACCAATCGTGGTCACGAGTGGATTAAGGAAATGGAATTTGTTACGGACTAATTGGCATAGGGCAAGGGGCTTATTTTGTTAACTGATCTCTTGAGGAGATTCTTTTGAGCACGAATAGTTGCACAGCGGATGATGATGCTCACCAAAATGGACTTCTTCAATACGAGCCAGTGGCCATTTGCAAGGAGGGACGTTATCTGTTTTTACTAAGACAATATTGCTGTAACCTATTTAAATATTCTTCTTTCCATATACGCCAGATCATTTGAGAGCACTTTTGTAGATATTGCCAACGTGACAATCTATTTATAATAGTGTTTTCAACATTGTAATCAGGTACCGATACTAAACAAGATAAAGTTAAATAATATTAATATATGTTATTACTAATCCCGACGTGCAGTTGGAACTGCAACGAGAATACAAAGCTTGTAGTGAAGCCATTGCGGAGTTCATATGTAAGTGCTAAGTTCCGACAGTTACATCAGCAGAATATGACGCAACTTCATAATGCTCTTTCAAGCAAAATTGACGTCGCAATACCAACTTTATGGATATAACAGTTCTCAGAAAGCGCGCACAAAACACTTACTACTGATGATATCGTTTCACCTATTTACGAGTAGTGGTATGTAGTCTAGTAGTAAAGACTGCCTTCTCTGGGAAGTTCTATGGTTTTCTGGGTAGATATTTTTACAAAACCATTAATACAAAAAAACATCAATTTACCAACTCACCGGATACAAGTGTAACTGCTGACTGTTATAGGTACTCGTGTTACTTATACAATAAGTTACCGACCGATTAGATCCTTTTAAAAAATACTTAACAATTACTTAGAACCGCAAACATTACTCACAAACGTTATCCGAAAATACAACTTTTTGAAACGAAAAAAATGGAGGAGTGACATAACAGCGTGATGAGTCGACGGTTCAATATTCAGTAAAACGTGACATTGTCAAAATATAGAGGATTAGCTCACGACGAGTGTCGATCGAGAACAAACATTAGCGAACTATGTAAATACGACAACGTCACGAGACGATCGTATTTATTGGTTTGGGCCGAGCATCGTTTGAGCGATCTAATTGCTATTAATCCTCCTTTGACGGTACGATGTAGGGTTATGATCTCTTTGTAGATGAAGCTCGAACACTATCTTCCAATAAATCACGTGGAATATAAACCTGAGATGCTATGTGTATATGTTTATTACTATGTGTTAAGCTAACAAACAATAATTGTAGCTGAAATATGACCACCCTTCCGATTAATTATAGGAGATGAAGGAGGAATCGTTGAGACAATAGGTAATAGTACATTAGTTACATATAAAGGCGTTTATAATATTAGTTATATTGTAACATGAACCCGAATTTTTATAAAAATTTGGTAATTTAAGTCTTTTCTTAAAATCTACATTTTTTTAAAGAAAAAACGAATAGCTTTATAATGTATTTTACACAACCATCTATTAAAAGTAAGTGACGATGGAAGAAATTACTGTTTTTACACGTCGCCGTCGGTTAGTCGTAATTCGAAGGAACGATTTCGAAATTAGTTCGTTCGTTTGGGTTTTCTACATTTTTTTCTTTTAAACGACCCTTTTAGTAGAGCGAACAAAACAAAAATTATTAAAATCCGTCGGCCATATTTGAGTTTTAGCGAGACTATCGAGCTTTTATAATGTTATATGCCTTTATAATGTTACTTTGTATTTTTAAAGTGTCACATATATGTTGTATTTTCAATTAAGTTTGACGAGTTGTTTATTTATTTATCGACTACAGATTTCTGAAGAGAATAGAGAGAGAGAGAAGAAGAAATATTATCTGAGTTACATTTGAAGTTCAACCTGAAATAGAAATGAAAATTAATCATGATGTACGAATTCTGCACGTGTATAACTGGCTGTGTTGAAAACAAATTGAAGGGTCGCTGCAGAAAAATGAACTTCATAAAATATTTGTGAAGAGGGACAGAAAATGTTGATAGTTTAATGTAATATATTTGGACGTCATTTTTCATATGGTTAGTATCCTGCAAAATTTATACACAGTGTCCGAATTTGTGAGCGCAACGATGACACTAATGCTGTACAGTAAAATGTTCAATTTCATTTCACTCAGTACGATTAAAATGTTCTTCAAGCCGCGTTGAAGTCGCGCGCTGTGTCTCCAGCCGGTTGTTAAAAGTTAATTGTTATTAATAATAAGAAGTTGTACGAACCGTGCATCTGAACTTGTGTCTTGACTGAAGCTGTTTAGCTAGTTTTTACACGACTGCTCAAAAAAGGCGTGTAATATTTTCAGGGTGCATGTATGTGTGTATGTATGTATGTATGTGAGCTTCGTTATTTCTCCATAACTTCTAAATGCCTGAACAACGTGCTACCTATATTTTGGCGCCAAAAGTCGGATACTTTGATTTTTACAATTTTAATATACATACCCAGTAACACTCACGCAATAAAGCCGAATCTAAGCACAAAACATTCATTAAAATCGGTTCAGCTGTTTAGTAGTTACGATAAAATACTCGCAAAAAACTTAACCCTCTTTCTAGTTTCTAGATAAGTTTTGTTCCTAGAATGTGAAGACTGTTCCGATTGCAAAGGAGAATGATAACATGCTACAGCATTTTTAATGTGGCTTCGCCGTCGGAGCGAGGAGCCTGCAACGGTCAGCCCTCTTCATAATTTGCATCCATTTCTATCGGCTTTTAGGAGCGAATGAAACAATTAAAAACTACAAACAGGCAAGTTCTATACTTGCCCAGATATTTATTTTTATTGTATCAAAAATATTTTTACCGTTTTATTAATACGTGTTTTAAATAGTGTGACATTTTTGCCAGAGTTTGGCACTCGAGACTCGAGATGATTTTTAGTCTGATTTATTTTAGATACAGACAGGGCTTATATACTAATGTGGTGCATGTGTACAATTGTTTTATTTAATCTCTAAAGTTAATCTATAAATGTGACTTATCGAAGTACGTGCAATTATGTACGATGTGCTCGCTACATATACTCCCCCCTAAAAAAAAGAGGCATTCCGTTTTTTTCCAATATTTCATAAACTATTAATATTTAAGAAATTTCAAAAAAAGATTCTAAAAGAGAAAGAAATCCAATAAAAGTCTCCTAGCTTCCTTCCGAATATCAATTTTGCTGAAGATTTTTTCCTTCTCTAATATATAAGTGAAATCGGTTGATCGTGGAAGTTGATATTTATCAGGTACAGTTGCGTTATTGAACATTCGATAATCTCCACATGGTCTCCATTCGCCATTCTTTTTCTTAACCATGTGTAAAGGACTAACCCATGGGCTGTCCGAAGGGCGACAAATGCCAAGCTTCATTATACTATGAAATTCCTTTTAAGCTATATGATATTTATCAGGGGGTAATGGTCTTGCACGTGCTGATACAGGCGGTCCTTTAGTGATAATATGATGCTTGTCTTGTGTTGTCAATAGTACAAATTGTTTGCTGCATCAATTTGATCAGGGTTGCAGGCGTCGTCAGCTCAGTTACCCTGTCTATAAGTTTCCGACCAGCTATGTCGACTAATAACTTGTAATTCTAAAGAATCCGCTCCAATAGTTGGTTACGTCACATCGGTGATAACGAAGTTCCATGTAAAACACCTCCGTAGTCCCAAGTTTAAAGTAAGTGTTTTTTCATCGTATGTCTTGATTTTTGCACCATTAGCAGCGCAAAGTGTGTATTGTTCATCTTGTATAAATGAATGTCTCTGTGGCTTGCCAATAACTGAAATGTTTGCTCCTGTTTTAATTAAAAATCGCATACCACTATTTTGGTCAGTAACAGTGAGGCGGTTGGACGGGTGAATAGCACAAAGATCCGCCGTAGTCTGTGCTTTAATTAGTTTCCCTGGTCCCTTGAGTTAAATTCCTGTTTGCAATCATGGTTTAACACATTTTCTTGATACTTTCTTTTACTTTCTTTAACACATTTTCTTCATACTAAAGGTGTCTTTTTTCTTGACTGATCTTGAACTTAACTTCGATAGGGAATGTTGATGATCATAATAACTTTGAGTGCTGCGTCGATTGTCTCTGCATTCGCGCTGAATTGCGTTCCAATTGTATTTTTGCGAACTGTGCTAATATGCATGTCATTGCGCCGTCGTTTGTTTTGTTTACATTTTCGTTTACAGCTGAAACTTCGGCAAGTTTCGAATTTGTTAATATTTTGTCGGCCTCAACCACAGAAGTTTGATGGTTTCGTCGTCAATTTTTCCTTTACCCAGAACTCGCATCTTGCGTAGAAGTTGTGATGTGATGGCTTTTGATCGCCGAGGTCCATTTGCGACAATAATTTTTGAAATTCACGCTGGTCTGATTCCTCATAGCAATCGATTAGGCGTTCCTTAATGGTCTTATACTTTTCTGTGGATGGCGGGGAGGTTGCGCCGCAGGCTTGTGCGGAGGGTGTTCGAGCATAATTTGCCTGTTGATATACACGGACTCCAATCGTAATTGCCGAATATAATCTCAATTAAATAATATGTGATATGTTTTTGGTAAACAATTGATGATCGGTGACTAATTTAGCTAACCTACTTCATAATATAATTGTTATTTTACAGTAAAATAACCATAAACCAAATATGAGAACGAAATTGCCTTAAGTAGTTCAATTATTCATGATTCAGTGACTAAATATGAGAATAAAACTTCGTTAGGTGGTCTTCATAGTTAGATTTAGTGAACCAAATATGAAAATAAAAGTTTCTTAAGTGGTATTCACAGTTATTGAAGATAAAATGGTTGTAATCACTTATGCGATAGGTTACTTCACTCCTTGAGAGAAGGCACCTATCGCGCCTGAGACTAAAAATATTTATAAAACCTTTCACTTCAGTTTGGTTCGTGCACAGACGGACATTAGAGGATGTTACTATTTCTTAAGTCTCAATCACTAATTACTTAAGTACTTAGTAATCTTTTGTGTGGTGAGCTTATTAGTGTGGCATTAAAACATTGTCATGTATATGGACTACATTAATTATGTGCTGTTAATTTCCTTGATATTCCAAGCCCAAACCTTTGTTTATAATTACTCATTAATATTAACAAGTCATACAATGGGGCTTTTCGAAACCTTACCCTGACGAGGGCCCCTCGGTGATAAAAAAAGTGTATATTTTATATCAAAGAGAGCTTTTGAAATGTTTACATACATATATTCAAAGATTCAAGCCTTTTTCTTTTCGGGGTTGGCAGAGACAACAGCCCGCAACTTAAACAGAACCTAACAGATAATAATACTCTAACCCCCAACGGACAGCCGAATTTGTTCGTTTATGTCACATATTATGTATTTACTTGTTATTATTACAATGGCAATCATTAATGGAACTATGATAAGTTGAATTGTGGATTCTTGGATTTTTCCTGTACCCTGAAAAGGTACAGGAAAAAACTAGGGGTCGCATACCGGGATCCCGGATTTCGAAAATACCGGCCTACTGGACCAAATCCAACACTTAAAAATACCGGTATTAATTTCACAAAAACCGGGATGTTCGGTATTTTTGGAATTGAGGAAAAATACAATTCCAATTAGATAGCGTCTGTGCGGAAAGAGAACATGGTAAGATTTTAGGTCGCAACAGTGCTAAATTATCTTTTTTGTTGTTGACAACACTGTTATGTCATTATAGTTCAACAGTAAACATCTTGATACTTAATGTGAAAAAATTTAAAATATAAAATGTTTGTGAATAATAAGAATTATACTATCAAGTCACTATGTTGCTCCGTAATAATTAGGAACTTAATTAGTGATATGTGTAAGGTATGTAAAAAATTAAAAGAATAATAGTATTAGTACTTAAGATAGAGAATACATTTTTATTCAAAATACGTAGTACTAAAAAATGTTTCTTATAGAAAACTGGAAACTAAAAGAGAATATTTTAAAATAAAAAAACATTAATTATAATCAAAGTCTAATTCTAAATACTCAATATTAACTATGGTTGAGCTAGCTATGGAACTAGCTGAGAGGTCCAAAGAAGTATCTTCTTTTGAATATAATGTGCTTGAATCTGTTACATTGATAATAAATTCTTGCATATCTTCTGTCAAACGGTCTTGTTCCCAATATTTTGTTCAACATGTATGCCATGATCACATTCCGTTTTCCAGTGCGCTGCAGTAATATTATTGAAGCATTCATTTATAATTGGCAATATTTCTTTAGCACAATTATTCACATTTTTTGCTGCCACTTGTCTTTTTACTAAACTCCATATTAGTTCAATCGCATTAAGATCGAAAATACCAGTTTTGAAAAATTAAACGGTATTGCTACCTCTAGTCCAAACTAACAGAGAATAATACTCAATCTACTTCCCAATTAGTATGTTTATTGTATGTACTACAACTCTACAATATATTAAAATTTTGTACTTATAATATTTTCGTATTATTTTTTTATTTTATATACATTATTGTTATACTTTATTTTCGACACTGACTTAAAATTTTTACTTCACATTATTAATATAATATGTATTGAGATGTACTATTTATTACTGAATATGCATAAGTAATTCAAATGAAATATAATATAATTGTAATTTTAATGTATTGGTCCTGATCACGTTCTTGCATGCCACTGGGGTCCAGTTGAAAACCAGCGCTCTGGTACCTATCATTATATTGTGTGTATTCTTATTTTGTATTCTTTTGTCCTTGTATTATATATATTTAAGATTGTCTCGTCGTGCTGAAATAAATGTTCTTTTTCTTTCTTAATATTGTAGCTTCTTTAGAAACGTAGTTTGTTCGTAGCCCTCTAATTGCTAAACGCCGTCAACAATTCTCGTTTATATTCTCCTCCGCGAGGTCACGTCGTCCTCGCGTGCACTCAGCCTCACCTACTAGGGCAATAGTTATTGCATTCCGGCTTCAATTGTAACGTTAGAATGAGATCTAAGCGTAGCATAACACGCAACACACTCTCTTTTGTACCTTTATAGCCCCAATTTAAAATAATAAGAATTGCTAGTCCCTCGGCCATTTGTAGGTAGTATATTAAAGATTTCAGCAATTCAATTTCGACGTATTATTATGTTAGACAAGTGGAAGCTCTATTAAATGGAAGCTAGTGGAACATTCTGCGCCGTGCGACATTGACATGTTCGGAGTGCATCAGCTTGCATTCGTTGAAGCGTGTTCTTGTCATATACTAATGAAACCTAAACCTAGGTTACTCGTGCAGGCAGAACGTATCATTGGATGAGTAAACATACTATTTGAATATTGTTTATATTGCTATAATATCTATTCAGTTCATCTATCATTCATCTATCTATTAAGTTATCATAGGTATACATCTATATATTAATACGTGAAGCGAAAACTTTGGATCCCTTTTTACGAAAATTGGGCGGACGGAGGAGTATGAAATTTCGCACACTTATAGTTTATACAGAGAAGAAGTGACGAATGCTAAAATTTTTGAACAATATTTGCTACAAAGTTAAAAAAAAATGCAAAAAACGGGTACATACAGCTATGAGTGTCCAGTATATATTTTGACCTGTCATGGTACAAAAGTCTATACAATGACAGGTCAAGTAATATTGGCCATTGAAATAAACCATGGTCGAAATTCGACCACCACGGGATCTCTAGTTAATATAAATTTAAAACACCCCGACTCGAAAATCCCTTCAACGATTAGAAAAGAGCTGACGATCTTCGAACGGCTGAACACATTTTCTTGAATTATATCTAAGAACACTCTCGATCAAGTCACCTTTCAAACAAAAAACAAACACACTTACATCGGTATATTTGTTTGGGAGCTACGATGCCACAGACAGACACAAGACACGTCCGCAGTTAACCTAGTTGTTTTATGATAAAAAAATGGACATTTCGATTACCACGCATTTTTATTTGTGGATAAACAGTAAAAAAATGATTAAGAATTTCGATACCCACAGTCTGGGCAAGTGGGGCGTCATTTTTTTATTAAACAATTTAACGAAAAATAAATGACTTTTTTACATTTCGTGTAATATCTCGTTTCCAGTACGTTTTTCGTTATATGTGCCCAAAGCTTTTTTGTTCTCCATTAAATTACCTATAAAATGAGACCTGTTTAAAGTCGCTTGCCCAAACAGCGGGTATTGAAATTCTTAATCAGCGCATTTTTTTACAATTCATCCAAAAATAAAAATGCGTGGTAATCCAAAATATAGATATTTTAGTTTCTGGACTGGGCTATTATAATGCCGGGGAGCGAACACTTCATCACCCGACACTACCGCGATCATACAGACCCTTATATGAATTGTTATCTGCATTTCTGTATCTTCCACGTGCTTCTCTATTAAGTCTTACCAAATAAATTTGCAATCTCTAGATTGGCTCTGCTCTATATGTAAATTTGGAAATAGACCACCTTACCTGGGTACTGGTTACATCTCAACATGCAGACTTTTCGTCTTTTTAATTTAATTTAAAATGAGGAATGATATTACGAGAGCTGGTCCTTTTTGTTTTTGTCTTTTGTTCTTGTATTTATTTTCCACTTTACATCTGGACTAATTGTATTTTACAACAGCGAATTATACAGCAAAATAATCATGACCGCCTCCCATTAATCATTTGGTCTTGGTTGATTTCATGTTCAGTAATCTCTTTTTAGTCATTTTCTAAAGAACGATGGATGAAATTGAGATTGTTTTAAAGATTTACAAAACCTTGTTTTGAAAGTTGTCTGCTGGGATTGACAGATTAGCTGAAATGATTAATAGATGATATAAATAATAACAAACCTGCATTCACCCTGGAGTATTGTGGTACATCACATAAATGTACATCATTGTGCGGCGTGTTGGGGTTCAATTTAATTAGAGGAGCCAAGCAAGTGGCTCAATGTTTGGATGTAAGCGACCGCCAATAAAGGCTAGATTTGACATTTATGGGTATATGTTCTATGAGTTATATCTTACTTTTTTGTGTCTTACGTCCCCATAACCCTCAGTTGCCTGGAAAACTTTAATCGTGAGTGACGCACGAGGTACGAGAGAAACAACTATAAAACAAAACAGTCTAATATAATGTTTATCAGCGGTCGAACAGATGGATGTTTGGGCAAAAATAACTTAAAGTTATTTTGCAATTTACCGGAGTGCTCGTACTTTGGAGGCAATAAATAGATACTGAATTATTTAAGAAACTTAAACATATTATTCCTGACATTGGCATTACATTACAATCTGCAGATTGCAAACGGTTTTAATTTTCAGCGGTTTTCCTAACCACGATGTAATGACGGTGTTACACTTATTTTTACAAATTCACCACCTACCTTACATTTATTATTCCGATACCGAATTCTGCCGTCATTTCGTGGCTCAGAACAGAATTCTTTTACCAACAAAATTACTTCCAAACGTACTCCTATTTTCCTTTTGCAGGGAAGTAGAGAACGCCATTAATTTTGATTCCAATAACTCGTTTTTATTTGGTTATTTCCTTATAATCAAAGGAATAGCGATGATATATGTAACACAGATACAGATTCTCAGCTTTAGATACACATAATTTACAAACAAGCAATGAAAAAGTTTACCCTAAAATATGGAGTTTTCATGATGTAGGCGGATAAATGAAACATAAAAAAAAAACAATAGTAGAAACTAATTCAGTATCTATTTATTACCTCTAAGGTACGAAAACTCCGGTAAATTGCAAATCACTCTAAATTATTTCCTCTCAAACATTCATCAGCGTAATATCCCGAATCGTGAGTAGAGAGAAGTTTTACTTCAAAATATTATGAAACATTTTTTCTCTTTTTAATTATAAAGTTGATCCGCTCCTCGCAGAAGTTAACTCCATGAACACACACAATTAACTTACTTAAAGTATACTTTTTTAAGTCACAATATTATATAAATTATAAGACTTGTAGCCTAAGTAATTTGTGTAGCACATCCATATATATAAAAATCAATGCCATTTTTCGTTGTAATTTTATAACTCAAGAACGGGCTCACCTATCCAAACCAAATGTTTAGGCTTTGTTCGGACTATTTAGTAGATGGTTTATGTGAAGTTTGCACATAAAAGAAAACTTAACGAGGGTCTTACGCGGGTGAAACCGCGGGGCGCAGCTAGTTTTATATAAATAAAATGTTTATAGTGCTGGAACAAATCATGTCTAGCATTGGTTAGAACAAAATACAGCACACCTATTTGATTTGTAATATATGAGTACTTCATCTTAAATGCGCGTTTAAGAATATTCGGTGGATTCGCCTAATATTATATTTACACATATTCTCTCTCTGCAGGCAAAGCAGATTGCTCGTATTTCTAGCACAGAATATTTCGTTCGTTCGTTGCGCCATCTCTCCCAAAAATGTTGCCTCATTTGTTCGAGATGCTGGTATTGATTCAGGCTTGTTATCTTAATATCAGCCAGTGCTGGTGATGGTAGCGAGGTGAGAGGTTTACCAATCAGGAAATGACACGGAGTTAAAGGAAGAAGGTCTGAAGGATCCGATGAAAGAGGAGTGAGGGGTCTCGAATTTAAAATAGCTTTGACCTGAATGAACAACGTCGATAACTCCTCGTACGTTAAATGATTTTGAGTTTTACCTAACATTCTATACAAGTGATGTTTGGCAGACTTGACGCCTGCCTCCCAAAGCCCACCGAAGTGGGGAGAGTAAGCTGGCGAGAATTTAAATTTAATACCCTCACCGGCAGCAAATGATGAGATCTATTCATTGCTTGACCTTAGAAATTTACCTAAATCATTGTTTGCGCCCACAAAATTTCGACCATTATCGCAATAAATTTCAGTAAGTTTCCCCCTACGTGAAATAAAACGACGTAAACATAAGATGAACGCATCAGTGCTGAGATCAGATGCTATTTCAAGGTGAAGAGCTTTTGTTACAAAACATACGAAAAGGCATAGGTAGCTCTTAATTATTTTACATCCGCGTCCAACACGATCCTTAATAGGAAAAGGCCCTGCAAAGTCTACTCCAGAGATCTCGAAAGGTAAGTTAGGAGTCACCCTAGAAACTGGTAAGTTGCCCATTATGGGACTTATAGTTTTAGCCTTCATGATTCTACACAATCTACAATTGTTAACAGTACCTCTCGCTAACCGTCGACCGCTAATAGGCCAATATATTTGACGTAAATTCGTAAGTAGTAACTGTGTGCCACAGTGTAGAAGTTTTTATGTTCGTGGGCAAATAATAATTTAGTAAAAATGTGATCTGAATCTAATAGAATGGGATGCTTCTTATCATACGATTCCGACGCGCTTTGGATACGACCGCCTACGCGTAGAATGTCGTTTTCGTCCACAAAGAGTCTGAGAGATAGCACACGGGATCTAGAAGGTAAACACTTTTTATTTAGTAGTATATTAATTTCAGATTCAAAACATTCTACTTGGTGTTGTTTAATTAAACAATTTAAAGAAGCTTCTTGTTCATCAATAGTTAAGTAGCCCTTTCGTTTTGAATCTTTATGCTTTAGATTATAGATGAATCTTAGGACGTAGGCCATACTACGTTGCAGGGCAGAGAAACTTGAGTGATTTCCAAAATTCACTGTCCCACAAAGGTAAGTATTTTTAGGATAATTAGTAGAAGTAGTTGTAGCTAGTGTAGTAGTATAAGTTTTCCTTTCAGGTAGATCATTAACAACCTTTAGATTATTAGGCCAATTGGACTGATTTTCCAATAAAAAGGTAGGCCCCTGCCACCATAATGTGGCATTTTTAATGAGCTTGGTATCTAAGCCACGCGATGCGAGATTTGCAGGATTCTCAGTACCGTGCGGTGCAGTGGGACGTGGTGCCATGAACCAGAAGAAGTTAACTGTTGAATTTCAGCAACACGATTGGAGACAAATGTCTTAAGATCTCGGGCATGAGAACTTAGCCAGCCAAGAACAACAGAAGAGTCAGTCCAGCAAAATATTTTATCGAAGTCAAGTCTCAGCGCCTTTATGACCTTGGCTAATAAACAAGCTGCCAATAAAGCTCCACAAAGTTCCAAGCGTGGTATTGTTTGAAGTTTTACCGGAGCAACTTTGGTCTTGGCACAAAGAAGATTGGTAGCGACTCTGCCTGACTTATCCACCAAACGTAAGTAAATGCAAGCTGTATATG
Source organism: Euplagia quadripunctaria (assembly GCA_963859945.1). Lineage (NCBI taxonomy): Eukaryota > Metazoa > Arthropoda > Insecta > Lepidoptera > Erebidae > Euplagia > Euplagia quadripunctaria. Next base: position 211,817 of record OY982560.1, on the reverse strand, counting down.
CGTTTTGTGAAGCGTCACAAAACGTATGGAGCTCAATACGTTCGGGAGCTTCACTTAAAGCGCATCTGGGAATTTGTAGAGATGATAAATTGTTTAAGCTAAAAACAAAATTCATCCACATTCTTTCTATATTAGAAGGAATGGAGTCATCCCAGTTGAGCTTCGTTAGCCATAATTTTTGAAGTATTAATTTTGGAATAATAGTACAAGCGCCTAGAAGGCCGAGAGGATCAAACAGCTTGGCTGAGTTTGATAAAATATTTCTCTTTGTGGCTAAAGAAGGACATTGAAAATCAGTGGGGAAAAGTAAGACGTCAGCGGCTGGATCCCATTTAAGACCCAGGGTACTGGATTGTGAGCTAAAGTCCAAGTCTTTAGGTATAAATGTACTTGGATTATTTTCAAAAATAGAAGATACATTTGTACGAAACTTGCGTAATGGAAAGCAAGCAGAATGAAGAATTTCCGTTACTTTGTTGATAGTAGAAGCCAGGTCGGATTTACTATTACTCCCCGATATATAGTCATTAACAAGAAAATCCGATTTAATTAGTTGAGATATTTTCTCATCACTACACTCTTTAGATAACTGAAGTAAACACCTAGTACTGAGGAAGGGTGCAGAGGCAGTACCGTACGTGACTGTATTCAATTGATATATTTTTATGGGAAGGTCTTCACTATGACGCCATAAGATCATTTGCAGATAGCGCTGCTCAGGCTGAATGAGAACCTGCCCATACATTTTTTCGACGTCTGCTGAAACGACGTATTGATGCTGCCTAAATCTTAATAAAATTGAAAACAAGTCATCTTGGACTACGGACCCTATATATTGGATATCGTTAAGAGATAAGCCAGATGACGTCTCAGCCGATGCGTCGAAAACCACCCTAAGCTTGGTAGTCTCACTGCTCTCTTTTATGACAGCGTGATGAGGTAGGTAGCAGCCACGAGAGGGATTTGTGACCTCACTCATATGTCCCAGGCGCTCATACTCTTGCATGAAATTATTATATTTTTTACGAAAATTAGGATTTTTTTCATTTTCTTCTCCATCTGATGCAATCTTTTTACAGCTATATAATGAGAGTCGCCTAGGACATCTGGTGATTCACGAAGAGGAATCTGCACGTTAAATCTACCATCTTTATCACGGTAAGTAGTCTCATTAAAGAGTTTGTCGCAATAAGTTTCATCAATGGAAGGACAGACGTCAGAAGGTACTTCTTCTAACTAAAAAAACTTGGAAAGTTGAAGTTGAATATCTTTACTGAAGTGACAGAATGTACGATTAGATGTAGTTCAATATGTCGCCGCAGAGGCCGATCCGCCGTACAGAGGGCCACCCACAATCCAACCTAATCGAGTTTCTTGAAGGAGTGGTTTGTTTAGACCAAGTTTTAATTTGGATGGACTAATCAAGTCCCAAAAGACGTCAGCTCCTAAAAGAATATCAATCTCTGATGGGTTATAGAAGCAAGGATCAGCCAATTGAATGTGGCTTGGAATGTCTAAGTCATCAACCAGTATTTGAATTTGAGGAAGTCTGTCTGTAATTATAGGAAGGACGTAGCATTTTACAGGCATACTAAACGAAGAAAATGAAGACTGTATCACAAGATCGCAATGCTCTGTGATGTTGATGACCACATTGTTAAGGCCAGATACACACTGCAGCTGGGTTTTTATTTTATTCAAACCGATTTTAGCCGAAGCCCTTTCGGTGATAAAAAAAGACTGGCTACCACTGTCCAGTAAAGCTCGTAAAACAAAGGATTTGCCATTGTTTGTCACCGTGACCAGAGCCGTAGAAAGAAGAGCTTGGTTAGAGGCGACAGCAGACATACTAACAACACAAGAAGGATCCACAGTCGATTGACTGGGAACAAAAGAAGGTACCTTAGTACTTAGAACATTATTAGAGTTAGTAGTTAGAAGAGAAGCTGACATATCGTCGGGACTTTGTTGCTGTGTCTGTGGAGAAGTCTGTGTAATAGGTAAAGAAGACTGCTTATGTAAAATAGAGTTATGTTTCTTTTTACAGATGCGACAACCACCGAGCCTGCATCGGAAAGACCTGTGACCACTACGAAGACAGTTATTGCATAACTGCCACTGGAAAACCTTCGTTATGCGTTCCTCAACAGGCAACGATTTAAATTTAGGACAATCATATAATTTGTGGGTTTGTTTACAGGCCAGACAGCTATCATTCGTTGGGGATTTTACAATAGAATGTGACGAGACTGTAAAAGCCTTAGATTTAATTAAACTATGACGTTTCAGTTTTACTAGCATGAACAGTTTCTAATACCGTAGCTCGTTGACGGAGAAAATCAAAGAAATCAGTTAATTTTTTTGTATCTAAGGTGCTCCTAAACTCCTCCCAATCTCTAGCCGTCTTTGTGTCTAATGTAGAAGAAGCCATGTATATAATGAGCGAGTCCCAATGCTCTGTCGGTTCTCCTAATGACATTAAAGCGCATAAGTTCTTAGAAATTAAATCAATTAAGTCCCGTATGCCTTTTTCGGATTCTTTAGACATTGATTCTATAGAAAACAAGCACTTGATATGTTCATTAATTAATAATCGCTTATTATTATATCTGTCGCAAAGGTGCGACCACGCGATCGAATAATTAACAGAAGTTACCATTACTGAATTTATGACAGCTTGGGCGGAACCTTCCAAATACGATTTCAAATAATGAAATTTACTGACGTCATCAAGGTCCTCATTGTTATGAACAAGAGAAGTGTACATATCCCGAAACTCTAACCATTTATTTGGATCCCCATTAAACGGAGGAATTTTTAAAGGTGGAAAATTTAAATATTTATGTTTTTAAGATTGAGAACCGCCTTGAGACGTGGTATCTTTATTGGATTTATTTTCGAAAACTTGAATTAATAATTGAGCCTGTGCAATCAAACTGAACCATCTGTTCTCAATAATCTCCCTCTCTTCCATTTGGGATTGTTCATCCGCATGTAAAGATTCGATTTTACTCTGTATCTCTTCAAAGTGAAATGAAAGATCTTGTAATTTGCTGAGTCTCAACGTTATTTCATTGAACTGGGTTTTATCTATCTCGGTTTTCAAAAGGGGATTTAAAAACTTCTCAAAACATGTTATTCGCGTCTTAATACGACCTCTCTCTGCAATGAGATCTTTTAATAGTTCAGCCATATTCAAAGCGCAAACAATAATATACTAAAGTTAATCACAGTGTTAAAATTACAATCTACTAAGTACTAAAAGAAGTACTAAGTATAAAGAAAAGCAATGAATACAACCTCGTAAACGCCGCACAAACCCTTCACTAAGGATCAACTGATCGGCGGGTGTCTTATCACCGGCTGTCGACTCAGGCGCAGCGAAGAATCTAAGTCACGTTACTTCACGACAGCTGATCGGTAGGCACCGTGCGCTTCGTTCTTAACGCGCTGCTCGAAGTGGAAATTCTCACCAATTGACTCCCGGAATGCCCTGGAATAGTCAACCGATACGATAAACTAACTATTTGAAGGTAAATTAATTGAAATTTAATGAAGTTAAAAGAATGACTTGGATTTTTTAATTTAAGGGATTTATAAGCGATTATTCTGCATTTAACTAATGGAAAATATTATTAACTAACTTGAAAAACAAAACTACATTCAAATATGATGAAATTAGTGTATGATTATCACGAAATAAGGCAATTTTCACAGAAATTAGCCAATTATAAAAAGTGGAGGGTAAGTAACAAACATTTAACGGCGAAAACCAACGATGCAATTAGAACAAATCGAAGCTAATTTAAGGAAAATAAGTTGTAAAATGGATAGGAATTGGGCGTACTTCCCTCGGATTGGATTGTTGCACCTCGTCTTTTGGGAAATATCGTCTTCCAGCGTCACTCAGTATCACGTCGGGGTCACCAAAAATTTGTATATAAAACGATGTTATTTCTTGAGGAATTTGTTGATAATGATGTAGACGACACAGAATGAAGTTTATAACTGGTTTAATGCCAATTTTGATGTAATATTACAACTGATTTGATTAATCACAATATTTATGTTCGCTCGATCGCATAGTGGTTTGCAGTGTTTGAAACATTATGGCGCGGACCCCCACGCCCGCGCACCGCCCGCCGCGGCCCATGCAGTTAGGCTCCAACATACGTCTTAGGTACATTGATCGTTTTGGCACCAAGTAAACCTATAATTACTTATTAGTTTTATGGGAAACATTTTATTTATAGTAGAAGTTATATTTTTAAACTATTAAACCTGGGTCTGGGCCATCATTTGCTAATATTTTCTTTTTTTCCATGAATTAGCTACTCTTTCAGATCATGTAAGCTTTAAAAGCATGATTCTAAAGGTCCTCGCGCATAGAGGGTTCCGTAAGCGAACAAAACTTGTATGTAGACAGTACGCCTATCTCGGGAATCAATTCTCGAAGGTTTCTGCCCGTCTTTTCCGTGAACTTACAGTTCTAAAAATATTCTCCCACACATCGATATACGACAAAGTCAAATTAATACCGTTTTTACTTAACCGATCAGAAAGTGTGGGCATGTCGGATCACGTCAGCATGAAATTGCACTAATTGCATTTCGCTTTACGATTACGGAGCTTAACATGACTGTTATTAGCTGTGGAATGTCACTGGCTGTCTACAATACGCGCCATTGAGTAAAATTATTTAAGCCTGAAACTTTATGCAAGAATGGAGCCATTCTGACAAATGGTTTTATGAATGATAGTGTTAATAATAGTCCTATTAATAGTCTTATCTATGTGTTTTTTTGTTAAACGCGCTAATCTCTGGAACTATCAGTCAGGTGAAACTGCAGGAAACGACTAGTTCTTATATAAGCAGTTATTACATTAAGTAGTTGATTATCAGATATAGGGGTTGCAATACCACATAATTATTCTAAAACCGATATTTTCGGCATTAACATCAGATAAATCCCGGTATTCAGGTATTCATTTATTTATGTTAGTAATATTAATTTATACTTTTTATGACAGTTTAGTGGTTAGGTTAGAGGGGTAGGGGTTCAGATGAAAATAAAAGAGTTTATTTTCTAGATAAAAACATTTTTTTATGAAAATAAAAGTTGACAAAGTGTGTTTCATATTAACATTAAAGTCTTCTTAGTTCTATCAAAATAGTCATCAACGAAAACGTTTAAGGATTTAAGAATTACTATAAAAATCTTTTTTATTCCAGTCTCAGTCATTACCACAATAATTATTCACTATACAAAAGCAAGAGAGTATCTATAGTACCCCCTATTAGTTTGACTAGGATTAAATCTTAAAAAAAAAACAAACCAACTTTAACAAAAAAAAAAATCACTTCTAATCAGCTCTAATAAAAATATAGAATAGCTTTTAACACTGTCAAACTAATATTACAAAAAATGAAAAGTAAGTGATTAAATGTATGATGTTCTCCAGACCTGGGTGTCTTAAGGGAGCAATTAAAAAATCGCGAAAATAATATCTTGAATCAGTTACTCTCATACCTAACAGATTGGTACAGATTGGTGGTTTTGTATTTGATTTAATGAGGAAATTCTAATATAATTTTCTCAGTAAAGTCATCATATATTTTAGGTAGTATGAGTTTCTTTTAATCGTATGTATTCATTATTATCATTTCATTTTACGTAATAATTAATATGCATGTTTGTACCTATGTTTGGAGCTTTCTGAAAATTATATAAATGTAAAAGTTTAGTTAGGCTAACAGGTTTATTTTTTAATTAATTTTCGCTTTTCAGTTCCTTTCTTCTTTCATCAGTTTGTTATTTTTTTTGTTAAAATGTTAATTTTTTTTGTATCTAAAATATGATGATTATTAGTTACTTACTTAAAACTCATATTTGCTTAACTTAATATTAAATACAATTACCTACCTTAACTATTCAGTATTATTTATTATAAATATTTAAATAATATTTTATTAGATTCAAAGTTCTCCTTAACATTGAAAAATAATAAGCCCAAGCATGAGGTAGCTGCTGTAAACTTTTGAGGAGTTCCCTTGACTGACTTCTGTCTACATCATCAGATCAACCACAGGTCTCCACCATCTTGCAGAATATAAGAACTATATAATGTGTGCCAAGTTTCAACAAAATCAGATGAAACCTCAGTCTGAGAATAATTATTAATTCTCTATTTCTCTACCCTTAAGGTTATTTTTTTTTCAATTTAAACGGGACCAACTTAGAAATATCGAATAAAAAATTATTATCGAAATCGGATTACACTGTAAAAAGTTACACATCCACGCTACGCTACGTGATTTTTCGGCTTCCGTGGTATGAATTTTGGGAGTACTTGTCGTAACTTCTAACCGTATCACGCGAATTTTAGCGTGGTATGAATGAAATTATTTGGTTTAAACTTGAGAAATTATCTACAAATTTATTACAATTATTAATCTAACTATCTAATTGGAGTTATTTTTTTTTATTCCGAAAATACCGAAAGTCCCGGTTTTTGTGTTATGAATACCGGTATTTTTAAGGGCTTGATTTGGTCCGGTATCCCAATATTTTCGGAATCCGGGATCCCGGTATGCGACCCCTAATCAGATACAAATAGATGTCAATCTCAAGAAACTCAAAAGTTTTGTCCAAGACGATTAATAAAAAACAATCTTTTGCAGCAGTGTGCCATATATTTTTCGATAATATTACTTTAAATATGTATTACACATGTGTCATTCGTCAATCTGGTTCCAATCAGTGCATGTTTTTGGAACACATCCAATTATAAGCTGAAATAATTAATTGCAGACTTGTCATATAAATGAATACTCGTTACTGTCGCAGAAGCTTGCGTTTGTTTCATTTACATTGTTTTTAAGGGTGCATGTCGTTCAATTGCTTATTTTACTACAAAATTTAATTATGAAAATAAAAAATATGCTAACAGATGACTGCCCTAAGGGTCGCACTTTTATTTCAAGAAAAAAATAGTTAATTTCTTTTCATTCGGCGGCGACATCGTGACATTTAAGTTCTGAAGAACGTTCGCTTGCTGCAAACTTATTGCTATTGATGCCAAAAAACCTGGGATGGAACTATGTATTTAGCCGTAAAATATCTTGTGAAAACAATTCTTTGAATCTCATCAATCTACGGATGACGTCCGATCCTTTTTGTTGGGTTTATTGTTATTCGTTTTATTATTTTCAAGTTTGTTGTTATTTGTTGTTGTTTTGTGTTTCGATTGTTGTCATTAGTTGCTATTGTTTAAAAATGGAATGATATTTAGTAGTGAATAGTAGGCTAAAGACAACAAGTGAAGATATTGAAATCAGAATGGTCTTAAATTGAGATTACAACAGACGCCTATATAACCAAAGGGGTAGGCAGATGCATATTAAACACCCACATTTTGCTAACAATGACTTGGTCCCACTCACGTAGCAGGGGGCAAGCCTATTGCAAGCTCATTGCCGCCAACCGGGCGCTTAGGGAAAAGTTGGGGAAATCAGGAGTTTATTGAAAAAGAAAGGTAGACAGGAAGAGAAGGATTGTGAAGTGTGAGCAATAGCTCCAGCAGGTCAGGGTCTTATACCTGCGTCGTGTTGTCTAATCGTATGTTTAACATTTAATTGTTGGAAAACAGACGGGAATGTTTGTTTCATATTTAAACAAATAGATATTAGAAGCCAGATTGTGATTTTTATATCGGAGCATCAAGTTTGAAAACGTCAAACTGATGCTGCCAGTCCTGAAACGACCTCACTCAATAAGGTTGTTACATCGGTTATACATAATTATAGTTCAGAAAAACTAAAAACACGATTTTATAGCGAACCATATGAAAAAGTTAAAAAGAGTTCCACTAACACAGCTTAAAGTCGAGGGTTTCACTCGTATCCACTGAAAAGTTCCACTATCCACCTCCTGGATCCATCACCAGGTCAGCTCCAAGATGCCAAATTATAGTATTGTCATCCAAACAATACGACAATTAGAAGTAGGTTAAAATTGACTTCCAAGAATTATTTACTTAGTACAGGTGAAGCCAATAAAAGCGTGTTAAAATAAAAATGACGAATGAGTATAAAACTCACTGAACTCATAACAGCAGCTTTGTCACCTGTGCGATACTAGTCCCCTTCGCCTTCTCGAGGTGACCTGCTCGCCGGGAGAACCAAACCATCATCAGCTAATTCTGTGCTGTGACTAATGTACCGTCTGTATACAGACAATACAATATACATGGAACACAAGACATCGTAAGTGCAATTATAGTATTTAATAAAAAACAGTGAGGAGTGTATTTCGACGGCTAAAAGCGGAAATGTTTTATTTCGGAAATTGGCCTAAATTACTTACTATTTATTATTATTATTACTCTATATATTAAATGAAATACATGAGGTGATCAGAAAAAAACCGCGTCGAATTGGCCATGTCTCATCTTCCTATGACGATAGAAATTAATGATACAGCACTGCCCTTTTTTAGTTTTCTTACTGTTTATTCCATTTTGTTTTTGTAAATAGTGAGAAAAACGTAACTTTTGAAAATAAAACCGGATACGACAATATGTTCAGTGTAAAAAGTAGTTGCAACATTATTTTTCTGTTATTTTAAGGAGATACAGAATATCTTCGAAGAGATCCAGCAATTCATTTCAAATTGGTGTGTGTATCGATATACACAGCAGTTACTGCATTTTTAAATACAATAAAATAATACACCTAGATAAATAAAATAGTAACTTAAGGATATTTCCAGTTAACGGTGTCAAGTAACGTTTGGATAGATAGAAATATCTATGTTTTATATTGCAACCCTCTATCTTTATTAATTTACGAGTTATGTTTTTGGTCTCAGGTGTAAAATTGGATTTTTTTTTATGGCGTAGCGTAAGTGCCGCCCATGGGCACCTGCAACTCAAGAGTCACAAGTGCGTTGCCGGGCCTTTAAGGTGGGAATAGGGAAAGGGGGGGAAGAGGGAGAGTGCGGGTAGGGGGAGAAAAGGGGGAGAGGGAAGGGTTAGGGCCTCCGGTAACCTCACTCACTCGGCGAAAAGCAGTGTAATCATTGCCGAGGCCGTGGTATCACTCCGGTCGAGCCGGCCGGCCGGCCCATACGTGCCGAAGCATGGCTCTCCCAAAGTTGGATATTTCGAGAATTGCTTTCTGCCGTCTATGATATATATACGAGTATAAACCGCAGCTTAGTCCATCGTCACTGTAAGCGAAACGACAAATTATTCCGCATCCAAGTAAAAAGACCGCTATTCTAATTCGTTCTTATAAATACTCGATTATGGACGACAAACTTAAAATAAATTGCTTTTATTATGGAACTTGTAATCATCGGGAATAAAGGTGAGAGTACCTAAGTTCACACTTTAAAGAGAGTAAAGTGACTCATTACAAGATATTTCATTCTGTAACATAAAATGGAGAAGTTGTTTTAAATTCATTTCGGAAACTTTATCGTTTAAAATTGAGTACGCTATTGGGTTAGCGAAGAGAACCGCCGTTATTGGTCTCGGGCAGAAACGATCCTTACTTAGAAAAACAAAAAAAATTAAGACTAACACGAGAAGATTAAAGATTCTATTACTAATATCGATAACAAGCGCTGTAGTGTTAAAGAACAAGTTTTTGTAGGTATTTAACGGTCATACTTAGTCATCATAAGGACTTGCATTTTATAAGAAGACCCCACGCTTTTTTTTACAATCAAATTAATTATTTTGTTCTATACTTATTTTAAACTTACTATATTTTTTTATTATTTTCACTCAGTGCACTCTATAGCCGTTATGGAATACTTACTCCCTAATTTTAAGGTTGAAGTTGCAACAGGTCAATTCATATCTGTCAATGGCACTGTACGGTGCACCGGTGTGGGCGGGAGCTCTGACCGCCCAAAATAGGGCGCGCCTCTGGCGCCCTCAGAGGGTTATGGCGGTCAGAGCCATACGCGGATACCGCACCGTGTCGACGGAGGCGGCGTGCGCGTTGGCCGGGACTCCCCCGTGGGATTTGGAGGCGGAAGTGCTCGCCGAAGTATATCGGCGAACGGCTGAGTTCCGGGCGGGAAGCGGCAGTCGGCCCCCGCCCGAAGAGGTACGCGAATGGCGTGAGGCCGCTCGCCGAGCCACCATGGCTCGTTGGTCGTCCCGGCTGGAGGCTCCACGTGCTGGCTTTGCCGCCGTGGAGGCGCTCCAGCCGGTCATCGTCGAGTGGGCAGGGCGGCAGCACGGGACCCTTTCCTTCCGACTGACGCAGGTCCTTTCCGGGCACGGCTGCTTCGGGAAGTACCTGCACTCGGTCGCTAGGAGGGAATTGAGTCCCGCCTGTCACCACTGCGACTGCAGTGAGGACTCGGCTCAGCACACGCTGGCGGTTTGCTCCGCCTGGGCGACGCAGCGTCGGGCCCTCACTGCAGTCATCGGAGGGGATCTCTCGCTACCGGCCGTCATACGCTCCATGGCCGGTAGCGACAGGAATTTTACCGCGGTCGCGACCTTCTGTGAGGACGTCATCTCGCAGAAGGAGGCGGCGGAAAGGGTCCGGGAGGACGACCTCCACTCGGACCTAATTCGCCGCCGGCGAACCGGGCGGCGGAGGCGCGCTTACCAGCGCCTCATGCCGCCCTGAGTGTGGCCGCGGGTGGACGGGACGGGTTTTCCCCTCCACCCGCTGTAGTGGCCCCCCGCGAGGAGGCGGCGTCCGCGTGTGCCTGGACGCCGCCTAATCGAGAGGATCTTACCCGAAGGTGGTGCCCGCGCTTTTGCGGGCAGGCGCTAGGAGGGTTCCGGATGTCGTAATAAAGCAGTTCCCGGATCCCTCCTACTTAAGGCGCAGTACGGCACACCGTGTGGTTTTAGTCGGTTCGATTCCGACACACCGCCCCGCCGAAAACCCCGGCGGGGTGACGGCCCGAGGGGGTTTCCACACGCACAAAAAAAAAAAAAAAAAAAAAGGTCAATTCATATCTAGTCTTACTGTGAATGAAATGAATACATATAGCTTCTCATCGTAAATAAATCTGTACCGTATAACTCGTACAAAATATGACATATTATTAGTGTGTGGAAACATCAGTATCAATATCAGATCAGTACAACCACAAATCTGTCTATTAGCAGATTACGTATTATCATTTACGTATTGAACAATTTATTGCCTTCGCTGACACCAACCTTACAAAAGTTATTACCATAACATTAACATAATTACGATGAGATTTGCATTTTGTTTACAGAATTTAATAAGCTTGATATTATCTGGGATACCTCACAGAGAAGAAAGAAGTTTTCAAATAGAAAGCACATAGTATTGTACTTGTACATATCCACTTTGTATATTTATTTTAAGCAGCATGTCGTTGGTGTACAATAAAGATTATTCTATTCTATACATATAATATAGATGAGTGAATGGATTTTAATATTTATTGTGGAAATTCTAATGTCATGTACTAAAAAGTTTCCCCAGTAAAACTTTCCTCTAATGATTATTTTACAGTCTTTTTTATACCTTATTCTTTTGCCAGTATTATCCATTTCGAATCCTGATAATAATTTAATATTAATTAGAGTATACATAAAAATCTTTTTAACAAAAAAATTAAACCGACGAAAAGAACTAAAAAGCAAAAAATAAATAACTATAAAATTTTTATAATCTTATTTTGAGTCAGCGCCAAACAACCAACTGTACGTAGGCATAATTAATCATTTTATTATTTGGCGCCGACTCAAAATTAGATTATAAAATTTTTATAGTTATTTATTTTTTGCTCTTTAGTTCTTTTCGTCGGTTTAATTTTTTGTTAAAAAGATTTTTATTTGATGATTTTTTTTCATCATCAGCTCAGCTACATGAGGTGATGATTTCTGAACGCAAATACCTGATAAAGTAATGAAAAGTAAACAGAAAGACTATTCGTTCCTACAATTTTCGAAGGTTTCTCTCAATTTTATCAGGATCCATTCATCAGATCCTGACTTCCTTAACATGGGATCACCCTTGAGGTGTACCCTATCCAACAAAAAAAGAATAATCAAAATCGGTTCATAAATAACGGAGAGAGGGCTGAACAAACCTAAAAAAAAAAAAAATATATATACGATCGAATTGAGAACCTCCTTTTTTTTCGTCGGTTAAAAAGGGCAACAAATAACCTTGAAAAGTAGATATTGCAAGTGCAGTTTAAGGTACACGGGAGAACGAGAGAAACAGAGACAATTATAATGAAGATTAGGTACCAGCAGATTCTCTGCTTTAAAGACAGTTCAGTATCGTGTTCGTGTCTACGTGTGTAGAACGTTATTTTTAAAGATCAAAAACATAAATGTGAATTTCATATCAATAGGTTTATCTAATTCTGAGTTAGAGGAGGTCAGAAAATTACACGACTTGGGGCGTGTCAGGGCTTGAGAACTTGCCCGGGTACTACCGTGCTTCATAAATATTATTGGGAATCCGCCCGAACGTCCGGGCAACAAATCTGTCATGGGTCGGTGTCTACCTGCTTGGTCCACCTGGGTGGACCACAAGCACTTTTTCTTGCCGGTGGTTCACCTAAATGTTGAGTAATGTGCAAATCAAAAATGACTATGGGTCGTGGTCCACCTAAAAGTAATTCCGTGTGATCCTGTCATTTTACTACTATTGAAAAATGAATACGAAAGAACAAATTAAACTGGAACAAATGTGGCCCAAAAATTCTTGGCGCGAAACGCTTGGGCGGCTCGCTGACGTGGACGCTTTAGTCGAGTTTTTATCTATGACATGCTTTATCAATCTTATACGAGGCTGTTCTCTATTAAAAGCCGCGTCCATTGGTTACTTTTGATGTGTGGCAGGGCACGCTATTATTTAAACAAAAAATCTTTGACGCGGTGTGTGTAAGTTGGTGTTTTTGATGTTTTTTGTGTGTGAGCTCTGCGTGTAAAATGTAAGTATTTATTATTCTTCTGTATTAGTATTATATATGAAAATAATCCTTGTGATTCATTCTTTTAGTTTATATCTAAAATTTTTAAGAATCCAAAGTCTGATAGGATGTTTCTAGATGTAATACATTTTTTTTTATTCTATTAAAAGAAAAACTTCACCTTTGTTTGCCGGTTTATCGTAATGTTTTTGTATGGTATATCATATATTTTAACATATTTTATCTGGTAATTAGGAAGACTTGTTATTATTAATATTTTAAATAGACAATAGTTAGGATTTTACGTTTTTTGTAATTTGACTACAGCCCCCTGTAACGATTATGATATGTGTAGAAATATGCAAAATTCGATTTAGAATCGAATTAGAATAAATTCAAACTAGATTCGAATTATATATCAATATAATAATATTAGCATCATATTAAAGGGAAATTAATCTAGTTTTGTTTTTAAGTGTTTTGTTGGAAAAAAATATTATATTTTATGCTTACTAAACAAATTTATAGAAAGTTTTTTTTTACTCGAGACCTCATTTTAAGTATCATAGATTATCACTATCGAATTTTGAAATAGATAACTTCCATCTATAAACGCCTAGCTATTGTCAGTATTTTTATCTTAGCTGTAGCTATTATATTTTAGCTGTTACAATGGTTTTTGTTACCAATCTGCGGCATAGTTCCGCGCGATTCGACTCCGCGGGGAGCCCGTCGGAAAGCATGGACGTTTGAGCGAACAAAAAGTTTAGTTCGTTTCTTACTTCATATGGTTTTAAAATATGTAATGCAGATAAATGTGTTTTTGTAAGATATTTTAATAATATCAAAGTTTTTTTAATCCTCTACGTTGATGACGGATTGTTTTTGTCAAAAAGTAAGGCGGTTATATCCATTATTTTAAATGATTTAGGAAAGAATTTTGAAATTAAAAGGTTAACTTTAAATTCATTTGTAGGTATTTAGATAGATAAAACAGTAATAATATAACTGTAAACCAAATAAATTATGTTGAAAATTTAATAAATAAATTTAATATGTCTGAGGCTAAGGGTTGTAGTACACCAGCAGATATGAATGTACAATTATCTAAAAATAAAAATGAAGCTATTAATAAATTTCCAGGGAAGCAGCGGGAGCTCTATTATTTTTAGTTTCAGTGTTTAGACCAGACATAAGTTTTGTAGTTAATTTAGTTAGTAGATTTGTTAGTAATGCAGGGAAACCTCACGTGAATGCTGTTAAACGAATCATTCGCTATTTAATTTGTACAAAGATGATGTCAATTGTATATCATAGTAATGCAGAATTTATGGGTTATTCAGATTCCGACTTTGCAGGTGACGTAGACGCCAGAAAGTTCACAACGGGTTATTTGTTTTTAATGAACGGTGGACCTGTCACTTGGACAAGTTGAAAACAAAATACAATAGCCTTGTCAACGACGGAGTCTGAATACATGGCTGCTAATGATGCTGCAAAAAAAAAATTGTGAATTAAACATTTTTTGTCAGATATAGATGAATCGCACAACTCTATTATATTGATAATCAAAGTGCAATTAAATTAATAAAAAATCCAGTTTTTCATAAAAGAACTAAGCATATTGATGTGCGATATAACTTTATTAGAGAAAAAGTTGAACAGAAAATAATTGAAATTAAATATGTTGAAAGTTCATGTCAATTAGCTGATTTTCTTACTAAGGCTTTGCCGCTTATTAAGTTTAGTTTAATTAGAGATAGTATTCTCAAACATATTTCATAAGTTTGTTTGGTAAAAGTTTGTTATTAGGTTTGTACACCTTTGAATTTAAGTGGGAGTATTGGATTAAGTAAATATTAAAGATGTAACCATAGATTATTTATTTAGTTCTAGTTCTTTATACTCTATCAGTTGCAACACAGATTTTGTCTGTTCTTTTTCTTTACTAACCTAACACGTGTCGTGTCGTGCGTTGCAATAAAACTATTAGAATTCTTACTCAGTTTAATATTATTTATAGCCCTCAATCCAACAGATATATATTGCTTTGTCCCCATGTGCCCTACATATAATAGAAATAGTTATTTTGTGCGAGGTAACTAAGTTTTATCGGTTATACCAATAAATTAAAATTGTTAAAGTGATAAAACATAAGAACAAAATCTATTAAAGTAAAAAAATAATATTTTATTTAATCATTCAGACTATTCCAATGATTGCAAATCTCTGTTTTAAGTTGGTGAGAAGTTGGGTATCGTGCTGATTTCAGATCATGTTGCACTCACACACCTGCTGCTGCTTCCGAACAGATTTTCTTAAAGTATAGTTAAGAACACTCTCGATCAAGTCATCTTTCCTACAAAAAAAAACTAAATCAAAATCTGTCCAACCGTTCAGGAGTTTTGATGCCACATACAGACATACAGACACACAGATACACATGTTAAACATATAACACCCCTTTTTTGCGTCAGGGGCTAATAATGAAATCAAATAACACACAGTCAATGCTGAGCGGTGACAAATTTCAGTAAGTGACGTGCAATTGTCACCCTATTTTGATTTTCTTTGTATTGTTTTTTCCCTTTTGTCTATTATTTCAATTTGTTATTTCTTGTTTAATTCATACGCACTTTGTTCACGTCACTTGGGAAATAAATACTTTTTCTTTCTTTCTGTTTATATTGAAGTTTAACATTACTTAATCTTGCGACGTCCACAACGGGCTATGGCTGTCAGGGTCATAAGAGGATACCGCACGATCTCTTTTGAAGCAGCGAGTCTCCTAGCCGGAACTCCGCCATGGGACCTAGAAGCGAAATCCCTCGCATCACTGTACCAATGGCGCAGGGAGGTGCAAGAGCAGGACCTGGGACCTGTCCCCCGTGAAATCGAGGTGCAACGGTCTCAGCTCCGCCAGGTGCTCATGGCTCAGTGGAAAGAACGACTTGAGCGACCGAGCGCGGGGCACGCCACGATTGGGGCGGTAAGGCCCGTCATGGAGGATTGGAAGTACCTGTGTCGCATAGGCCGGGAGCCAACGTCTGTGTGCCACCACTGCGGGGGCCGCCGCGAGGATACCGCACTCCACACTCTGGTGGAGTGCTCTGCGTGGGCGAAGCAGCGTGCTGACCTCACGGCGGCCATTGGTGTGGGTAGCCTCTCGCTGGAGACTATGATTATGTCCATGGTCCAGAGCGAGAGTGCGTGGGATTCCGCCGCCTCTTTCTGTGAGGTAGTGATGGATGCCAAAGAAGCGGCGGAGAGGGAACGGGAGAGAACAAGTACTCTTCCGTCCCGCAGAAGACGCACCAGGCGCCGGAGAGTGCAAAACGATCTCCGGCCTCCATGAGCGCTTGCCTGGGGGCGACAGAAGGGGCTATCTGTCACCCTAGCAGAAGCAGGCCCGAGACGGTGGCGCGACGTGTTCCGCGCGCGCCTCTCAAAACTAGAGGGGATAGAACCATCTGCACCTCATAGTGGGGTCGCCTGGTTTAACAGGCGGCCAAGTCTGCCGGGGTTCACAGGGATTTCCTTTCTAGGGTACACCTGAGGCCCCGGCTATAAGACCCGGTGATGGAACACTGTGTGATTTTAGTCGGTTCGAGTCCGACATACCACCTCGCCGTTTGGCCCCGGTGAGGTGATGACCCGTGGGGGTTTCCACACATTAAAAAAAAAAAAAAAAGTTTAACATTACTTATTCCCGACATATGTTGCAATGCCTTTTACATATTTGTATTTTAATTCTATTTGTTTTTTAATTCTAAAAATGATATATTATTGCACTCTTATCTAGGTAATCATATAAGTCACGAACATATTATTATTAACATACAGCTACCTAAATACTAACTGACCATACGGTAAGTTTGGAATCATGAAAGCACGGGCGTCCCGTAAGTGAGAAAGGTGAACACTAAGAAACTATATAGGACCTGAGGGCACACGGGTATAATATATTTTACATATTATTTTATGAAAATTTCAGTCAAAGCGTGAAATGAAACATAAAATTCGTAATAGCACATTAAGTATATTTGCTTAGGGAACCCATTTCGTGTGAATGTATATGTGGCAATCTTCAAGATTACGCATTGTAGTTTTGACGAAGTTTGAGAAAATAAATAAGACATATAATATAATAATATAATAACTTGACACATCTGACATCTCATCTCATATGAATTAACAATAATATATTGATGTTGATGTGGGAGAGCCATGCTTCGGCAGGTATGGGCCGGCTCGACTCCGCTCGTTACCACGGCCTCACAGAAAACCGGCCGTGAAGCAATGCTTGCATTGCATTTCGCCGCGTGAGTGAGGTTACCGGAGGCCCTTACCCTTCCCTCTCCCTTATTCCCGTCCTTCCCCTCTCCCACCTCTTCCCCTCCTCCCCCTCTTCTCCTACTCCCACCTTTAAGGGCAGCAACGCACTTGTAACTCTCGAGTTGCAGGTGCCCATGGGCGGTGGTAGTCATTTACCATCAGGTAACCTGTCTGCTCGTTTGCCCCCTATACCACAAAAAAAAAACAAAATTTCACTTGCTGCGAAAGGAAAATGAGTTAATATCTTGTCATCGTCTGTGAAGCATAAGCGTAATGTCACTCAAGATGATTTTATATGGATTTTAACGATTTTTCATTCATCCAAGTCTGTTTAGGCATTTAGAACTTATGGTGGAATAATTAAACTCACATACATGAACCCTGAAAACATTACACTCCTATTTTAGGCAATCGTGTAACAAGAGAGGAGGGTTCCCACAGCCCTATGTCTTCCCTGAGAGAGTGAACAACGCGCAAGGGATATTGTATTCAAATTGTCTTGTTGACCACAGTATCCGATTGACAAACAAAGGCTGTCTTCAGGCTAGCTTTGGGTTTGCCCACAGTAAGCCTGATTGTAGCCTTTGTTAATTTAGATGCATAAACAATCCCGCCAAAAACAACATAATTATAAGAAACCCTATTCTCTTAAGTTGTAACGCAGTTTTTCTACAGCTAAAAGATGTGAGAGTGTTACTTAATTATGTAACTAACAACATTTTATAGTGGCCGTCTTGAACATAGCGCTGACGGGCCAAAATGCATACAAACATAAATAAAGCGTTCAGAGCGCTAATATTCGCTAAATTTTGTTGTAATTCAATCAATCAATCAATCAAATCAAAATTATTTATTTCAAGTAAACCCATTATAGGTATTTTTGAAATGTCAGGAGGAGTCAGTCAGTATAAGTCGGTCGTGAAGCTAGTTGCCTGTTCCAAAACGTAGATCCTATGGAGAAGAACAGGCAAGAAACTCCAAGGACACTCTTTTTTTTACAAAGTTATTTGATACATTGTGAGGACAATGTAACATAAATTAATATTGTTCTAAAATGGAAAAGAATAGCTAGGCAACATAGAAAATTAACATAATACTTGTGACTACACAGTTCTCACAATTCAAATATTTTTTTTTTTTTTGGTACGAGTTAGTGAGTGTTAGAGTAGGTACGAGTACGTAGATTCTATTACCATGTGCGATTGCCATCTTATCCTAACCCTTTGTAAGGGTTCCGTTCCTCAAAAGGAAAAAAAAGAACCCTTTTAAGATCACTTTGTTGTCCGTCTGTCTGTCTGTCTGTCAAGACCATTTTCCTCAGGAACCCGTTGACGCATCAAGTTAAAATTAATACCAAATACGTATGTCTGCAGTCCCTTTAACTTGTAAAAAAATCAAGCTTCTAAGTCAAGGCAAGCAAAAGATACGGCTATTTAAGCCTTAGATTTGACCAAATTTCAATTCGCAGGTAAATCTAAACCGATAGCGTATTTCCCATTGATCTAGAATCGTGAAATTTGGTAACAAGCTCTTGCTTGCTTGTCAGATCATTCTGACAATATAATTAAAGGAAAAAATCCGAAAGTCGTTAATTTGTTATTACATCTGTCTCTCTGTCTGTGTGTCTCTCAGGAACCTTTCCTCAGGGATTCGTGGAGGCATCAAGTTGAAATACATCAAATAATTATGTCAGCGGTCCCTTGAAGCTGTAAGAAAATCAAGTTTCTAAATCAACACAATCAAAAGATATGGCCATTAAGCCTTAAACATTATTAATTAACAAGCAATATTATTATATAACTGTATTCATTGTCCGTAAACAAACAAACAAAGCTCATTGCTAAAGCCAAGTAAGTTATATACACGCCCCTTTAATAGTTGTTTAATAAATACAAGTAAGGTCCAAAAGTGTCTGGCCTACCCACATTAGAAATACTTCTATGTCATTAAATTGTTGTGGGAAGGTAACGGTAAAGTCTAGTACTTTACCGTTACCTTCCCACAACAAAAAAATATATTAAATTATTTCCTTACTAAGATATAGCCTAAAAGTCAGAATGTAGATTTAAAAAATCGAAATGTGTAAAATTGAGTATCGCTTGTGATTAAATTTTTGGACGGAAATAAAACAACGTTGAATGCTGTATGAATGGGTGAAACTATTTTTTTTGAGACCAGAATCAATTGACGATGAACCGCGCCCAGGATGAACTTCCGAAGGAATGAAAACATCAAATTTATGGACTCCTCCACCAATTGGATTTTTCATCCGTTGTACTAAAAGACAGACGGCTAAAACTGAAGAATTAGCAGTTAAGACTGGACTTTCAAAAACAACAGTAGAATCCTACATGAACATTTGGGTTTGAAAAATGATCACTGCAAGGTGGTCCTAAAACTTCTTACCGCCACGCTGTTCAAAAACAAGACCAAGTGAAGTGCCTTACTCAATTTTTATCATTTTTTGAAAGCCGACAGAAATAAGTTTTGTATTCCATTGTTACGGGTGATGAAACCTTGATTTTTACCATGATCCTCTGTCAAAAAATTAATTAATGAAGTGGCGTCGTCCGAGCTCACCGCGGCCAAAAAAGTGAAGGTGATTCCGAAAGAATTTTACTGATAAATTTTAAAGAATACAACACAACAGTAACGAGCCATTACAACTCTTCCTTGCTACATCAATTACAAGATGCTATTAAAGAAAAACGTCGAGGAAAACTGTCGCGAGGTGTGTTGTTGCTTCATGACAACGCGCCGGTCCACACATCGGGCGCATCCAAGACCGCCATTAAAGAATGCGGTTTCACTGAACTCGAGCATCCACCATATAGTCCGGACTTGGCCCCAAGCGACTATTGTTTATGCTTAAAATTAAAATCCGACTTACGAGGGATCTGAATACGAGGACTTACGAGAAAAAAATTAAACCTGATGATGAGATGAAGTCACATTTTGAGGTCCAAAATCCAGACAATTTTTTAAGGGTATAGAAATGTTAGTAAAGCGCTGTGAAAAAATTATTAAAATAAATGGAGAGCATATTGAAAAATAATAATAGTGGTTTAAGATTTCATTTTATATTTCAGGCAAGAAAATTTTGGACTTTAGATACTAAGTATTGTACAAAGCCATCGTTGCCTCGTGTCGCACCATGCCTCCTCACAGCATAATTTACTTATTCCCTTTCGTCTCGAGTTACACACAAAGGATATATTTCACAGCCAGAATCCTTTACAGCCTCATTCAATTGTAGCGGATAATCCCATCGCGTCGAGTGACCTCTTTTAACGACTTTTCACTAGTCATAAAAATCTTTTTCACGCTCGGATTCAGTACATCAAATAAAGACGAAGAGGAATTTGATTTAAGGTCACCACTATTTGGTATTGTTCATAGAACACACTATGCTGCTAAACACGGGATAAGTTTTTACTGCCTAATAATCTGCCGTGAAAACTGTTTATCCCGTCAAAAACATAAATGTAAAAATGGGAGCCAAGGTCAATATTAAGAAGACGATTGGTTATCGACTTTGCCTACAAAAGAATTGAGATCTAAATGCTGCTGATGGCAAGTTCTGTAGCTAATCCTGAAATTTATTTATAAGAACATACAATATTCTAAAATAAATACAAGTTTTTAAATTTAAACGGGTGAATTTTTTACACAAATTAGAAAACTTACGGTAAATTAAGCTCAAGATTTGAGTCTAGAAGTCATTATTTTTCACAACGTCGTCTACTTAGAAACGAAGTGACGAAATGTTTAATAAGTAAGTCATTCAACCAATACTAACGGTTACGGTACTTAAATTTTTATTGACCGAATGAATGTAGTGAGCGACGCGTCCCCATTTCACATTCTTGCCATTGGGCTTTAGTCTGTCTGTATCTCTGTAGAAAGAATACATCCTATACATGCCGTTTCTATTCGTAAGAAAGAAATAGTGCTAGCAAAAGAGCAATCTCAGTAAATTAAATACTTACCTAATAATTTCTGTAAGAAAATTCTTCAGTTGTCACAACATTCCAGTCCTTGTCTGCGCTGAGCACGCAATGAGCTATGAAGTCTTCCAAATTGCTAGTGAATAGGTATGGTGTTATTTATAATATAATGGCAAGCTCCTCTTTATAAATAGGTCAACATTTATTTATTATAATCTTAACTTTGTTCGGATCGAATTAAGTCCCAACAAGACATAAAAAAGAAAGCAAGATGAACATGTTGCTAAAATAAGTTTGTAATTTTTTTCTTTTCTTTTTTTGGACTAACCTGCCCATATTGTGCAAAATTTTATTAAAATCGGTTCATTAGTTTAGAAGCTCATTGCGAACAAACAACGTGACACGAATTTTTATATATATATATATATATATAGATAATAAAGCTCAGTAGTTTTTGTTTGATTATTATGTTTATTTAAACGCGCTAATCTCAGGCAATACCAGTCGGATTCAATAAAGTATTGGCTAGATAGTCTTCTATTCACGGAGGAAGGTTATAGGCTATCTATCATCACGGTGCGACCCTTAGGAGAGGGGCAGTCATCATAACGCGACTGTACGGCTAGTCCTTTATAATAAGATACAAATTGGAATTCAATGTGAATCTCATCTCCCAAAAATATACAAAGGTGATAAAGAAAGATTTTTTGGTAATGAACACTGAGAAAGAGCTCAACTTAGATCAATTTGGACAATCAATCCAATTTCATTTGTGTGTAAAAATAAATTAATATCTGTTAACTAGACCTAGAGGTGGAAAGTGGATCGTGGCTGCATAAAAATGTATATTCTAATGAACCCGAGGGAGCGAATGATATTTGAGGATACTTGTGGAAATAGTGAAGTATGGCATGTTTTAGATGTGTATTGTGTATGTCCAATAGCTAATGTGCTGTGAGTCACAGCGTTCAATTAGTTCCGTCTTAACATATTAATGTCTGAAGTCAAAACCATAAATAGCACTGGCAGTGTTGTTTGATCCGATTGCTAATATTTTATTGTTGATTTCAAAGCCAAACAATACCAGCTAATATTTTATTGTTGATTTCAAAGCCAAACAATACCATTGTAGTTCCTTTCTTTTGAATGTCTGTGATTGGCGAATGTTGAGTGGCGTATGTGATGCGAATGTTATGTATGTGTGCTGTGCGTGTGAAGCGTTTATGAATGCGGTTTGTTATTGCTTGTGGAGTGTTTGACAGCGGCGCGAACAATTTGTTTACGTTGTTAGTTACTTACAAGTGAATCTAATACGAACGTGTTAATAGAAAAAGGAAAAGCCAAATGTTATTACTCGATAACGATGTCACTATCAACTTTGATTAAGTATTTTCCAGATTGTACTATTGTTTAATAAGGTTGGATCGTGTCCCAACTGTACTGGACATCTGTTAGATTTATGTCTTTAATTACGCTCAGCCTCAGTGTTATTCTGTTATCAAGCTTTACACTAACATGAGAATAGAATACACACATACAGTATGTATAATTCAATTCGTCCGACATTGACTGACGACTGACGAAATAGTGCATAAAGTCTGGCTTGTTGGTGTAGTGGTTAGTGATCCTGACTGCTCAGCCAGAGGTCATGGGTTCGATTCCCACCCACAAATAATTGTGTGATGAGCATGATCATTTGTTCTGTGTCTGGGTGTAATTTATCTATAATATGTATGTATTTAGAAATATATAAGTATGTTTATCAGCAGTCTGGTTACCATAGGACAGGCTCAGCCTAGTTTGCGATCAGACGGCCGTGTGTGAAGTGTGTCAAGTTATTAATATAATATAAATATATATATATATATATATATATATATATAAATATTATTATAATTTGTATAAAACAGCATTTCTATGTTTCATTTATTCTAAACTTATTTCATATAAGTATACAAGTAAAGATTCGCTTAGCTTCTCTTGAATTAGTTGATCAGTTTTTTCCCTTCGCAAGTGTTCGACCAACCTTTATTTAGCCACCCATCAAGG
Organism: Euplagia quadripunctaria; assembly: GCA_963859945.1. Classification (NCBI taxonomy): domain Eukaryota; kingdom Metazoa; phylum Arthropoda; class Insecta; order Lepidoptera; family Erebidae; genus Euplagia; species Euplagia quadripunctaria. Next base: position 188,548 of record OY982560.1, on the reverse strand, counting down.
AACCACCAAGCCGAGCCAACGTGGGGTCTACGAATGTAATGTAATTTAAGTCATCGAGATGCATTAAAGGAGAAATGCAGACACCCTGATTGCAATGACAGCTGAGTAGCGTTACCATTGGGGTTCTGCAGCCGGTAGTTCATTAGTCAATAATCCAACCGCAAAATAAGAGTTTGTAATTGCAAAAAACAATTTTTTTATGTGATGTAACAACAAATTAACGTCTTTCGAATTTTTTTCTTTACTTGTGCTGTGAGACCTTGCTTGTTACCCAATTTCATGATTTTAGGTCAACGGGCAGTACCCTATAAATATGTTTTGATTTACCTACGAAATGTTCAAATTTGGGCAAATATCAGCTTTCGTTAAGCTTCATTTTTTTACAGCTTCAAGGGACAGACTTATGTATTTGATATTAATTTCAACTTGATGGGTCCATGGGCTCCTGAGAAAACAGACAGACAAACGGAAAACAAAGTGATCCTAAAAGGATTTATTTTTTCGTTTTGAGGAACGGAATCCTAAAATTTGGGTCAAAGAAATAATTTTAATTGAATCATTTGTGGCATAAATCAAACTATTAATGTCCAGTATATGCTGAACTGTCCCTGTATTGACATTCCGTATCACGGTAGGTCAACATAACAAATTGCTACGCGGCTACACGCTTAGACGGAAATTGTGTGGCGTATGCGCCGCGCTCGCATAGCATACAAGCAACTGCAGAGAAACAGCGACCCAAGTGTCACGTTGTGTTCGTGTTCATCGAACGCCTACGCTAGACAAACGTCACGGGAGCCAAGTCGTTGTTTTTTTTGGGTTACCTACTAAACGTTGCTACTGTAGGTCTACACCACAACCTGAATATAATCCATTTAGAAACAATAATCCAATTTACTTTAAAACACTTTCATATCTGCAATTCAAATAGTTATAATTAAATTTGACTTGTGTTAGCTATCAAAGGTAGTGCAAGATAGATGCACATTAATAAATTATTCGTGGCAGACACAAAATTTATTAGATCGAAGATTAGTCTTCCAGTCGGGTCAAACACCTCAATGCAATAAAAGACGAATTACGCTTAATGCACTTGGGATCAAACACCTGGAGAAAATATGTGTTTGTGGTTTTTGATATTGAAACATTCTAGGACTACGACGAAGTTAACTTGTCGAATTGTCATTTTTGTCAGAGCTATATGTGGTGTGTCGTGGAAGTTGGAATTCTACTTGTATGTAACAGTGACCCCACAATAATTTATCTTAGAGAAAGTTACAGGAAAAGTTTTTTTGGCTTTAACATTGTCGAGTTCATTGGACTAAATCAGGTTCAAGTCAGTTCAAGGGAGTCGAACCTGTCTGGTTTAATATCAATATTAATGTCTTTAATAAGCAGGACGTGCTTCTTTTTATTTATTGATCTTTAGAATCACTAAAAAAAAGATTGTTTCAAAAAGTAAAAAAAACATCTGTGTTTTTTAAAAGCTTTGGTTTTTTATAAATAAATGTGATTGAAGGATCACCAGAGTTTATTGGCTTGTTTAATGCCTGAAGAAATCTCCAAACAGCGAAAATCGTAATTTCTGCTCATTTCATAACAAATGAAGAATTTGATACTTATTAACAATAAATACATTTAGATATCATACATAAATAAATAGAATATAAGAATAAAGAAACGAAGCATTTGCTTTCGAGACGTTTTAATCAAAGTCCTATATTGTACAGAGCCTGGTAATTTAGATTCATTTGTAAGCAAATATAAAGCCTTAAAGATTTTTCAGTTCGTTTATTCCCGATTCTCCATTAAATTTTCTTCCCGTCTTATGAAAAGTATCAACCTTAATGAATGATCTTAAGCTAAACTTGTACCCTGAAAAGGAAGTATCTTATCAAATAATTAATTTGCTTTCAGAATGAATAACTTCCATTAGGTATGTTTTACATAATATTATGTTAGAGATCGAGTGCTCATCATGTCTATACAAAAATGACGATGCTGTTCATCGGTAAGCTAACCAGAAATATTGAGTTCACAAATAACTAGAGTTGCAATGCCAGTAACACAGGAATCTCAAGGAGGAAGGAAGAATTTAATGTTACATACAATACGTCTTTTAGACATTTTCAGACTGTCTTTATTTTTTTTTTATCTACTTTTATAGTACGAACAAGCCAAAGCGCGGCCGCGACGCATGTTGAATGGGCAGAAATCTAGTCTTTACATTTATATTGTAAGTTCTCCCCATGATATAATAAATGTAAGATAATTTTTTTGGTACGAAAACTTATTGGGGTACGTGTATGGTATATGTGCGGGTTCTTCTGACAAAACGAAGTATAACAATAGGTCATATTTATGTGAGTACGCGCACTTAAGAACCTATTACAAAACTATCTGAATGCAGAAGGATAAAGCACGGCGAAACTCTTGGTGGGTTACGATTGCTTTTTGTTCAAAACTAGTTCATAATATACACAACCTTGTTGATCGTTAAACTCTTCGATTTTTGGACTAAGTGATTAAACATTGCATTATTTATAACTAGCAACCCGCCCCGGCTTCGGACGGGTACAAATTATACACCTAAACCTTCCTCATGAATCACTCTGTCTATTAGTGAAAACCGCATGAAAATCCGTTCAGTAGTTTTTCAGTTTATCGCGAACAGACAGACAGACGCGGCGGGGGACTTTGTTTTATAATATGTAGTGATGCCCGGGCAACATGAATAATGATAAGTGAAATTTGGCTCTGAATTCACCTTCATTCTCTTGCTTGTATCTATTTCAATATATCTTTCATCGATTACTTTTTTTTTAGTATATGGCAACGAGGGATCTCCCATCTATTATTCCATCGACGGCCAGTTGATAAAAAGCTCCCCGCTTCATTTAGACAATCCCCGGACACTACTGGAATCTTAAAAACTTAGCGCCTTTTTTACACCTGGACGATGGGCAATTCGGTTGTAGATCACAAGTCTCAACAGATATGGCTATTTCTGGCTTGAAACAAGTTGTTAACTATTATAAGTGCGGTCAGACGAGCGTATACGCCTGTTTTTTAGACTTAAGTCGTGCTTTTGACACCCTGAATCATAACTTGTTATGGCAAAAGCTGCAACGTACATCTGCTCCGCATGAGGTCGTTGGTTTGCTTACTTATTGGTATCGTTATCAAACCAATAACGTCAAGTGGGGACAGGAGCTGTCGGACAGCTACAGGTTGGCATGCGGAGTAAGACAAGGAGGGCAAACGTCTCCGGACCTATTTAATACGTACGTAAATGATCTCATCGTTGAGCTGAGCGGCACCCCAGTTGGGCTCAGATTGGATGGCAGATATGTCAACAATTTCAGCTACGCTGATGATATAGTGCTTCTCAGCCCGACGATAAGAGGTTTGAGACATTTAATTTCGATTTGTAAAAGTTTGCAAGAGGCCATAACTTAATTTACAATGTTAAAAAGACAAAGATGGTAATATTTAGGTCCGGAAAGGGGCCCGATAAAGTTCCCAGCTTGTATCTTGACGGACAGCCCGTCGATGTAATGGAAAGCTTTAGGTACCTTGGACATATCGTGACATCAAACCTGAAGGATGATAGCGATATTGAGCGTCAACGAAGAGCCTTATGTGTTGTGGGCAATATGATTAGTAGAAAATTCTGTAAGTCTTCCCCAGACGTTAAGGTAGCACTGTTTCGCTCCTTTTGTCAGACATTCTACACTTATCAACTCTGGACTGATTATACTAAGAAAGCAATTAATAGCATTCGAGTTGCCTACAATAACATCTTTAGGCAACTCATGGGACTACCACGCTGCTGTAGCGCTTCCAGTATGTTCTTCGAGGCGCGAGTTAATTCCTTTGAAGCCATCCAGAGAAATCGGATCGTACAATTCATGTCCAGAGTTGACCGATGTAAGAATGTTATTATAATGAGTCTGTCAGAAAGAATACTTATGTCATGCATGTACAAGCATTGGATCAAAACGACAGCCTAATTGTTAGTTGTATTTTTTGTTTTTTTTTGTTTTGTGTATTTTGTTGTTTCGATTGTCTTTTATGTTATGAATCTTGTGTTCGAAATAAAGATTATTATTATTATTTCTCTTTATTAAACTTAAAACTTATAAATTACATTTTTAAATATGTATAAAACAAAATATATATTTAAAAATATGAAAAATAGTAGACCACCGACATCGGGTACAGGGACCAAGACACCGGTGGTTAGGGCTCCAAAGACAGGAACCTCCTCACCATACGGGCCGTGTCGAGGAGAACTGCTTTCTGCATCAGTCCCTTGATCCAGCCGTCTAACGCGAGCCTCTTAAGGTGTTGATCGAGGCTCTTGGCTGTTAGTCCATGAGCAGATATGACAATCGGAACAATGATCGCCGAATCGACATCCCACATATCGACAACCTCGTGAGACAAATCCAAATATTTTAATTGTTTATCTTTTTCAACTTTCACGAGGTTCTCGTCATGAGGAACAGCTATATCGATAATCATTGCGCGGCGTTCTAATCGGTCTATCAGCACTATATCAGGCTTATTGGCAACAATAGTTCTGTCAGTGATTATAGATCGATCCCAATACAATGTGGCACGACCATTTTCGAGAACTGGATCGGGCACATACCTGTAATATGGCACCTCTGAATTCAAAAGATTGTATTTTAGGGCAAGTTGTTGATGTACAATCCTGGCCACTTGATTGTGTCTATGCAAATATTCCCCGTTGGCAAGACGAGAACATCCAGAAATAATATGCCTGATAGATTCACCGGGACAGTGGCATGCCCGACAGATGTCCACCGTACCGTCTTTCAGAATATATTTTTGATAGTTATTCGTCATAACAACATCGTCCATAATTGCAAAGACAAAACCTTCGGTTTCTCCGATAAGATCACCGAACCGTAGCCAAGATGTAGAGGCTTTAAAGTCTATATCAGGCCCATTGAGGGCCCGATAAAAACGACCATGAAGTTCTTTGCCCTTCCATACCTCCCTGCAATCATTAGTACTAAGTACTACAGGCTTGCGCCAGTTCTGTTTAGCCAGAGCGAGCGGAGTGAGTCCGTTGTCCACTGTGACCACATTACGATGCACTCCCACATCAGTATGAAGAAAATATTCTCTAAGATTGTATATCTCGTGATTGTGTAGGGTCTTAATGTTTAAGAGTCCACGACCCCCAAACTATACCGATGAACGTGGGTGGTGCATTCGGAATGCAGTCAGCAGTGTACGGACTCTCCTATCAAAGGCATCTAATTCGGTCTGAGGTCATCTAAGTATACCAAAGGAATACATCAGAACCGGCATGACCCAACCGTTGCAGGCACCCATTTTGTTACCCCCTGATAAAAGACTTTTAAGTACTTTTTTCAGGCGGCCAAAGAAGCGCTCTTGCAGCGCTTGTTTCATATGAGATTCAGGTATTCCCAATGACTGTGATATACCTAGATACTTGTAGCTTTCAGTGGTAGACAGAGATCTGAGTTTTGTTGAATCTGAAAGTTCGACTCCTTCAGATTCTACTATCACTGAACCTTTCTGTAAAGAAATGCATGACTGCACACTTGTCCACACCAAATTCCATCTTCATAGAGTTACTAAAGTTTTCAGTCACCTTCAGTAACGCTGTCACTTGCAAATTAGTGGGGGCAATAAGTTTCAAGTCGTCCATGTACAGAAGGTGAGATATAACTCGATCGTCTTTCTGCAACCTATAGCCTAGCCCTGAACCCTCTAACAGCGTACTAAGAGGATTCAAAGCTAGGCAGAACCACAAGGGACTCAAACTATTACCTTGAAATATACCCCGCTCGATTTTATTGGTACATCATTTGCCGCTATCTGCCGGCATCCTGGATAGCGAAGTGCCGTTCTCCACTGCCCCATACACGACTTCAAAAAAGTGCAAAAAATTTGTATTAATTTTGTACAACTCTAGCACTCTCAAAAGCCATGTATGTGGAACTGAATCAAAGGCCTTCTTATAGTCTATCCAACATGTCGCCAGATTCTTACGGTGACCACGTACCTGTTGGCTAATGGCCATATCTATGATGAGGAGCTCTTTAGTGCCACGGGTCCCGCTTCTACATCCATTCTGAGAAATTGATATGATCAAATTTTTATTTAAATGTGTAGTAATTTTGAGTCTCAGAATAGATGTTAGAAGCTTATACATAGTTGGTAGGTATGTAATAGGTCTATAATTTTTGGGATCCATGGCACTACCAGATTTATAAAGTAAGTGGGTTACGCCAGTTGTCAAAAATTGGGGTAACGAACCGGAATCCAGTGCTGCTTGGAACTGAGATGCCAAACGAGCATGCGAGCTTTGGAACCATTTAAGCCAAAAGTTGTGCAGTCCGTCTGGTCCAGCTGATTTCCAGTTTGATAATGACTGGACTGCACAACTTACGTCACTTGTGGCTATGGAAATTGGTTCCATTACTTTTATAGACTCGCATGAGCGCCCGACATCTCGTATCCAATCACCTTCTGAATGAGTGACAGGCACCGACCAGATGTCATGCCAAAATGCATTTGTAACATCATCATCTGGGAAATGCCCGTCACTCACACATGGATCCGATTGTTCCCATTTTCTGTAAACCCACCTCTCATTTCTGTGGAACATACGATTCTGATTATACCGATCTGTTTAGTATCTACTACTGTTTAGTACCTTTCTGTATCTTCGAATCCTATTTGCCCATGCATAAACTTTCTGCTTTAGAAAGTCTATGCGCTCTGTGACACATGACATATATTGTCGAGGACTAATGTCAGTCCCCAAGAATGCCTGTTTCACAAAGCGCATCACTCTCGGCCGCGTATTACCCGATCTAAAGCAGATTAGCTTACCGATGAGTGTCCTGGCCTCAGCAATACGACGCTCAATTCTGCACTGCCAGGCTGGCACAGCAGGCTTGGGTCGAGTAGTAGCGGTATTTACAAAGAAATGTACTCCAGCTACTCGACATGCTGCGACAGCCGCACAGTAGAGAATAGAGTGTGTATCACTAAGATCTTCGCTATTGTCTAAATAGTCAGACAATAACGAATCCAAGGCACACACCAGCGCTATATTTCGTTTATGAATGGGCAAACGGGATAAATGGGGTCTATTACTGTAGTTCACAAACCGGTATTCCAGAATCGCATCCTCCAAGGCGCTCCTTAACCTTTCGTTGTATTGGATACTTACAGATATAGCTTCACTATCCACAATTTCATCAACATGTAATTGCGGTGCCAATTGTGGTGTATGATTGGTTACCAAACCCACAACTTGCGATGAAAAAGGGATAAAAAAGCTATTTCGTATGTCAGAGCGTAGCATCTCAAGTACGGTATCATCCAGCAGGTGACAGCGCTGTATAGCCCGTACCTGATTCGAGAGTCGTTGTGCTGATACGTTGACAGCTGGTTCAAGCTCCTGAAACAGAGACAGTAATCGAACACGGTACGCAGTAAGGTTAGTTCCCAACTCTGTAGCCCGATAATATGCCCGCATGACGTTTTCATTAATTGAATAAGTTCATTTCATGCGGCGCACATCACGAGGTCAGTGGTCCTCGGGGTCCTAAGCAGGACGGTGGTCGGCCTCTCCCCTGCCGACGCACAGGTGTTGGCGACGTCGGCGTTGAGAAATACGAGCTTGAGCTCGACACCTCGCTGTTTACCGATCTTACCGAAGAGTGTATTGGCAGCTGTGAGGCGGCGCTGTGCGACGAGTCCGGGGATATTTGTTGTGCAGTCCTCTGTCTGGCTTGATATCTTGTAAGCATTTTATTTTCATTGTATATATATTATTTTATTTTATTATGGACTCTATCCCGCGCAAGAATCAGCGCAGGAATTCCGCCAATGTCAAGTGTTTTATAATTATACAAGTTAAATAACTAAAACGTAAAAAAATGAACGTCTATTCGTCCATAATAACCTATTTCATTGTAATTCATGTTATTTTATATATAGTCTTTTATGACATCTGTCATTTTGTTCGAAATTTTTTCTTCTGAACTTTTGCATGTTGTAGACACACGTTGTGTTTTTTTAATATATTTTAGGACTCCGTTTCCAAATATTTATTTTGTATTTATTTTACAATTTATTTCGATGTATACAATATGTTTATTATTATTATTCTCCTTTATTTAATATACATATAAATTACATTTTTAAATACATTTACAATAAAAAAATACAAATATATTTAAAAATATAAAAAATAGTGGCCCACCGGTATCGGGTACAGGGACCAAGCTACCGGTGGTGAGGGTTCCAGAGACAGAAACCTCCTCACTATGCGTGCCGTGTCGAGAAGGACTGCCTTCTGCATTAGGCTCTTGATCCAGCTACCTAACGTGAGCCTCTGAAGGTGTTGGTCGAGGCTCTTAGCAATCAACCCATGGGCCGAAATGACTATCGGCACAATGATTGCTGAATCCACATCCCACATGTCGATAATCGATTGCACGATCATTTTCGAGAACTGGGTCGGACACATACCTGTAGTATGGTAACTCGACAGTCACAAGGTTATATTTAAGAGCAAGTTGCTGATGGACTATCCTGGCCACTTGGTTATGTCTATGCAAGTACTCGCCGTTGGCAAGACGAGAACAACCAGAATATAATTTCTGGTTGTTCTCGTCTTGCCAACGGCCTGCCTGAGGGTTTCTCCGGGACGATGACACGCCCGACAAATGTCAATTGTGCCGTTCTTTAGGATATATCTCCGATAGTTATTCGTCATAACAACTTCGTCCGTAATTGCACAGACAAAACCTTCAGTTTCTCCGAAGAGGTCACCGAACCGTAGCCAGGATACTGATGCTAATAAATCTACATCGGGCCCATTTAAGGCCCGATAAAAACGTCTATGCAACTCCTTGCTCTTCCATATCTTCATGCGATCTGTAATACTAAGTACTGCTGGTTTGCACCAGTTCTCTTTTGCTAGAGCAAGCGGAGTGAGTCCGTTGTCAACTGCCACCACATCCCGATACACGTCCAGTTCAACGGAGAGGAAGTAATCCCTAAGGTTGCATACCTCGCGGTTATGGAGTGTCCTGGCATTTAAAAAACCACGACCCCCACATTTCCGCGGGATATACAATCTCATGACCGATGAACGTGGATGGTGCTTTCGGTACGCGGTAAGCAGTGTACGAACTCTTCTATCCAGGGCATCTAGTTCAGTTTGAGTCCATCTAAGTATGCCAAAGGATTGGTTAGAACTAGTATGACCCAATCATTATAAGCGCGCACCTTGTTACCACCTGACAAAAGACTTCTGAGTACTTTTTTCAGGCGGCCAAAGAAGCGCTCCTGTAACGATTGCTTCATACACAATTCATTTACCCCTAACGACTGGGCCTTACCTAGATACTTGTAAGTTTCGTTGGCGGAAAGACATCTAAGGTGTGTAGAATCTGAGAGTTCCATCCCTTCAGATTCCACAATCCTGCCTCTTTTTACATGCATGACTGCACATTTATCCACACCAAATTCCATACTGATACATTTTATTATTATTTTTATTAATGCTTATAACTGTTCCATCGGCAGTTAGTTATACAGCCTACGTGAAGACTCGAAATTTTCCCTAGGCGATGCCTTTGGCCAACCCTAGTTTGCATATCACAACAAGTCTTAACATCTGGTTGTGAGAATTTACTCGTGCGTGTATAACTATCCCGTCGGCGGTCAGTTATACAGCCAACGCTAAGCACCCGAAGCTTCCTCTATGCGATGCCTTTGGCCAACCCTAGTTGCATATCACAATGGGTCTCAACATCTGACTTTACACTGATAAAAATTCTTTGCCAAGCATATAGATTACCCAGTATTGTCCGAAGCAAATGTACCAGGCTAAATACATACATACAAACATTTCCGGGTCCGGGGTAGGCAGAGACAATAGAGCGTTATTTACTTACGCGTCTTTCACATTTATCAGATCTTTCATACACGTTCGCCAGTTACGGGTGCTTTAAACTTATCCCTTCTTCAGTATACTGCCGATCTGGACAATACACGTCTTTCGGAGCCTACCCGCACCGACTCGCCTACTCACGGGAACCTTAGACATCCTCACTTCACTCGTCTCACTTCCTCAATTCTTGTCACTACATCTATCAAACCACCGTTTTCTTATCTTATCATTCCTCACTCTATAAATCTATCACACATACTTCTCTCAAATATCCTTCAACAAAATTATAGAACAGTCGTCTGTACTAGGCAGCTTTATAAATACCGGATAACATCCTGGTCCATCCAATTTCAGGTAGTATGCATATTTAAGCACAAGTTGCTCTTAATGTTTGATAGTCACTTGTTCGTTTTATGCCTGACCAAGTATTCGACGTATTAGTACTTCGTTTACTTAGTATGAAGCCTGCCCTAACTGTAATAATTGAACTGATAAAAAGCAATTGCTTTTTTGTTTGACATGAGCGAAGAAGAGAGTAATAGTATATATCTGCTTAATGTGTTAACAGACTGCTTTTGTGTAACTAGAGAGTATGAATCTACTTTAAAAGCCTCTACCAGGACTGGGGTGTTCAACACACTTTTTGTAACAACTGCCTCCTCTGTCAACAAAAATCAGTTATTTACATCACTTTGAAGATTTTTTTTTGTTTTTAGGGTTCCGTTCCTCAAAAAGAAAAAAATGAACCCTTGTAAGATCACTTTGTTGTCCGTCTATATGTCTGTCAAGACCTTTTTATCAGGAATCCGTGGACGCATCAAGTTGAAAATAATACCATATACATAAATCTGCGGTCCCTTGAAACCGTAAAAATATCAAGCTTCTAAGTAATCATAAGATATGACCACATAAGCTTTATATTTGACCAAATTTGAACATTTCGCAGGTAAATCAAAACCGAAGATAGAATCATGAAATTTGGCAAAAAGCAAGGTCTGATAGCACAAGTAAAGGAAAAAATCTGAAAGTCGTTAATTTGTTGTTATATCACATAAAATAATAGTTTTTGTGATTAAAAACTTATATTTTGTGGTTGGACTTTGTCAAACAGCGTAACCGCAAAGTTAAGTTTGTCTTTTGAAAAAGGTAAACAAAAGTATTCGAGAATTGATTCCCGAGATGGACGTACTAACTACATACAAGTTTGTTTGCTAACGGAACCCTCGGTGCGCGAGTCAGACTCCTACTGGTCCGATTTTTTAAATCTTAATCGAATCTTATATTTAACCCTGCTTCATTTCGCTTTTCGTCTTAGTTTTAGACTTGCTGCCAGTACTACATTGCAAAAAGATAGCATGTATTATATTTATCGGTACCCTTTCTATTATAATATATTTTAAACAATATACATTATTCATATGAGCTTATTGTGTATTTGTTAGTCATTCAAATTGAGTAAATTGGTATTTTCGTGACCGAAATATTAGTAGGTACTACCTACTACAAGTACTTAAGAGAAGACACAAGTATAAGAGAAGAAGAGACAAGTAATTTTTTTTAAATTTCAGTGTAACCGAGATGGATTTTCTTTCAATAATAATTGTAAAAACCCTATTTTTAAACATTTTGTTATGCAAGAATTAATCCAAGGAATCAAAATATTAATTAAGCTAAAGGCTTCTGAAGCAATTCTTTTGTTTTTCTGGCAAATAGTTTCTACTTTACACCTCATTTTATCCATGTCTCCTCTTTTTAGAATAAAATCCATGTAACGATTGCTATCCGTAGGTTTTTTTACCATTAACACTAAACACAACTTAAATACATTTGGTAAATTATAAAAATTAAGCTTCCACTTCGAATCAATTCAATCCGATAGTACGAGTATTTGCTTCAAACACATCTATTTGGCTTAAGTGCTTATTACACTTGACTAAATTTAGTCGTCTAAATTCAGTTGTTACCAAATTTAGTCAAGTATAATCGCATTTAGCAAGTTAGCTTCTTAAATTCAGAAGCTAGGACGGTTTCTGACTAAAGTGCTCATTACACTTGGCTGAATTTAGTCGTCTAAATTCAGTAACGACTAATTAGAAGCTTCTAATCACACTGTCCTAAATTTAGTTAATGAATCAATTACCAGTTAAAGCGCAACGAAGTTGGACGTATCGTGCGGGTACGAGCATGGCTCCAGAATTATCCAACACCAAAAAATTGGTAGCCTAAAATAGAAATGAAATAAGTAAAAATCTATTTTTAAGTTAAACGGTTTTATTGAATATAAAGAAAATAATGATGTAGATAATGTACTAAAAGCTAAAAAATAATTCGGTAGGTCCTAGGTAGTAATCATCACATCACTCTCCTCATCAGTTGAGGGCATTGATCAGACAAAAAATAAATTCGTGGGGTGCGTAAAATTTCTATCAACAGTCAACCGCTCATATCATTATAAATACTGTTTACATATTTACTCAGATTACGCTACGTTCTACAATTTTATTTTTTTAAGTCCTACACTATTGTATTGGGTCTGCCTGTAATAATAGGGTTTGTAGTAAAATAAAATAAATAAAAAAAACAAATAAATATTCAAAAGCAAGATACTATCCTACGAGACAGTATTATATTTAAACAGTAGGTATTTATCCGCTGTCAGTGTCATGCGATTTAAAGAGTACGACGTGTTTGATTCTTTACTAACATGAAAATAGAAGTTATAAGCCTACTTCATCATCCATTATCTTCCGCACCTTTTCCCCGTTAAGTTGGGGTCGGCTTTCAGTCTAACTACGAAACGTCCGAACTTTGATATTTTACTTTAAGCGGCTGCCACCGGCCTCCACAACCACAATAAGCACTAGGCGATATCGAAGTTCTGTAGTTAGGCCAGGTCGTCTGAGTTTTTTTAGGGCTTCAACTACCCGTAACGAATGCTACAGCTGTTCGTATAGCAACCGGGACCGAACGCATAACGTCCTTTCCGAGCCGCGAAGGGGTCTCAATGTGTTAAGAATGGTCACCCATCCTAAGACTGACCTGGCTACCATAACTTAACTTTGTAATATACTAACCTAATCCCTTATGTATTATTATTATTGATAAGGACAGGATAGCTCATTTTAAATATTGTATTGTTCCTATTTGCTAAAACTGCTTGTGACAAAGTGTATTTTTTTCATAATATATTTCATATCGCAGCCTATCGCGTGATTTTTATCAAAAACACTTTGTTTTAGTATTTAGTGTCGGTACTTATTGAATCACGTGTTAGTTTGCAGGTTCATTGCTGCGCGGCATCATAACCAACGCTGTTAAGCTTTATTATTACACATTAATCTATTGTCTCCACTACAATATAATATATATAGCATGTGATCGTCGCCCCGTCCGTCGTTCACCTATACCTGTACACAGTACGATGTATTATATATTAAGAACGCCCACGTCTACTTTATTGGAATTCTGTCAACCTTAATGCGTGGCGAAAAAACTCTTAGAAGGCTTTATATGTGATGCGAGATGACAAACGAAATGACAACGGAACGTTAATCTACCCCGAATCGAGTTGAACAGGGAAGATCAAAATATAATATTTATGAAAATTGTGTAAATAAAATGTTATAAAAATTTAAAAGATGGGTCTCTGCAATGGTTCATTCACAGATCATTACAAATTGAAATAACATGAAATAGAGCGTATTTGAATACACCAAAAAGCATCAAGTGACACGAGTGAGACGTCACTCGTGTTGTCATCTTATTTGAAGCTATAATATATATTATTTCATTATGGACTCTATGTTTTTTTTCAAGATGGACGAATAAACGTCCATTTTTTTACGTTTTTGTTATTTATCTTGTTTAGTTATAAAACTATAATAAAATAATATATATATATGGGCTCTATCCCGCGCTCAGAATCAAGTTGTAGCAGTAAACGTTATTTTATATCTGCATTTTCCAACAAAAATGGAAGGTGATTTCATGATACCTATATAAAAATAAATATATACCGACATACGAGTTTATTTGTCGAAAGTGCAAAGTTTTGACGTGTATAAATTTAAGGCACTAAGCTACTACGGTATGTATTAATCGCTATTGAAACATTGTATTTCATTCGGCATCTTCTAGACAGCAATTATCTTAAAGTGATTCAACCATTGCATTATTTGAGTTGAGGTAACAAGTAAGTACAAGTATTTAGCATTCTATATTGCTTGTACTAAGGGGAGTGCTCTGAAGAATCGGTTCGGACTCATACCGGCCGCAGCGTTCCGCGACAAAACTTTTATCCTCATCACTTAGATGATTGGCACTCCACCACTCATAAAATTGATCCTCAATTATTCGAAATAAATCCAATTGTCAATAAATTCCAGAACCAAACAAATTCCAGAAACTTTTTGCCTCGCACAACCAATCTGTGGAACAAATTGACGCCTGCGGTATTTCCGAACCTATACGACCTTCACCTTCAAGAAAAGAGCGTACTCCCACCTCAAAGGCTGGTTAAGCATTTGTGACTCTTGAGTTGCAGGTGTCCATGGGCGACGGTAGTCACTCGCCTATGTAGCTGCTTTATTATATCATAGACTTGATTTGGTATATTTACATGTAAACATTTGCAGGTATTGAAGAATAAAAGGCTGAACCCTTTGTCGAAGTAGATAGACAGATTGCCACAAATCATGGTTATTTCTCTAAATTTTCCTTATCAATTAATGAAATTGTTTTAATTTTTTTAAATACTTATTATTACATATTTTACATGGAATTCCTTAAAATAAAAGCAAAAATGAAAATATTTCATATGCCCTATTAAAAGGCATCAAAAAAATGCCTCACGGCATCATGCACAGTGTATTAATACATTTTGAGATTAACCGTTATTCAGTATGTTCACCTTACTTTTAATACGATGTACAATGTAAATATTTAAAAAAAAAAATAAAAGAACTTCATTAATTGATAAAAATACATACATCCATACATCCTTATAAACTCTCCGTTTGTAATATTAGTAGGATTCTGTGAGAGGTCGGGGTGCTGGTCCAGAAAACTTCCTCGTGGTGCACCCTGGGCAACGTGGGCAGTGCCGCCTCCTCCTCTCTCTGGGGGAAGCGTGACTGCCAACGGCAAATATTCTGACAAGGAGAGGTCCACCTCTTGGACCGTGTTTCTTCGTGTGTCCGTCTGATTTATGCAGACGGCATTACGACGAGAAACGATCGGAGCGGCGGGTCTACTGTCTCTGAATTTCATCAGAGTCGGAAGACAAATATCTAGCATAGACGACCGTCCGGCCCAGCCATAAATCTCCCCGTATCCTTTGATAGAAACGGAAGCTATGAGGGGCTACGAGGAAGAAAACAGCCGGTAGAAGCAATTACTCATTACTTTGCCAATGTGAGCCTAGATTATATTTAGGTCCAGATTCCTAATCCGCGCCCCAAAACTGAAGCTGAGAAATATACGTCGTGAGTCGCTAATATAAATATAAGCGACTCACGACGTATAGCGACGCCATTACTAGAGATGTTGCCAGGGACGTGAATTCCATTTACCCATAACATAACACATTTTAGCAGTATGTATATTTTTTGGTTGCCAAACTTGTGATTCATAGGAAGTCGAGGAATATGCTCACTGTTAATTAATTTTAGTAAGTACATTGACATTTTGCTAACCTCAGATCTCTCAGATCTACCTGATATGCACACAAAATTTCATAAAAATCGGTCCAGCCGTTTCGGAGGAGTTTGGTAACAAACACCGCGACATGAGAATTTTATATATTAGAAGAAGAAAAAAATATAAAATGTTTTTTTGGTTTCTATGGATTTTTCTCGATTGTTTAAATTTCTCGAAAACTATGAGACAGAAAGTCATGAAACTCTTGTTAAGCATTTTGTCTACAAATTGTCCTTTCAAAGAGAATATAAATGTAGATAGCCGCAAGTCGGCTTCCATAACACACTGTGCATAGTACAGGCTCTGCCTAGTTTGGAATCAGACAGCTATGTGAGAGATGTTTCAAGTTATTATTTAAAAAAAAAGCTCACACACGGCCATCTGATCCCAAATTAGGCATAAATGAAATTATTTAACAATTAGTTCATTAACTTTAGTGACAAGTTTAAGTTTATTTTCAGCTACTATAAATGCATTTCGTAGCACGGCTACGGCGTAGCTATTGCACATTGAGGCTCATTCATAAGTAAAGCCTGTAGTAGGCTGCGTAGCATTGCGCATTCGTAGTACACACTGAATATGTAAATGATTACTTAGCTGCCCATAACGCCCAGCTAAGTAAGTATGTTCGAACAAAACAAACATCAATACACATAAACATACCTACACATTACTCGGGACGTAACAGATGACGTCACAATGTCCCAATCTTCGTCTGCATATTGATAACTGCACAAGTCCTTGAAAGAATTATGGAACGTCTGTTTGGCGTCTGCGATTTAAATGAACATCTTTGAACAAAGAGTTTTTCTGCGGCCATCGGCAAACTTGTGAATATATGATTTTATAATGGCGACGCCGGCTTCAAGCAATCTAAAGTTTTAAAGCGGACTCTGTGTTAGACAGCGCTTTGCTGCTCTTGGTGACAAAGAAAAGGAATGATAAAGTTAATAGTGGTTGATTTTTCTTCCCACCAAGTTGGCAAACAAGCTTACAGCCTGCCTGATGTTAAACGTTTACGTTTACATTTCATAAAATGTACTGGTTATCTGCCTTATTGTCGTGAGACGAGACGCCTACTTTCATTTAATTGAGACTAGCTTTGGTTCACGGAAGCCGAGGCAAAAGCTAGTCTCGATTAAATAAAAGCTCGCGTTCGTGTACACTTTGTCAATCAACTCAGGCTGTCGACCGTCTCAAACTTATTCGTAGCTCTCTCGGAGACTACTTTCTTCTAAATGAAAGGTACCCTAAGTCCTTTCCTGTACCCCTGACTGACTAGTTAAGGCGTGAAAGTTTAAAAAAACAAACATACAAACTCACATTCGCGTTTATGATAATAGGTTAGAGGACTTCCCGGCAACGAACGTCCGAGTTACAGGCCACGGTCGTACACGTCCGTCCGTATAAGCAATATCCCTTTACTTTTATAGCCTTCCCATCTTACGTACTTTTCCCTTCCAATATAATTCCAATTTTCCCACTTTTAATTCCCAAAGTGCCTGGCGTCCCTAGTTGAATGGGACCTAAAATGATACGCCTCTGCCTGCCGCCCCTTCACGGATACTGGCGTGAGTGTTTATAATATTAAGGTAAATGAAGTAGATTTGTATGAAATATACATATAATACATTTGGCAATGTACCTCCATAACAAGTGAACTCACACCGGTAGCACCCAGCTTATAACAATTAATTTGAGATTTACAGTCTCGTCGCACCGCAACATATACGTAACGTATCCTCTGTTGAATTTCGTCTGAAACTTGGGTTAATATGACCCCTAGGGACTTCTCTTGTTATTTTGTGCTCCACATACTTCAAGTATCCGGTGATACAATCTTCGTGTGTATAACTAAAACACAACTTATGTTTAGATATTGATGCTACGCGGTCGCATCGTTGCCGTCGTGTCAGGTGCGATTCCTATCCATGTCCGATTTTCATATAAAATGTTTTTATAGGAACACTATGTTCCTATGAAAATATGTACGCCTATACCATAAAAAACTAAAGTACGATTTACACCGAACAGGTAACCCGTCTGCTCGTTTGCCCCTATAACATAAAAATATACATATATTTCTTTTTTACAAGACTTTTTATCCTTACCTATTAAAAGGCAGTGGGAGCACATCGGAACGCGTTTTTAGTACGGTGATGGAAATTGAAGTTTATATTTATTACTTAAAATTCATTTTTGCATGGAACTTCTTGCCGCCGAGGACGATCGGATCCGCCCAATTGCGCTCGGCTACCGAGGCGCACCTCGACGCGCTCCGGCGCGGCTCGTTCGGTGTGAATCGTACTTTACCATGTTTATTCATGTTCTAATACCCATAGTACAAGTTCGCTTACTTTGTGTCTAAATAGCTATTAATAATAATATTACTAGTCTTCTATTACACTCCGTGAGGCAAACAACAACGCCCTGCTGACGATAAGCGATTACCGGTCCTTAACAACACTCCAAACACCAACATTCTCACTTGCGCGTTGCTCACACCACTGTCGCCTGCATGGTACCTTAACCTTGAACACGAATAAAATATGAACAGTGAAGAGTCTATCGTAATGTAGGATATGAAATCCATCTGTAGGGTCACAGTACACGTCACACGGCGCCCCGTGGCGGTGACAAATACCCGCCGTAAGCACTGCCCCGTTACGTATCGCGCAAATATATTGCCGCACTTTTTCAATCCTTATTTAAGTGAGCGAATTTCGAACGCCCGCACCCTCTCCTCAACCCCCCTTTACATACGAGTATTGGAAATGCGTTTCCCCTTTGTTCTTCTTATCTAAATGTAATTTGGATTGAACAGATTTACTCGCGAAATAAGAACAAATAATATGCAACGATTGTATGGCAAGAAATGTTACACGTGGAGAGAGAACTGCAATCCATCGTTTAAGCTAATAAGTTGGCGAACTCAGAACAAGCTTTTACCGGCGGATCGCGGGACTCGTTGTCCTCTACTATGCAATTAAAACGTTACGGAACTAACTTATATAAGTGACAATGTGGAGCCACGTCCCTCCACGTATGTGCCGCGCCGCTATTGTGGTGCGAGTAATGCTCCCTATACAATACTTATGAATCAAGAAATGCCGACGTTCACGATGTTCGTGTGGTTACTTTACGAGGTCTCTTTTACGAGTTGTACTAACAGCTTTGATTTATGTGTGTGTTATATTTTTGATGTTATGGTCCTTGCTTGATGTACCCTCTAATATTCGGAGCCCTGATGAGGATAATCACAATAAATGAAAAACAAAAAAATAATAAAGGGTTATTTTTTTAAATATATTATTATTTATAATACCGTGGCGGACAAAAAATAAAAATCGCTCTAAAATTTAAATCAGTATTGTAAACAACTAAAAACCTTATAAAATCTATTTCTTTCTGAAAATCTTACTCTCAGAATTTTAAGAATTCCATTACACATGGTTTGATGTTAAATTATAATGTTCAGATGTGCGATAACGGTTAAGAAATTAGGTACGTGTTCATAACACGTGGGACTTCACGCGATAACAACATTCACCGTGATCAGTGATCCACCCGTCTTTCTAGAATAAACACTTTACTCGTTTTAAAATGATCAATGTCCTACTACGTCTAATGTGTAGCTAGCAGTAATAAAAGAAGTTACCTAGTTCACCTATGAAAGCGCGGCGGTCCGTCAGCAGTTGAGCACTACGGACGAGCCGTCGCTCAACTCAATTACAATAACTAAAGCTCTCTAAACTAGACCTGAAAGGGCTTATTAATAGCCGGTCTATTTACAACTCAGCTGCTGACTGACTAATTTAATCCAACATATATTAAGGGGTTAATTAAAGCTCATTTCAAGATTCTAAACTGATCTGTTGGTACTCAATCCGCAGAGCAGATCCAGCGCTTTCTGAAACTATCAAAATAAAGATGTGATTGGCGTAATCAGTGTAATCTCATCGGTGGAAGCCTCGGTGGGTGTGGGGCAGGGATGCGGCGGGGCGCAATCCTTGCAGATATACAGTCTCAACACTTCAGGGATATATTGAGAACAGTGGGAGCTTCAACGATGTAACTAATAAATCGTTATACTTATCCGATTGCTAGTGTACACGCAAGGTCTTATAGCTAATGTAGGAGTCTTGAATACACGCTGTAATAATTGCCGTAAGTATAATTCAATTATTTCCCTTTGTGAGGTCAGTGGCGAAATTAATGTTAAAGACTGTCGTCGTGAGGTCGTTCAGTCTTCGATTAGTGTGGTATTTGGTATTTACGGGATCTATATATCAAGTGTGGATTTGAATAGTCTAATCACATGTAATGCTTCAAGCGTAATGACTCAACACGAATTTCTGACTGAAGATTGGAATGCATTCTATACCAATCTAATCCCTAATATACATTCAAGACACGCACACTGTAGGGGCTCTTACTATAAAATAAAATGACAAATAAACAATTTAATAAATATCATTTGCTTCACAAGTTTTGCGTTGAAAGTAAATTATTACTGTATGATATTTCTGACCGCAAATAAATTCCCAATAATATCAGCCGTATTATATCGACAATGTTTATTGTTATGTGCGGCACAGAGCATCCAGGTGGTTCCCACCAATAAACATTTACGAGCTCGAATGATAAATATTATACCCAGTGGGCAATGCGTGAGGAAACTCTATTTATTCGTGGTGTGCGTACCTTTAGCCTATCGCCAACCCATGTTGACTTAGGACCACAGTACATAGGGCACAGATTTACAACAAATACGTTTAATATCACAATAGAGCGCGTGTGTCTGTGACGACGGCAGGTACCCCTCTGATTGATATTTATGGCTAACATTTGATTCACCTTGTACATAAAATACTTTGAGCTTCTATAACTTTACACATATGTATACATATATGCGCACAACGATATATGGCGTCATAAAATTTTAAATCAAAGAAATTACAAATGGGTAAGTTTATTTATGAACTTTGGAGATCAAAGTTCTTTTTCAATTTTATTTAAATTCGTATATTTGATTTGAATGTACATAGATCTGACGAAAAATATCCCAAAATTGCTTTTTTAGGGTTCCGTCCCCAAGGGGTGCCAACGGAACCCTATTACTGAACTCAGAGAGATTTTTTTCGGCGTCTGGGCTGTTTCTCGTGTACTGTAATTTTCACACAATACGTATTTCTAGTGTCGCTATAACATCAAATAAAATAAAATCAAAAACTTAAGGGGGAGGAGGAGGCATTCAACAAACGAGTTTTTTACGTCATATCCTGCCCAATGAAAGTTTGTAAGCTGGATGTAAATATGATCCAGTAGTAATAAAAAAGCTGCGGGCAGTATGCTTAGGGAAAACTCGTCAGCTGTAAATAATCGATAAATGCTTTTGTCTGGCTCCTGCGTTACACCTTTCGGGCATTAGCTGACAATCTTTCCATCGAGATACAGCCTGCTGACATTTTTATTTATTTACAAGACCGGATAAACTGTCATCTGACATATTTTCAATTGAGAAGAAATCACTGAAAGTATACATTATTTTTTTCAGGTTCATGTGACCAGCTGACGTATAATCCACCACTCTATA
Source organism: Euplagia quadripunctaria (assembly GCA_963859945.1). Lineage (NCBI taxonomy): Eukaryota > Metazoa > Arthropoda > Insecta > Lepidoptera > Erebidae > Euplagia > Euplagia quadripunctaria. The sequence goes on along the minus strand of OY982560.1, from coordinate 167,276 downwards.
GTCAGCTGACTTTTTCTTCAATATATTGGGTTAGCTGTAATTTGATACAATTCTCAATCTCTCTCTCAACTCTCTGAAGCATTTTACGAGTTTTTGCCCGAGAGGAAATTGGTCATGAAAATTTTTTGCTGGCTCGCGGACCATAATGGGTGTATCATTTAAACCGCAATAGGTAGATACTTGAAATCACCGTAGCCAATGCAACCTGGTCGACACGTCAGACAATTCAAAAGTATGTAATACCTATTGCGAGACCGCGTTAATTCCTGTAAACATAATTAATTAGGTACGGAGAATAGATGTAAGCCCTAGTTCTTGATGTTTCGTTTGGTCACTATTAATCTATACAAATTCAAATTCAATATCTTTATTTCATAAAATTGATCATCACTTATTCGAAATCGTCAATTTAAAAAATAATGATTAAAATTTAAAATTATAGATCAACACACACCGAGTCACCGCAACATTAGTTTGCTTTGTCACGTGTAAAATTATAAAAAAAGATCGATAGCATAATATCATATGTGCCTGTGTCGATCTATAACCGCCCGTTTCCAAATGGTAGAGCCTTGTGAGAAGAAATCGGGGAAACAAACTCACGGCCACTCTTTTAAAAACCAGATAGTTTTAACAATATGCAGTAAATTTTATTAGTACATCATTTTGTTGTATGCTATTATGTTAATAAAGTAAATAAACAAGAAAAGGATATGACAATCGGGAAACTGAAAAAAAAGGGAAAATAAAAAAGGAGAAAAGAAAAACATGATAGATAGAAAATAAGAAACGTATTAGCTCACATTACATTTATATTGTGTTTATGAAATAGCCTATGAATCCAATACAATTCAATCCTAAGCGTTTTTATCCTGTATATAATCCACTACTGAGTAATAGCCCTTGAGTCATAGTTGTTGTTTTACTGTGGACTTAAACTTATTTAGACTTAACATTTGAATATTATCTAGGATTTTAATATAATACCGCACCCATTGACCTCGAAACGACTTGGTAATTTTTTGAAGCCTAGAGGCAGGTACAAACATGTTTATGTTTATTACGTGTGTTAAAAAAATGTTTATCACTTTTTTACAGAATTGATCTTTATTTTATTGAAGGTAAATCAAGTTTCCATTAATGTATTGGTACGCTACCGTCATTTTATTAATTTCTTTACATTTCTACCTCAGTGAATCACGATTGCCTAAGTTATAAATTGCTCGAATAGCCCTCTTCTGCAGCACGAAGATACATTGAATATCAGTGGTATTCCCCCACTGCACAGTAGAATACCATACGACATTTTACTATGAAAATAACTAAAATAAACTAATCTGGCTGTTTCAACATCAATCACTTTTCGTCGTCGTCGATAGACATTTTTGATAGTAACTTTAATGCATTAATTTGTTAAAATTGTGAAAGACATCTTCCATAGCAGGATGGCCTTGGAAAGCTCTGCGTAGCCCAAGCAGCATCTATGTCTACTGTCGAGCCTGTATTGCTACTCATTATGTACTTGATGTAGTGTTGCTATTGTCTTGTTGTATGCACATATTTGTTGCGTTACAATCCAGATCAAAACATTGTATTTGCTATATGTGATATATTGATATGATGTAATGTATTTTGTGCATTTAAACAAATAAATAAATAAAAATCTCAGTTCACGATTTTTTTTACTGTGTATGCTGCTGAGCTGAGTCTCTTCGATAATTTATCAATATGAGGGCCCCATTGAAGCTTAGAATCAAGAGTAATACCTAAGAATTTTGTGGAAGCCACTAGTTGTAACTCGTCTTCTTTAACTAGTATAGTGGTTTTCGGTGTCTACACGTAAGCCCCCGTGTGACATTTGTCGAGCACTAGTTACTGCACGACGATACAATCGAGAAATTATCTCAATCATGTTGAGGAACAAGAGTACCGCCGAAAGCAAATCGAAGTGGCCAACGAGTGAACTCCACTCTAAATAACAATGCTACAGATTCCAATTAAAAAGTTTATTTCACGAAGAGCTTCCTGACCTATTATTAGTTTGAATAATCCTACGTACCATCATTTGTATACACATTTTCTATAACATTCCATTTTGTTTGTACGCGCTTGTATCCAAATACTGTGACCCTTCCAATCCAGTAGAATTTGACGTGGTAAATACTTAGGACGCTACATAAGTTTTGTCGTATGCAAAATACGTATCATAATATTGTTGAAGTCAGATCCATTTACTCCTAAATAATATTTCAAAATAAACAAATTTGGAGGGAAGGAACAGTTTGTTAATTTTTTTAAAATAGTTTTCTAAATGATAATGGCGGGTTTCTCTTGTTATGACATTCTTGTAATTATTTTGTGTAACTTTAAGCGTGGCTGAACTTAACAAAAATGTTTCGAGGAATTGAGTAGTGCACTGGGGGAATCTTTTTCATCTCTAAGGACCATAGAAAGGTGGTATATTCAATTTTATCGCGGCGAAGGAAGACTGACATGTGACATATCGACAGATCGAGGAAACCGTCAAGTTAAGTACGCTAAGTTAGGTGTGCTTCAAGTTAACACATGCATTTAGCTTAGCAGGAAGGGTTAACAAGAATACTAGTAATGTGTGACCAGGAATATTGGCAACGTTTAGGGGATGGGTTAGGGTCTCCGGTAACCTCACTCACACGGCGAAAAGCAATGCAAGCCTTGCTTCACTACCGGTTTTCTGAGAGGCCGTGGTATCACTCCGGTCGAGCCGGCTCATACGTGCCGAAGCATGACTCTCCCACGATGAGCATACATATTCATTTTAAGGTAGTTACAACAAAAAAATAAAACTTTTGTTTTTTATTTGTTTTATTAATGAGGTTATTTCAAACCTTCTAAGATAAAGAAAAGTTCTTATAACTCTTATCTATATAATACATAACTATTTTTGCCGGTGTCCAGCGTTTATTTTGATTTCACAATTCAGTGACATTCGTTGTTGTTTTAACACATAACACATGAATTACCGTTGCCCGACGCTTTGCCCGCGGACAAAGCTATTTATGGAAAATACAAAACAGTTTGAGGAGGGTCTTACCCCTTGATTTATGCGCACGAAGAGTTACACGGTGCGTTTAGGATTATTGAGAAAACTACTTCAACTGTTACTAATATTGTCCTGTTTGATTGTCGAGAAGGCGTTTCGAATTGACTAGTCGGAAGTCACGGCAATGTTACATGGAATTCAATGTACAAATCGAGAAAAAGTGACTCTTAAATGTATAAATTGAATTAAAAATGCCTCGGTGGGGCTGTACCGTAACGCGGAGCCGCCCCGATTCACAAAGAAGCTCTTCCTTCAGTTGAAAAGTCATAACAAACAAAGTAAGGAACAAAGAATTGCGGCCGTCACCAAATCCAAATTGACATTTTAATAGGAATGGGTTCAGAGTGTAACGCCGAAAGAAAACTGGAAAACAAACAGTGTACGTGAGCTATATTCAAATTGTGGAGCGACAGCGACAAACAACATTCAACAAAAGATTTATGTTTTGTCTTTTAAAAGCTTGAAAATGTAAATCAACATCAATACCAAACTTGGTAAATGGAGAAACTGAGAACTCTACGAGTGTAGATATAGTCGCGATTGATAGGCAACATCAAATGATTGACTTTATTAATTGATTGGCTGAACACTATCAATTTGCCAACAAAGTTATCAGCTAATTCTTAGAAGTTGATTCGCAACTATTAATTGGCTTGATTTTTTGTCTTATTGTTAGAGCTTTCAATTAAATTAGTTTTTGATACCAATTTGTCTGATCCCAAAAGTCAAATTTATAAGAAATATAAAAGAAATGATAATCATTGCTGAGTATTTTGCCAAAGATATGATAGGCGTGGGGTTGGGACGGCCTTGTGAGGAGATCACAAAAATATCATTACAATGCTTGTAATCAAGTGGACGCAAGATTTGGGTAATAGTAAGTTGGAAGTCAATTAAAAGGCATTCGTGACCGTCCAGTATAAACGACACAACAATTGGTCTCAATTCAATTGAGCAGAATTGGGTCAAGTTAGAAACGTTGTTACTGTCTCAATAAACAAACTTGCTGAAAAACTTCGATGTATGCGGAACCACTTTCGCGATACATTTTGACGCAGTAAAATCTCATTTAATAAATTAAATGCCTTTACGCACCCCGAGCCGTGACAGGCATTTTAACACTAGCGACGGCCTATCGGAACCCTCGTTTTCATTTTATTTATTGATCTTTTAAACGTTGCCAATATAATAAAACTATCATATAAAAGCTATTAAAGATACAATTTATCAAACAATGAAATAGTAATGTTGTCGCCATATCAAAAACTTTTATTTATTTTATTAAAAATAGGGGCAAACTATAATAGATGATAAAACAGTTCACTTTTAATAAAAATGAGTTAATAGATATTATTATGACTAGTTACACCGGTAAAGCAATGCTATTGATCCGTTGATAAATATTGATGAATAGTGGTATTTTAAATGCATACCGATTGAGGTTCGAACAACATGGCAGTTACTGTTAGTTAGTGATTTTCGTAGTTTATAGCAGTGGTGGTGAGACTGCATCTAACAGAAAATACATACAAACAATTATGTTAAATAGATAGATAGATAACACTTTATTTGTACACCAGTCTTACAGTAGAAGTATCATATATACATTTCTCATACAGATAAAGTACAAAGGTAAGTAAAAGTCTAGTAACTACCCGCAGAGCAGTCACTTGAGTTTGCGGTTGGAATCCCAAACTCCGAACACAAGTACCCCTCTACACCACTTAATAGCTAACCACGCCACGTTTGGATACTATTAGAGTTAAAAATAAATTAGCTAAACCAAAACCAGTGATTAATTTATTGAGCCCATGATTGTAAAACTAACACAACTGATATGAAAACGATTCATCTGGCGCGTTCCGAGTGTCAAGGACACGCCGGCGCCCTTCACTCGATTATATAGCTATTTACCTAAAATTAATAGACTCATATATTTTATCGCAGCAATAATTTTCACTGGCGTTATTCAGTTACAAACACGTTTGCGGTGAATTATCGCCGTTGAGAGCGTCTCGTCGAGTCGCAGGCTCGTTAGCGAACACTCGTCAAACATTTTTTTTATTAAAGAATGAAAAATGGTGCTTTTAGCGCGCGGATGATATTTTTTCGACTTATTTATTGCCTGTTTGTAGGAAAGATCCGGCGACGACCTTCCGGCTTCGCGTCTAGCTGAGCGGACGCGCTGTAATCTGCCACACCGCCAACATCTGTTATTTGTAATGGACTTAATTTGTTAATAATGGATTTATTTTGTCAATTTAACTTTAAATATATCATAGAAGGTGTTAGTAAGTGATGAATTTGACTCCGGTGAAACAGGGCCATTCCCGGTAGTGGCGACGTAATTTAAACAGACTGACTACAAAATAAATCTGCGTGGGTACTGAACATTTACGGATATGTATTTTATTACAGATTCTTGCAGTAAAACAGTGGTTTTAGCATTCACACACATATTTTTTCTGAGCCTGGGTTTACTTTATGTGTCAACTCTTGTAAATCTGCGATATAAGTACAATTTCATAGTAATTAGTGCTCCGTGGAGTAATTTTTAAAAAAGCTAAACATCACACCACTACAACATGTCTTCAGTCCTCGTATAAATCGAACGGTTGTGATAAGTGATGCATATAATTATTCTTTGGATAGTCTAAAAACGTCTGCCAGTTTACGGAATAATTTATATTTAGACATAATAATAGTCATAATCGTCATTTATTGGTGAGGGTCGCTTACAGGTCAAAATACATAATTTAATTTACACATGAATTACAATTAAAATGAACATTACAAATGAATATAAAAGTATAATACGTACTACCAATTTTACAATTATTCATAATATTAATAATTATTTAAAATAAGTTACAAAAGAAAATTACATTAAATTTGGATTTATGGATTTTGGATTAATGAGGAACTTAGTTCGAAAAATATAAAAAATACAGTAAGAAATAGACAATTAGATATTAGATCAATTGAAGTTATTAGATAAAATAATAATAGATAAATTGTAAAAAAAAAAATATTCCATAAAAGACTTAGATGGTTTTCTCATGGATGCCATTGTCAGAACAGGACCAAATTGAAATGGGACCACACGGGAAGCACCAGTTTTCAAATAAAAAAGAATCATCAAAATCGGTTCACTCAGTCGAAAGTAACAAACATAGAAAAAAAACAGTCGAAGTCGAGAACATCCTCCTTTTTTGGAGTCGGTTAAAAAGTAGTCGGCACTGATACCCAAAAAGAACTTCAGTTGCGAGCGGCGTAACCCGCACGCTCTTCAGCCGCCATCTTTTTTTTCGATGTTTATTACAAGTTTTTGGCAATAAAAAGGATTTTGTTTCTACGTTCTTGGCGTATCTAGCACATTCGGGATCTGTTTTCTTTTGGGTAAGTCTAAAGGTATAATATTTTTTTATAGTATTCGGTCCGAAACGACAAAAGGAATTTTAATTTCACTATGCGCTCACTTAAAACTAAAGCCTTAATTTTTTATCAAACAAAATGTGACATTTAAAAAAAAAACGGTTTTGCTTCCCATTTCCTCGCATATCTCAGTTAAAGTGAATTAAAGAGAAAAATTCACTGGAATAAAAAAGTTGCATAATTAAATTTTACATAAAGTGCGAGTACAATTAACTACAAAACAAAATAATTATTTTTATTAAGTATTGCAAAAACAGTAAAATATGCGAAAATGCCGCACTATTTCGAAATAGTTTTTACTATTTTAAACAAATGTTAGTCGTATAACTTCTATACTTACTACTATACCCACTAAATTTCATAAAGATCGAACTTGTTGTTTTCGCACAATAATTTGCAATGTAAAAATTTGTTTTTTTTTTTTAAAGAATTATTAAAAACAAAGCGCGCAGTGTGCGCACACTCCTAGCTAATACGGGGCTATTAGGGTTTCTGATAAACATTAAAACTAAATCGCGTCGCTTACAGAACGAACCCAGCTCAATGCAAGCACAGAATTTTAACACAATACACGCTAAGCTTTCAATACTTACACGGGGATAATTTTAATATCATGATACTATTAATAGTAAAACAAGCAGATTATAAGTAAAAAAAAAACTTGTCATGCAGGCAATTACAAACATCTACACTCAAATATAAGACGTTGTTACATCTCGTATTGAAAGAGACTTAAACACATCTCATATTTGACTAGTAAAATTCCGGTACCACTTCTCCCCCCTATATAGGGGAGTGGGAAAAGAATGCCCTCCCTCCTCCTCCCCTCCTCTCAAACCTGTGCTAATCTAAGTGACTTTCGCAGTGTACTTGTGGTTACAAAGTTCAGTTATATCATCATAAACACATTACATAAAGTAGCTATTTAGTTATTAGTAACGTTCTACGCCAATTTGTATCAATTTAATCTAATCATATGGATGTCTAGACATGCCTTTGATGCTCGAACACGTGGATATATCAAGGACAGCCGTAAATAAACACATTATGATTAATTACAATTAAAGGGTGCTCTAACAACTACAAATACAAGTTCCTCGTCAAACACAAGAGCCCATTAATACTGTGCGGTATGCGGTGTGTTGTTAAGTGTTTATCCGCGTACCTCGTTTAGGAGTAAGTGCGACACAGTCATGTCAATGGGGTAATTAAATATAGCGAACATAAAACAGACTCGTGCGCCCACGATCACTGCGGGACCTTTAAAACTAAGTGATTGACAAAGTAAAATCAAACACTATACAGCTAACCCGCAAGGTAAAATCAAACACTATACAGCTAGCCCCAACCGATTTAGGCAAAGGCTCGTTTATATACCGATATAAACGCATATTTGGAGGAAGGTGGGGCCACCGAAAGATCGAATTTCTCGTTGGCAAATGGGCATGTTTAAGATGAGGCCTACCTACTTACCAGCGCCTATTACCACTTGCAAAGTATAAACTATTAACTTATTAACACTACAAAGAATTAAAGTTACCGACATAGCTCGCAGAATAAGCATGTTGAAGTAGTAATGGGCTGGCCATATCTGGTCGAAGGACCAATGGTCATTAAAGCAAACGGGTCCTAGAGTGGAGACCACAAATAAATGGTAAATTGAAGGTAGGACGCCGCCCAACCAGATGGATTGGTGACGTGAGAAAGGTGGCTGGGATAGATTGGATGCAGAAGACGGAATACCGGGTGATTTGGCGCATATGGGAGTTATTTTAGCCCTATGTCTAGTAGTGGACGTCGATAGGCTGATTGATTGATTGATTAACAATTGTAATACCAGTGGTGTCACTTACCAACTTGCCAACCTACATGTGTAGTAACACCTGTAGAAACAACAGCAATATGACAATGTCTTAACTCGTTCTTCTATAGGTTGGATGATTTTCCGTTCTTTTTTCTCCTGTCCTATGGCCTCCTATGGCACAACACAAGCCAAGACATCAATGTATATTTGTATAAAAACACAAAGTTTTAAAAAAAGTGGTAACAACGATTTCTTCATACCTGCATAGAGCTTCTACTCGACTTCGATTGTTGTCAAAAACGTGTTCTAAGGGCTTCTTTTCTTAATTTAGTATGACTGACATCATCTTATTAAAATATTTTAAAGCTGAAGCTATCCAGTCCCTAAGTCTATAACGAGATACGTTTGTGTCATGTATGTATATGCGGTTCAATGCTCGGCCTCGAAGGACGTTTAAGTTCGGAAATAACGCGCTAATAGCAGTTTTGTTGCCGAAACTAACAAAACTTGGACCTCGAACAAAAATTGAGAATATATGTGGTGAGGTAAGTATGGCGGTGTCTCGATTTCGGGATGGGCATCATTAGCATTGGTTTGTGACCTGTCTAGCGAAAGGAACGTGCTTCGTTAGGTAAGCTTCAAGCGGAATTAAGTGGCGCATAATCCCAAACACCCAAGTATGCGTAGTTGAAAGGCAGTGGTAGTATCTAATAATATTATTATTTAAACAAAAAACTCGTCAAGTTCATATCAAACCATTCACAAGATTTGCATTCACATTTATGTTTTTGATCTGATTCAGTTTAACAGGAGCGACCACACAATCTACATATACAATTATGTTAGATAATAAGAAATATGAATGTTGTTGATGTTGTTGGTAGTGTAAGTGGTGCGTTGGACGAGGTCTAGTAAACACCAATTATTCAGGAGTTGTTTGCTCGACGTATGTGTTATTATTTAATTGTGTGGTGCGGCCAGAGTTCGCTCTGCAGCTCCACCTCCGCTCATTAAAACCGACGTTGTGCCGTGACGCACTAGCCCGTATTATTTGTAGGTCGAAAATGAATGTATGCAGCATGACAGTGAGGTGAGCAAGCGTAATCGCGCTTTTCACTAATTTTCACATAAATATGTAGCTCACGGCAATCTATATTATTTTGATTTATAAATGCGAAGGTAACTCTGTCTGTCTGTAACATTTTCACGCCTAAACCACTGACTCAATTACATTAAATTTTAGTTTAGAGGATGATCTAAGAGAAGTACATTTATGCTACCTTTGTCGCGGAAATAAAACTTGAAGTGAGTGAGTTCGGGGATTAAAGTTTGTATGGGAGAGATTCTACACAGACTAATAACATAACTAGTTATCCGAGGCTGAGGAGCATAAAGAAATTCCTTTTCAATACTGGCCCAAATGTGTGCGACGAAATGTCACAGTTATAACATCTGTGACATTCTGTGGACTGGTATAGAGTTTACTTTTACCTTATCGAGATTACCAGGGTGCTTTGTGTTAAGGCGTACGTTTATGATCATGTGTTCTCAAATCTTGGTGCTTGCGCTATTGCCACCACGACCACACTTTCTTGACTCAATCACTTATTGTGAATTTTAAAAACTGTGTTATTTAAATTCTAGAACAACTACCAGAGTATGTATAACATAAAAATAAAGAAAGAAAATGAGTTTATTTAACAAAACACAGCAAACAACCAAAAATTTTACAAAATAAAAAAAAACAATTAAAAGTTTTGAAAAATGTTTTTTTAACCACCGACGCAAAAAAGAGGGGTGTTATAAATTTAAAGTGTGTATATGTGTAAATTATCTATGTGTTTGAATCTGGTTTTACAGCTCCAAAACGGATGGACCGATTTGGATTTAGTTTTTTTTATTTAAAAAGTGACTTGATCGAGAGTATTCTTAGCTATAATTCAAGAAAATCTGTTTAGCCGTTCGAAAATCATCAGCTCTTTTCTAATTGTTCGTGTAGTGTAATCGTGAATTTTAGTTTTTTTTTTATTTTGAGTAGTTTTTAGTTTTTTGCTTTTTATTTTATACTCTGGTAGTAACGGTATAGTATACTCTAGTCGAACTGATGCTGGTACATACTCTATATAAATAATCTGGGATTCTCTTTGAATCGGTCATATTTTACGGGCTGCTATCTTTAATGTGGTTTTTTATTCATTAATGCTGTGGTATGGGTGTATTTTGACATCGCAAGTGTAAAAACAAAGTACCAAAAGTTTATTGTTCTTTAGCACGATGCGTAGAATTGCATGCGATGTGAATATAATAAAACTGTTGTACACGCATTCAGTACTTACAGTACACTACGTTTATTTAAAGAGTCTAAAGACAAATCTAACTATTGTTAGATTTGTCTTTTGACTGTTTAAATAAACACCCAAATTAAATAGTGGCAAAACAAAAACAAAATTTGGCGGTGGTGTACTTAAAGATTATTCTATTCTATTCTACAGAAGATATCTCGTTCAATTTGAGCCGGCCGAGTGTTGTTTCACCTCCACTCTTCAGAGTTAACCAAAAGGGTAGGGTGAAGACAGCTCCGCAGATAAAAGATAGAGTAAAGCAATGCGTCAGAAGTAGATGCCAATATATCTATAATATTCTGTAACAACACCGCTCGCTGCTTAAATTGTAGAAAACAATAAACTACCAAAGTTCCTCATGGATTAAATGCAGTATGAGCAGTATAGTATTGTGTAGCCTTGTGTCAGAGTATCATTAGAGCGTTACGACGTCACTTATGGCGATCGATGCGTCTCATTATTGGCGTTGTTCAAGAGGGATCATTCGTTAATTGTCAATAACAGAGTTATTGGCCTTCCTTCGCCCACCATACCGCATCAAAGATCCTCGACGGGACCTCGCTTCTTACGCTTCAATAACTACACGATTCGTAAACGAAATTAAGCGTTGGATTCAGGATTTAACCGGAGATAAATACCGCAAAAGTGCGGTGCGACGGGTTTGTCTCTTTGTCCGACCGATAGCGTGACGAATGGTGGGAGCGTGTGGAGGATACGGTCAGTTAATCTGCAAATAGTCTGCGGTTTAGATAAGAGCTTGCAATCTATAAGAACATCCGTGTGCCACCGCCTAAGTTCTCACTAACCATTCGTAACGGCAGATAACAATACTGAACATATCGATGTCACGCGTGTTTATACAAAATATTCAATAAAAAAATTATGTGATTTGAATTATTTGATTTTGACCCCATGCTTGTTATTTTTAAACTTTTGTTTCCTTGTTTACATGATTAAATTTTAAAGGTACACAGCAGCACATGTAAGTGATGAAATTATTTAATATTGAGGCCGAATAAACATAAAGACAAAACAAGTGTGAGACAAAATAAAAAAATTACAAAGAAAAAGAAAAAAGTTAATCTTTTCGATCTGTGAGAATTAAAACAAATTTTTTGTTCCATCAGTCTCTGAAGCCGAGTTAATTGGTCTAAGTGTTAAAAAGTACATGATCTTTGCCAATATTATTGCATAGACAAACAGAAAATTATGTACTTTTTAACGGCAGACGAGTCAGAACCAAAACCTATGCGTGATTTGATTCGTTACAGATGATTTTTAGACAATTGTTGTGTCGATATGTATTTATATGTTTTATAAATAATTAACGAATGCAACATAAAACCGCATATTCCCGGTCGGCAGCTATGTGTAACGCTGCGCCAATGTCGATGAGTGGCACGCGTGGGCGCACATCGTTCCCGTCACCTTCCGCCAGGTCACTGCCGCCATTCAATTATATTTTCGACACGACGACTGCTCGTAAATTTTGTTGTGAAACTAACCAGGTTATTATAAATTTGTATTATTTTAAGTTTTCTTCAAGCAGGTGCAAGGTACAATTATTTCCCGATCGTCCTATCCGATATCTAATCTACAACAGTGTAGGAATACATAAATAAAGCTACAGCTGTTAGCGCAATTAAATAACAAATCAACCTGTTTTAATAGTTTTGATATTTAAGTACAGTTTGGTCTATGGAGACTGACAATGGAGAGTCACCGTCATCACAAAATAACTTATTAGGACAGTGTTAAAAAAAACACTGTAAGTGTATCGCTATACTTTTTGAACAAGAAGGGTTCCTAGATAGTTAATACGAACTATTTTGACATAATAGTAGTTTCAGCTAGCACATAATAAAGTACTATCATAATATTAGCCTGGTTTAGAAATTGTCCAAACGTTGGACACGGTCCTGTGGGAGGAGATGGGCTATGGTCTATTATGGCTTGGATAACCTCGCAAACCTTCGAGGCCATTATGGATAATATGTAAACAGGTTCCCTAACAATGTTTTCCTGACGTTGTTGTTGTGATGTTGGCACTCAGTTCTGATGAGCCATCACAGGATGGATAAACAAACTATTAACATAGCATAAGCACATACATGTAAAAGTTAGCAAATATTGAAGAATATTTACTAACTTACTTAATAAGATTTCTTTGGTCGCAGGTGTACAAAGTCTCAGGTATTTACAGTTGGATCCTGCAACAGGTGAGGCTTGGGCGAGACGAACAAATAACGCGCCGACAGTCAAACTGTTTATATGTATGTGCTATATCGGACGTACCTGCCTATGAGAAACTCGCTTACGACTACTGCAAGTGTTATGACTTATCGATTTTTGAGGGAGCACTACTTGGGACTTTGATTATATATTCGCCAGGTTAATGTGAAATAAAACCTAATAGAGTTATATAAAACTTGGGTCGTTCGTACTGTATCGTAAGGGAAAGTGGGAAGACAATATTACTACAGTATAATTTAACAGAGTTTTACTTAAACCTTAAATGTTTGATCCAATCTATCGTCTGAATAGTGTTTACAAAACAGTGAACCTATTAACATGAGTACTCAGTAATTTGAAGTCGTAACTTTGCCAAAAATGTTTTGTATTTGAACAAAACATTTCAGACATGTCAAGACGCAGTTCCTGATGTGAAATGAAAGAATTGTTCCATGGCATATATCCTGTTATTTGCATCTAAGAATTCTGAAATCTTTATAAAATATTTAAACTGCTTGAAGGCTAGAATGCCACTCATAACTATGGGGTTGAGGGGTCAACTGGATCGGTGCACAACTATTTCCAGTATAACAGAAAGGTCTACTTTTTACTTTAATGTCGTAACGGGACTCCAGAGTGCTATTTTTTTACGCCCTCGGCAGATTCGGACGGCCGCGCGCCGAGCGGCTAATGAGCGAAGTTTTTCGTTTGTGGCTGCGTAATGCCCGCGCTGGGAACTCCTCTTGCCCTCTCATAAAAAAACATCCTTTTGACTCGGTACTTGACAACTTATTGTTATTTACGCGAAGGTTTACAAAACTGGACACTAAGAATGTGGTGTAAGCTCTCGCCACCGAGCTTTTACTTTGAAACTAGCATTTTCTCTGCTAAGTTCATTCAACTAATATATTACTGCAGATATTTTTTGAGAATCTTATGTATATTGTCGCCACATCAAAAACTCATATTTATTTTATTAAAAATAGGGCTAACTATAATAAATGATAAAAGAGTTTACTATTTAATAAAAATGAGTTAATAGATATTATTATGACTAGTTGTACCGGTAACGCAACGCTATCGGTCGATTGATGAATTGAAATTGACCTAAGTCCTACAAAATTATAATTCCGACAACATAATTATGTAGATTCGTACAGAAATCAGGTTTGCTCTATTACATTGGATGGTTATGGTCAAAACAAAAACTAATAACTTAAAACAATTATTAATTGGCGTTATGGCAAAATATATTTATAACACACTCTGAGAATCAGACTTCTAAGATTACAGGTAAACTTTTACTAAGTAAGCAATCAATAAAAGTAGAGAGATTTGATTTATTCTTCGTTTGCGGGAGATTAAACTTAAGACTATGACGTTGGAAATCTTGATTGGCAGCAGTAAGGCGTGAGGCCATCGTGCTTATTTCAAACAATATTATACCCAATTTGCTGTCGAATCAATCCTGAAGATACTAGGGGTAAAGGCTAAACACGTGTAGAAGTATCACTTTATGCCAGCGGAATATTGCGTTTTACCACTCTGGAGGAACTTGCCACGCACGGTATGCAGGGAGTTCGGTTTGCCTTCCTTTCTATACCATTCAGTCGAGGTTTATTATTGTTGGATTTTCCCTCCTGAATTACATTTTTTTTATACCACGGCGGTGGCAAACAAGCATACGGTCAAACTGATGGTCCGTTTAAAAACCTGTACACTCCTTTCTTAAAGAACCATACTGTGGGTGACCATAGTACAAAACCGCCTTTTCGAGAATTAATATAAATGGAAACACAGATTTTATTTGAATCATTTTTTTTACCTACTAAGTATATGTATTGTTACCAAAGATCTGGTGATAAAACTCGTATACCTTGATCTTTTAAAAGTAAAGAAGAGAGGTCCTCGTGTAGCTCGCTTTATGTTTTCAGTGAGGGAATAGACTGTGTAGTCACTAGAGACTGGACGGTCACAGAATAGTAACTGCCCTCTTCGTTTATCCAATGTCCGAGTTCCTTTTAAATTTTAATACGTCAGTCTGAATAGAAATCCCCCTTAAAAGGAACCTTAAAGAAACGAAGTAGGATAATACGTTCCTAACTTATTACATTTATAATCTAACATAAGCTGGGAAAATGGAGGTAACATAACTGTCTATCCCTTCAAAAAAAGAAAGTAAAGCCGATAATATGTACCTATGCATGTAAATGTGACGAAATTGAATATAAATATATCTCCGTATAAGTCTTTTAGATATTCATAAGATCCGTACGTTTGTATATTTGATCCCATCAAAAACATAAATGTGAAAATGGCAGCAAAGTTCAATATTAGGAATAAACATGGTTATCGACTTCGCCGACAAAAGAATTGAAATCTAAATGGATGCTAAGTTCTGTAGATAATCCTGAAATTTATTTATAAGAATATTATTATACAACATCCTAAAATAAATTTAAAACAAATTCTTGTTTCTTTTCTGCTACAACAATGTTAACTATTCAAAAAATATAACTTCTTTGGACAGTCGAATTTTTTACACAAATCAGATAACTTATGATAAATTGAAGCTGAAGATTTGACTTGGGTACCGCTTATCAACATCTTGGTATCCCGTAATCAGTAAATGCTATCGTCAGCGAGTACACCCTCGACATCATTCAGGGGATGTAACTGTAGTGTGTCGAAGTACCGACAGTACGAATAATAATAAAAATAGTGAAGAAAAGTGCGGCTAGCTTCATATGAAACTAGCAGTAATTGCGATTTTTTTTTAACGGTAAGTAAGTAACAAAATCGCCTTTTTAGTAACTAATCAGCAACAAATTAGCTACAAATTTTGTTGCAATTTTTATTGAATTTTGCTGATTTGATACTGCCACCTTGATAGAGCTACGTCGGTTAACCAAGAGATATTGTACCTTTTAAATGTTATCGCGATTAAGTCCCGAGTTACACATACGAGTATAATATGTATCAAAGTCGCGAAAGTCAAAAAAACATTTTTTGGAGTTTACTCCTTAAGAATCGATTTCCATATAAGGCGCCCGATATGAAAAAAATATGAAGAGTATTTAGTGATCATAGGGCAGCGTAACGCTTTGACGCTTTGTTGTGCTTTTTGTGCTTTATTGGAGTTTACTCCTTAAAGAAAGACGCATGTAATATGTGTATTTAACTTTATGTTATATATTTGTATATGGAATATATACTATACAGCGTCTAGAAATGACGTATATATATAGAAGAGAGAGAGAGGGAGAGAGGGGGAGAGAGAGAGAGAGAGAGAGAGAGAGGGGGGAGAGAGAGAGAGAGAGAGAGCCTCCAGGAAATTGTAAACTCCAGTCGTGCGTCGGAGCTGACACACACCTTTTTCTTTTTTTTTTATTATCTGTACTATTATTCTTTTTTGTTGCGATTACGATGAATTGTTTTTTTTGTTGAGCTGTTTTATACATTTTCTTGAACGTTAGAAATATTTAAGCGCATTACCCATTCATTGATAAATCCTTCTTTAAATTACCATTTTTTGTAGTGATTCTGTACATTTTCAAAGTGTCTATTAAACGCTAATAGACTATAGATTTTTTTTCCAATATGGGCTCTTGTAAATCACCGACTTATTTATACAGAGCAGCAAAATTTTAAAAGTATGTATTTCTTTCGTCACAAACATTGTTTGCAATGACGCAATAATGTCAGATCTCTCTGAGCCGGCACAGCCAGTTGCAGTTTGTGTTATTATGGTCGTCTAACTTTTATAAATGATCTGGTATACAAAATGGTATACAAATGTAAAAAAAAAATATTATAATTTTGAAATGCGCTGATGTGTTAATAAAAATCATTTGCTTGAAAAATATTTCTGTAGTTTTCTGATTTTTTCCTTTGTATACACACAATTACCTAGCTGGACGCCAAATTTCAATTTCCTAAGTCATCTGGAAGTGGGTTAAGTTTTTGATCTAAATGTCAATCAGTCAGTGATAAAAATGATGACTTTTAGTCGTTAATATCTCAATGACCGTTCGAGCTGTATATTTATGAAATTTGGGATTTTAATAAATAAAAAAAATTTCATGTGATTATGTTAAATAGATTTTCAGTTCTTAAGGCGACAGGCGTCAAAAGTGGCGTCAAATGGTTCTTGTAATATAACACAGGGCCGCTGCGTCGCCAGTTTCTATTGCTTGAAGTTGGTGATATCTGATTTTCTGTGTTGTGTGCACTCACATACATAATTTGTTTATAAGAGCATATTTTTTTTATTATTATTATTCTCTTTATTAACATTTAAATACATATAAATTACATTTTTAAATACATTATTGTATAAAAAAATATATTTAAAAATATAAAAAATAGTGTCCCACGGGTATCGGGTACAGGGACCAAGCTACCGGTGGTTAGGGTTCCAGAGACAGAAACCTCCTCACTATGCGTGCCGTGTTGAGAAGGACTGCCTTCTGCATTAGGCTCTTGATCCAGCTGCCTAACGTGAGCCTCTGAAGGTGTTGGTCGAGGCTCTTAGCAATTAACCCATGGGCCGAAAGGACTATCGGCACATATCGACATATCGACAGTGATTGCTGAATCCACATCCCACATGTCGACAATCTCATGGGCTAAGTCCAAATATTTTATTTCTTTCTGTTTTTCAGCCTTCAAGAGATTGGCGTCATGGGGAATGGTGATGTCAACAATCATTGCCCGGCGCTCTAATCGGTCTATCACCACTATATCAGACTTATTGGCAACAATAGTCCTGTCAGTGATGATAGATCGATCCTAGTACAATGTTGCACGACCATTTTCAAGAACTGGGTCGGGCACATACGTGTAGTACGGTAACTCGACAGTCACAAGGTTATATTTAAGAGCAAGTTGCTGATGGACTATCCTGGCTACTTGGTTATGTCTATGTTAGTACTCACCGTTGGCAAGACGAGAACTACCGGAAATTATATGCCTGAGGGTTTCTCCGGGACGATGACATGCCCGACAAATGTCAATCGTGCCGTCCTTCAGGATATATTTCCGATAGTTATTGGTCATAACAACTTCATCTGTAATTGCACAGACAAAACCTTCAGTTTCTCCGAAGATATCACCAAACCGTAGCCAGGACACAGATGCTAATAAATCGACATCGCCTTTAACCGGCATTAAGGCCCGATAAAAACGTCTATGCAGCTCTTTGCCCTTCCATATCTCCTTACGATCAGTAATATTAAGTATTAGGTTTGCGCCAGTTCTCTTTTCCTAGAGCAAGCGGGGTGAGTCCGTTGTCAACTGCCACCACATCCCGATGCACATCCACGTTAACGGAGAGGAAGTAATCTCTATTTATTATTATTATTATTATAGGGGTAAACGAGCAGACAGGTCTCCTGATGGTAAGTGACTACCGTCGCCCATGGACACCTGCAACTCAAGAGTCACAAGTGCGTTGCCGGCCTTTGAGATAGGAGTACGCTCTTTTCTTGAAGGTTTGAAGGTCATATCGGTCCGGAAATACCGCAGGCGACAATTTGTTCCAGAGATTGGTTGTGCGTGGCAAAAAACTTCTGGAGAACCGCACAGTGGTGGATTGCCAATTATCCGGGTGGTTGGGATGAAAGATTTGTCGCGTTGAACGATGGTGAAACGTTGCGGCCGGTATAAGTCCGAACAATTCCTCGGAGCACTCCCCATGATACATGCGATAGAGGATGCAGAGTGAAGCTACATCTCTACGCAACGCCAAGGGGTCAAGCCGATCTGAAATATCCTGCCACTAGATCTTTTTTCTTCGGTATAAATTTGGCATTTGTGTGTCTCTGTGTGTGTGTGTGTGTGTGATACGAAACCGACTATCACCTCACCTCGTGAGTAACTGGGCCCAACCCTGCTTGTCGACAACAAACGGCTACGCAGTGCGGTTCGAGCTCACGTCTCTCGCCTCATTAAAACGTGACACACGACCGCGATATATGCCTCTATTATATTACAAACGACTGCCAGTCTCGCTTTGTCACTGTATTATTGAAATATAATGTACACATTATACGTTTCGTTAAATATCTATCACCGAATTGGAAACTTAAATTATATTCACTCGATGTGAAATTCAGATACATTCGCAGTGTTAATTTGTGAATCCACCGAGCTGGCAGGCAGGCACTGTTCTACATGTTGCAGTTTGTGTCTGTTTCCAGAATCAGTGGCAATATACAACGTGTAACAGAAAGGCGTAGCCATATTTGAGGGTCCTATAGTAGACCCCGTGAATAATGTAAAACGATAACATTTTAGGTAACCTCGTGATTTTCAATACAGAAATCTTATTTTGAAACTGACAAATTAAACTTTTTTCGTTTCATTCATATCAGGTTTATGTGTCCATTTTGAAATTGATCAATAAAGCTGATATGAATGAAACTATAGATATTTAATACCAAAGATGTTAATGAAATGTCTAGACTTTTCTGAAAATGTCTGCATAAATAATAAAAACACTAAATCATTGAAATTTACATCAAAATTCATAATATGTTGTTTACAGAATATGTGCACCCACACGGACCCCAGAAAAAGTATTTACAAAATTTTTTTTTTCAAGCTCTTTCAATTATTATTAATCGGCTACACATAAAAGTTTGATCACACCTTTCTGTAACACCCGAAATAAATAAAATAATGATTTAAAATAAATAATTATTATAAACATAAACACGGACAAAATAAGTTTTCTGTATTATTAATAACTATTTTCCTTAAAACTTTTAGTATTTTACAATATCCACGGGGTGACTATATGACTCTAAAATATCACCACACCGTTCCGTTTTGTAACACGTATGTATAAAGTAATCCATGTAGGGCAGCTACAAGACTGTAACGTAAATAAGCTTCAAGTACGTCAACAAAGGTCAGCACCATACCTGCGGGATATATTATACAGGTATTCTTCGAAAACTCTTATAATAAAATGCATCTTTCTCTTGTGCATAACCTCAAAGACGGAGCTTGAGAAAGCTGGCGTAATTTTATGCCAATGTAATATTCAGCCAACGTAGGTTTCTGTGGAGTTAACAGGCAGAGGGCGTATTATGTAAAACTAACTGAATCAGCAATCCGGCGAGCGACCCTCGCCGCACCTGTTGTGCTCCGGTCTGGCTTTTCGCTCGCTCAGCAGGAAAATCTTCACTAACTTGAGCATAGGTAGACGTCTATTAGACGCTAAGAATCACAATTACATTTTAATCCATCGATCAAGACTGTCGCCGCATCCGTTATCACCACTGTTTTCACTTGTCTCCATCAATTTCCTTTTGTTTCGGGTTACAGATTAATTAATGTTAGTACGAGTATGTTGCAGGTCCTTACACAACTATTACAACCTATAGTGGTTAAATAAACACACTGCGGAGGTGGGGGGGGAGGTCCCTTCTCTCATTGGGGGTTAAAAAAAACAGTTAACCCGGTTAGCTTCTTTTAATTTCTGTAGCCAATCTTCTCGCGACCTCACGTCTCAATACAAATAGGGAACACTGGCCTTAGCTTAGAATAAATGTCCCCAGTAGGCAGTCTGCATGCACCAGGGCATAGGACCGTCGAAGTCCGCAGTGGCTAGTAGAACCACCGTCCTGAGAGCTGGTAGTAGCTTCGTCTTCGAAGCGGTCGTTGAGACGGTAGCTTGAAGCTATTCCGTACACGGAACTCGAACTTGGCAATTTAAGCTTGTAACAGGAACCGTGGAAACTAGAACTTAGAACCTGGAATCCAAAAAAAGGGAGGCATGAGAGAGCTGCTTAAACAGCACAGAGGTTAGTCAAGGTCGGTGTCCCAACGGAAGAAATTAAGACAGCATAAAAGTTAAAAGTGGGTAGAACACCTTACAATAAAAATAACTAACGGCGATAAAATATTACAGTTTAGGAGTTTAAGAGTTTAGGAATTTAAGAGTTTACGATAATATAAGCACTCACCCCAGCGGGTTCCAAATATTAGAATTGTAGAATAATGATGTAGATAAATACGATCCTAACGGCGATGGCCGTGAGACAACCAGTCGTCATGGAGAACCAGGAGCGAAAGAGAGGGCTCGTCGGGTCGAGACTCCAATTTTAATTTTTTTTATTAATTAGATTATTGCTCGAGACGAAAACTAAATGGTGCCGGCGTTTCCTATGACTAACCTTGAGAAGAAACGCCGAAACAAACTCAAGGATCAAAGTCTACCTATGACTTATCTGTTAGGGCGAGAGTGTCTGTTTTTGCCCCTTCGTCGGGGGGATGTTGTGTTGATGGAGCGTGGCATGCGCGGCGTCTTGTGCCTTGGTTATATCGTCGTCAGGCTCCCCGAGGACGTGTCTCGGTCGGCGCTTACGAGAGATGGCTGACGGGATGGAGCTCGCCGCAAATACCACGAGTGGGTTGGGGTGGGATTCGGCAGAGTCAAAGAAGGTTTGGGAGCAGCTTTTAATAAATTGCCTTATGGTAGGCAGACCAAGGTCTATATGGAGGTTTTCGTTTCGTGTGTACCACGGGGCTCCCGTGGCTCTGCGCATGAAGCGGTTTGAATCGCTTGAAGTTAGTGAATCCTTCTTGGAGAGGAGTGTGCGAATACGATTGAGGTGTACGTCATTATTGGGCGGAAGAGGGCTCGGCGCGAGCCATGCTTTTTATAGCGGCGCGCGCGCGACAGTGCTTATTATTAAGGTACATTAACATTTATGTTATTATATGTGTTACAACTCAGAATACAACGTTACAACACGAACTTCTTAAATGTGTGTGTCTGTAAATAGTTCATTTCTTATGTAAATCTAAGACTAAGTTATCGCAATACACTATCCTCCCTCTAGTTTTCCACGCGTTATAATTCCTCCTCCCTCCTGGGAGGAGGAATTCTAACGCGAGCCCTCTTAATAGTATTAGTAATAGTATTAAGTTATTAAAGTATTAAGCATAATAAGATTGATGGTGCAATGTGTGCTTATTTTCATATTAATACGTTGAAAAGTTTCGCTCGTGAGGCTCGGAGTAGCCCTGTTCCCCTTCTCGGTATGACGCGTCACTATTGATGTGCTCGGCGATTAATTAAATCGTCGCGTCACGCTTAAGAATGAAGAGGCGGGCTGTCGACAAGTGCTGTCATTCCCATAGTGCCATTTTGTATACCCCAAAAACTAAAATATGGGATGAATCATTTCTTAATAATTTGTAAGACATTAGTATATAAATGTACAAATTAGTATACAGTTTATGTGTGTTGTATAGATGCATGTTTTATGTGGATAGTAAGTGGCGTATCTACTCAAAACAACGTGATCTAATTTTTTCAGAGTCCATGCGTTACATTTTATATATTTTGCCTAGCCTATATACTTGTGAGACTTGTATCTTTGTGCATAAACACAAAATGCAATACAACACTTAAAAGAAACAACGATGTAGTTGAAGGTAAACGTCGCCATATATACAAACTATTGGTCATAGGGATGGATTGGCGAGTGTAACATATCCGTAACTCAAACTAGCTACTGCCGGGAAGGCCGAGCCCTCTAACTAAAGCAGTGCCTAGATAACAGCATTCTATTGTGAACTTCCCAAACCAAATTCGGCAAAGATATCGTATGACAAATTTACCTACAGCTGTATATTACCGGGTCGACTAATCGTGGCCAGTGCGGCGCGCGGCGCCTGCCTCGTGGCGCACACTATACAATAGATATGTTCATCTGGCCGCAGTGACTTCGGGCTTACCTACAACGTCATAGCTGCCTAGTTTAAATTGTGGCCACATATTGAAATCATATATCTATCATGTCATTTACACAATTTCTTTTTGAATCTAATCGATAAGGGCAGATGAAATATCCTAATGTTTATGTAAATAATGCGTTTTTGTAAAAAAATGTAAAAAGATAGTACTTCGTTTAATTTTTTCGAATTTTTTAAATAACGAATAATAGTTATAACAGTAATTCAAAATAAGGAACAACCCACATCTTTCAATGATACTATAATAATAGTAACGATACAAATATCATATTAATATTTTGTGTAACCACCATTTGTGTCTATAACAGCTTGGAGACGGTCTCTCATTGAACCCTTGAACAAATATCAGACCCGCAGGTTTCCTCCCATATTTCGTTACAGTGCCCTTCCAGGGCTGCCCTTGTTCTTTTGTTGCGGTTTGACCACCTTTTACCCGTAAGACCCCAAAGATGTTCTATTGGATTCAGGTCTGACGATTTTGCAGGCCAAGGTATTAAACATATTTCCGGATTTGTATCGAATAAGACACGCGTCATCCTTGCTGTGTGTAAAGGGCAATTGTCTTGTAAATAATTAAATTGTAGCATTCCACTTTCTGGGTAAATAATACGGATGGCTGGCAACATTGCATTTTGAAGGATATCTACATAATCCAATACCAATGCTCGTGGTGGCTAACAGCACAGCTCTCGTTCACCATACAGTTTTACAGAAATTCGACCAGATTTCATGTTAGGTATAACATGGTCTTGTGTATAACGTGTCCCATTGTATCGCCAAAGATGTAAACGACCTAACCTGACGCTGACTAGATTTAAAGGTCTTCTCGTCACAGAACACAGTGTTACTCCAATCGAAATTCAAGTAATGTCTGGCAAAATTCAATCGTGCAGTTCTATGAGCATCATTAACATATATTTTCTTTGCATAATGCCTGTATTGCAAACCCATGTGATGCAAGTGATTTCTGATTGTCTGAGTAGACGCATGAAACATTTCGGCAAAACTTTTAGTCAATACAATAGAATAGTAAATACATAATTAAATATATAATGGAAAGCGAAAGTTTAAAAGTTAGCTTATCGCTATTATAATTCACATAAACTCTGGTCAAAACTGGTAGACCATTTTCTTTGTCGATTGACTGTACATACACCTCCTTTGTTTCTTAACATTACACTATAATTAATTTAAGAATATCACCTACATATATGTATATACATATGCACTGAAAAAATATTGGAGACGTTATTGAACCACATATGAATATGAAAACAGGTCTTGTATCCTGGTTTTAAGCACCGATTGATGAAGTTTCAATTGCTATCAAGCCTACATGTGTCTAAAGGTGAAAAATTTATAGTAGTAGAGAGCAGAGTAGTAAGGTTCAACTTAGGATATAAACCCTTTATCCGTTTAAAGCTAAATTGCAAAACAGAATATCATTTTCAATAGGTTCATTTGAGTCCCTGTCGTCCTAATAATTTCTTAATCAAAATTCTACAGTGGTAAAGAAAACAATAAGTAATGACAACATTCAAAGATTGTTGACTTTTAATACCGTTATGATTTTGTGATTCAAGCCTCTTTAATCAGTCAGTTATGTATAATTCAATTACTAATAGAAAGTACTTTAACGTAAATTGAATATACAATCTCAGTAATTTGTACTCAAGTCCTCGAGGTGGGGATTACTTCATCTGAATAACTTAATTTGTGTCTTAGTCTTCCAAGTGTAGTCATTTCATAATAATATATTTAGTTAGGATTTCAGAACTACTCAATATGCATGCATCTGAACTGCGAGAAGTTGTTCCATCATACTGCTACTACTACTATTAAAATTCAATCAAATCAAATCAAAACCATTTATTTCAATTAAACCAATAACAGGTATTTTGGAATTGTCAGGAGTAGAAGTCTGTTCCAATACGTAGATCCTATGGAGAAGAACAGGCAAGAAAATCCAAGGACACTCTTTTTCAAAATGTTTTTTACAAATTTCTGGTTACATTGCTTATAAGCGTAAATGAAATGTGAGGACAATGTAACATACCTATTATTCTAAAATATAAATAGACGCGCTAATTACTACTATACATATTTAAGTAATAGCAGTCAGGAGATGACCAGCCCCGACCGACGGCACCTGTTCACGAGCATGACGCACACGCCAGCCATCGTACACATCAACCATATTGAATGGAACCGAACGACCCGACACATACGCCACCATCGGCAGGACTTCTAGGCGAGCATGACATACTGCCAAGCAACATAGGAAATTTAACCAAATAAGTGACTACACAGTTCTCACCTGACCAATTCAAAATTTTCTAAATTAAGCTTAAAAAATCATAATGAAATGAAATGAAAATAATTTATTACCAAGTAATTACTAACAATATTGCCGGTGGCCCCACACTAGGCAAGCCTGTCCTGTGGGTGCCTGATACGGTTACAACTTTCCACATACATTGCTCGTTTGCTATAGTAATAAATAACTAAAAAAATATTATACCTTCAATGTCAACCCCTTTTTTTTTTTTTTTATGGTATAGGGGGCAAACGAGCAGACGGGTCAGCTGATGGTAAATGACTACCGCCGCCCATGGGCACCTGCAACTCGAGAGTCAAAAGTGCGTTGCCGCCCTTTAAGGTGGGAGTAGGAGAAGAGGGGGAGGGGGGGAAGAGGGGAGAGAGGGGAAGGACGGGAATAAGGGAGAGGGAAGGGTTAGGGCCTCCGGTAACCTCACTCACGCGGCGAAATGCAATGCAAGCATTGCTTCACGGCCGGTTTTCTGTGAGGCCGTGGTAAAGAGCGGAGTCGAGCCGGCCCATACGTGCCGAAGCATTGCTCTCCCACATCTTACGTAAAATTAACAATGTCACAAACAATAATGAAAATTTCAATAAAAAGATACATGTCAAATAAAAAAAAATACATCAACCTCCGCGCCTTTTCCCAATTAAGTTGAGGTCGGCTTTCAGTCTAACTACGATACGGCCGAACTCCGTTATTTTACGTGAAGCGACTGCCATCAGACCTCCACAACCCAACTACTAGGCGATATCAAAGTTCTGTAGCTAGACCAGGTTGCCTTGTACTATTTATTGCCGATGCCGATATGTATTGTTTTATTCAATTTTGTATTAGAGAAATATATGCCTACAAACGAGATAAACGTCACCACGTTATGGTCCCGATTTCAAGCTCTGAAAGCAGCAGCATATATGATAGCGCTGAAGTGGCAAGTGGCGTCTGCGCGCTCGTTAATGCGACGCAATTAGCGTATATTCGATAATTCATTATGTTAGGGAATTAGTTATTGAAGGCAGGCAGTCACGGGGCACCCGTATTGTGGCGGGGCGGTGGCGTGGAGCCGTGCGCGCCAGAGATAAGCTCCTAATGGCGCTGTGAGAGAACAATTGCCCGCCGCTGTATCGAGCCTCTGTCTAACAATGCTCTAATCAAATATATACTCGTAGAATATAGAAAATACAGTAGGTAAATGACACTTGACAGCACCAGACTTGACAAGGTGAGACATGTAAGCTCTTGTCGTAGGGAAAATAAGTGTTGCTCGATTCAATTAAGGGATATATATGTATATTGATACAAGTGGTAGAGCCATGCTTCGGCATGTATGGCAGGCCACGGTCTCACAGAAAACCGGCGTAAAGCAATGATTGCGCTGTGTTTCGCCGAGCAAGTGAGGTTACCGGAGGCCCTAACCCACCCCAACAATAGAATAAAGTTACTGTTTATCCATAATATGAAAAATGTACGGTTCCTGTGGTAGACTGGCCTGTTGGTCTGGTGGTTAGTGATCCTGACTGCGAAGCCAGAGGTCGTGGGTACGATGCCCACCCAGGACAAATAATTGTGTGATGAGCACGATCATTTGTTCTGTGTCTGGGTGTAATTTATTTATAATAAATATTATATGTATTTAGTATAATATAAGTATGTTTATCAGCAGTCTGGTTACCATAGTACAGGCTTTGCCTAGGTAGGGATCAGACGGCCGTGTGAGAGATATCTCAAGTTATTATTATACTAAGAAACATTATTATTTCACCAAAATTTCCACGTGAAACGAAGTCGCTTGCAAGTCGTGTTTATAAATAGTCCTCTATCATTTTATTTTAATAATGGAAAATGAACATTTTTAAACGACAATTCTAGTTTTAGAATTAAGAAAGAAAGATGTTTATAGATATAACGCATGATCCTTAAACAATACAAGTCGGCTCGCAAATTTCTTAGTAGGTAACTTTAAGATTGTTTGTTTTGCTTCTTTTTTTCTAAAATAACATCTCTGTAATACAGATTTGACTTATCTTAGAAAATGAATATTATTAATGAGACCGAGAGAAAATTTTGTTGGATTCGTAACTTGAGTGGCTCAGTTAGGTAAAACTTCAAACGGTTTATGGATTGGCCTTCATTCGCTATTGCGAACTGGAACGTCAATGTAATGAATTACAGGCTTACTTACATTTTCTTAATAAACAATTTAGTTTTCAACAAGCACAATATGGCCCACCCTGATCCATACACACACATACTTTCTGTGGCGATCTTACTCACCAGCTGAAGAATAAGGCAAATAAACCAAAATTAAATAAACAGACTGAATATCTAATTCAACATTGCAGTGGAGACAGAAACTTTAATTCGGCATGCCCGCCAATTTGACAACACAGTGGAAACATCAAAATGGAATGGATTTTTGTAGTTTTTAGTTTCTGAAAACACACCTGACGCTTTCATATTCTTCAATCTCTATACATACATCATATAGTTAGATTTAGTTAAATATTGTACAGTCATAAGGCGCGAGATAGCAAAAGTATAGCATAACCAGATAAACAATTGCCTGCGTGAGCCTTAAACTTGATCAAATTCTGTCCATGCTTCGATTGAAAAGCGAAGTCTCTTTTCCAACTCACTGAGCAAACGGGAATTCGCATCACTTCAAAACTGTTATGGAGAATTAAAGCATGGACGACTCGGGGTCCTCACAGTACATTCCCTCGCTGTGAAGGAAGTGATCATTAATTTGTAATACGTCAAAAGTCAGAGGCGCGTGTAATGGAAGTCAAAGTTCAGAAGCAGCCGTTTACTTCTCATCGAACTTCCGTTTCATTTCGATCGTTTTCTTTTCCTTGTATTTTAAGAAAATTTGTTTATCAAAAGCTGTGGTAATTCTTTTAATTAAATTATACACACATGCCATTAATAAATACATAATATTACAAAATTATTAAAAAAAGAACAATTTACTATAATGCATACTATAAAAACTTCTTTACTCTAGAAAAGTTAGCAGTGCTATAAATCAATTTAGTAAATATTATTGTAACTCCGTTGATTTCAAAGAGTGACCGTGAATTAGCATCATCCTCCGCAACTAAATAACCGCAAACTAAGTTGGGGTCTGTTTTCAGTCTATCTACGATACGACCGAACTTCGATATTGTACGTGAAGCGGCTGCCATCAGATCTCCACAACCCAAGTACTAGGCGATATCGAAGTTCTGTAGGTAGACCTGGGTGTCGGACTTTTTATGGCTCTAACTACCCGCAACGAATGCCACAGACGTTCGTATGGCAACCAGGACCAACGGCTTAACGTGCTCTCCGAGGCACAGTCTCGAATGTGATAAGAATGGTCACCCATCTTGAGACTGACTTGGCTAGTATTACTCCCAACTAGCAAAAAGTGGTCTTATAAATGTCACCAATGCGCTATTGCCAAGAGCTATAGCATTGTGTGTTAGACTTGTAGTCCGTCTTGTAGTGTGTTAGAAATCCCGATTTGGGCACAAATCTCAAGACTTCTAGTCTTACTTGGATCCTAAAAGAGCTTTATAACGTGCTAAATTAATCTTAATTTTATCTTGTAACCGCACTATTTTGTGCTCTTCAGATCCTAAAATTTGCCAACATGAGATAAAAATTATGCCATAACTCAGTTACATTGCGAATCCGAGATGAGTTTTTTGAAACTAAATTTTCGTAACATTGACTGAGCAAAGACACAATGATTCTAAAGTGATGATATCTTATGGTATGATATGATACGTGTTTATACACGTAATGTACTGGATGTGAAATATTAATACGAAGGTAAGTTTTCCATCAATATTTATGTGGTTTTACCGTAAGTTTTCAATGCCAGATAATATAGTGACCACTATATTTTGGGGCATTGTTTAAGATTAATAATTTTAATAAAAAATAAAAAGTTGGCATTGTCTTGATTGATACTGTTACAAGACTTATGCTCTGTAGATTTACTTTTATAGAATCTTTGCACTACACTAAGACTTGTGTGATGTTTACTTCGTCTACATCTACGTCTATATTGACGCCATTGTGTAAATTGGGGTTCCTCAAACGAAATCAAATCAAATAAAAACCATGCAATGGTACTTTTGAAACTACATACATGATTTATTTCAAATTTACACGAATATTATTATTATTTAAAAAATATTCTTAGAAGAGCTATGAATAGTTGCATAATATAATGACATTGAATTCGTATTGAATAAATTAATTTCTCGAAAGTCTCTTTGCAATGCGGGCAAGTACCTACCTATAGTACTTATGCCAAACACACCGACGTGCTCTGAGTGAGAGAGATATAGTAACTAGTAAGTAATAGAGAGAGACGACAATACGGCATGTGTAAACTTATACTTTGAACATTGTAATTTATCTGGGTTTAATTTATCTATAATATGTGAATCAATCAATCAATTAGCCTATTCTAGTCCACTGCTGGACATAGGCCTCTCCCAATGTGCGCCATAGTACCCGGTCCTCCGCCTTCTGCATTCAATCCCTCCCAGCTACCTTCCTCAGGTTGTTGGTCCATCTGGCTGGGGGGCGTCCTACCTTCCGTTTACTCCAGTCTCTCTCCACTCCACTCTAAGATCCGCTTGCTCCAACGGCCATCGGTCCTTCGGCATACTTGGCCAGCCCATTGCCACTTAAGCGTGCTTATTCTGCGAGCTATGTCGGTAACTTTAGTTCTTTGTCGGATGACCTCATTTCGAATTTTATCCTGCAAAGAGACTCCAAACATAGCTCGCTCCATGGCCCGCTGCACGACTTTTAGTTTGTGGACTAGCCTCTCGGCACCGTAGGTCATTTCAGGTAGGACGCACTGATCGAAGACCTTCGTTTTGAGGCATTGCGGTAAGGGCAATGAGAATAGTCGACGTAGTTTGCCAAATGCTGCCCAACCTAACTGGACTCTTCTGGTGACTTCTTTCTCGAAGTTGTTTCTACCGAGCTGGATAACCTGCCCAAGGTAGACATATTCTTGAACAACTTCGAGCGTCGACCCTTCGACGTCAATCGGTCTGGCTGTGACGTGTTTATTGAACATAACTTTGGTTTTGTCCAGGTTCACACCAAGACCGACGCGTCGAGATGCTTCATTTAGGCTGTGCAGCATCTTACCCAGCTGCTCCAGCGACTCTGCTACTAAGACGATGTTATCGGCAAACCGAAGGTGCAAAATATGCTCCCCGTTTATATTAATTCCCCATCCAGTCCAATCCAGTGTCTTGAATACGTCCTCAAGCGCGTTGGTGAATAGTTTGGGGGATATTACATCCCCCTGTCTAACGCCTCGCTGCAAACTTATGGGATTGGTCCTGTACTCCTCAGTCTTTTGCACAATCTGCCGAACAGTATGAACGTGGTCTACGGTGCTATAGCCTTTTCGAAACCCGGCTTGTTCTGGTGGCTGGAATTCGTCGAGCTTTCTCGCGAGACGATTTGTGACGACTCTCGAGAACAACTTATAGATATGGCTCAGGAGTGAGATGGGTCTGTAGTTCTTCAACAAGGTCTTGTCGCCTTTTTTGAAGAACAGTACCACCGCACTCCCGCTCCATGCCCTAGGTGTTATACCCTGCTCGATGACGGAATTAAAGAGAGTCGCTAGCTCTTTCAGGATCGGGATCCCTCCTGCTTTTAGGAGTTCAGTAGTAATTCCGTCATCTCCAGGAGCCCTGTTGTTCTTTAGCTGCTTGAGAGCCGCCTCTATCTCGTATTGGTCAATCTCAGGTGTCTCCTCAGT
Organism: Euplagia quadripunctaria; assembly: GCA_963859945.1. Taxonomy (NCBI): domain Eukaryota; kingdom Metazoa; phylum Arthropoda; class Insecta; order Lepidoptera; family Erebidae; genus Euplagia; species Euplagia quadripunctaria. The sequence goes on along the minus strand of OY982560.1, from coordinate 136,505 downwards.
GTAATGGCGCGTAAACGGGGCTCTGTGGTCATCGTCTCTGAGTCTCGTTGGTTCCGATGCCCGTGATGCGTACAACTGTCCATAAAACTTCTCGATCTCCTCGAGAATCTCGAACTTTGAGGCAATTGTTGTACTATTATCACTCTTCAGTTTCGTCAGATGGGGCCTGCCCAAATGCTGAGCAAACACTATTGTGCGAGTGTTGAACTGTCGGAGGTCGCGTCGTATCAACTTTTTAAGTTTCTGGTTCAAGGCTTTCCCATCTGACGAATACTGATGAGCGGCAGAAAGCTCATGCCTTTTCCTCATAAGTTCGAGCATCTCGAGAGAGAACTTAGACTCTTGCTGTTTGCTTTTTCTGCGAAACAACTTTCGAGATAAGTCCTTCAATATTTTGACCACTATGTCGGTTTTCTCATCAACGTTGCTAGTAGTTTCCAGCGTTGTGAAACGATTTTGAAGTTCCAATTGGAACTTTTCAGACCCTACAGTTGCTTAAAGCAGCGTAGGTCGGAAGGTAGACCGCATCATCCGTGATCGTTCAGCCTTGAGGTTGATATTTAGAGTGCCTCGTACAAGTCTGTGATCACTGCCAGTGTTAAATCTGTTGATCACAGAGACGTCCCTAAATATGTGCTTCCTGTCTGTAATGATGAAGTCTATCTCGTTTCTGGTCACGTCATCGGGGCTTTGCCAAGTCCACTTCCTGTGGGGCTTCTTCTTAAAGAAGGAATTCATTAAGAAGAGCCCCTGTGATTCGAGAAAGTTGACTAGCATTTGCCCCTTGTGATTTCTGCGCCCCACTCCATAGGGTCCAATTCTCGTTTCGCCGCATTCTTGTACTCCCACTTTGGCATTAAAGTCCCCCATCACAACGCTGTAAATAGCCTTGGCGGTACCGTGTATTGCCTTGGCAATGTCTTCGTAAACGTCCTCGGTGAATTCGTCAGAGTGAGTCGAGGTCGGCGCATATACCTGTATCACCTTCAAGGAACGCCTGTTCGAGATTTTAAGTACAAGGTACGCTACCCGGGTCGAAACACTGCTGACTTCCACAACGCTGCCGATGAAGTCCTTGTTAACCAGGAAACCGACACCACCCTGGGAGAGCTGATCACCTTCTCTGATTCTCTGAAGTAGAACAGGTTGCCTGATTCAAGGGTTATGGTGTCCTCCCCCTGTCTTCGAATCTCGGATAACCCCAAGATGTGCCAGTTTATGTGGCCTAGTTCTACTTCAAGTTCGGTGAGGTGTTGGTCTAACATGTATATATTTAGAAATATATAAGTATGTTTATCAGCAGTCTGGTTACCATAGTACAGGCTCTGCCTAGTGTGGATCAGACGGCCGTGTGTGAGATGTGTGGAGTTATTATTATTCTCTTTATTCACTTAAATATACATATAAATTACATTTTTAAATACATTCAGATTATAAAAAAATATATTTAAAAATATAAAAAATAGTGTCGTAGGTTACTCTTGCCAAAGCAATTCCTCGGCCAATTCTTTTTTTTATTTCAGCTTTTTCGTTGCAAAAATGTACAGAAGTACTAGCTTCATTGTCAATATTGTGTTTTTTTGGGGTCTTGAGAGATGAACTTTGTTTTTTATGGTATAGGGGGGAAACGAGCAGACGGGTCACCTGATGGAACATGACTACCGTGCGTTGCCGCCCTTTAAGGTGGGAGTAGGAGCAGAGGGGGAGGGGGGAAGAAATGGAAGAGGGGAGAGGGGGAAAGGGGAAGGACGGGAATAAGGGACAGGGAAGGGTTAGCGCCTTCAGTAACTTCACACACGCGGCGAAATGCAATGCAAGCATTGCTTCACTGCCGGTTTTCTGTGAGGCCGTGGTATCGAGCGGAGTCGAGCCGGCCCATACGTAAACTGCAATTTTTCTGTAATTCTTTGCATTTTAAAAAATTGATCGAAACGCTCCACTTCGTTTAAGTTGCTTTCCCTTTTTAAGTACATGTCTTTTTGTATGAAAAAAAAATCGTAAAAAAATCAAGTTCGTTACGTAACCTTACAGTTTTAACAAAATGTCAATTTGGTCTTGTAAATTACTAAAATAAGACTAATTTAGGAGCTTAAGCCACATACATGACCAACATTTTTTAAAATTAATGCTAATGCTCCTTGTGTTGGACTGTATAAAATAAAAGATCTGTTCGCTACGAGGTGCTGAACTAATCAGAGGCCACGTTAGACTGAGATACAACATATTACACATATCTTACACACTAAACTATATCTATGTGCGGGTGAACGCTGCTGTTTGCAAGATAAAACATGTTTCAACGTGTTTTGTGTTTCCGTGTCCTTTACATTCCTATAACAGTCAACCATTCTTAGCTTACAGAATTTTAAGCAAAGTTTGCATTAATCCAAGCGTTTTCAAAACCAATAGTCTTGTAAGAATCTTAAAACGCACTTTAATAAAGCCGCACTAGTCTAAGTTAGAGCGTTATTAATGCCTGAGTATTTAGGCAAGAGTATAAGTCATATAGAGTGCTGATATAGGTAAATTTCTCGGTGTGGTCTTGTGAAGGCATTGTAAAGTGCGCTTACAAGTAAGATGGCATTGACTAAAGCCATCATACGATAAATTTAAGATCTGAAGCGTTATTGCGTTTTGCTAGTTGGGCTTAAACTAGTAAAGTGCTAACCTACTCGTTTGCCACTTTTATGAATTGAATTGAATATCTATATAATATCTATAAATTGAATTTGATTTCAAATTCAAATTCAAGATCTTTATTTCATAAAGTTGACCATCAATTATTCCAAATCGTCGATTTAATAAATAATTTTTATAATTAAAAATTATAGATCAACACACACACACAGAGTCACCGCAACAATAGTTTGCTTCGTCAAATGTAAAATTATTAATGAAAAAAATGGATAACATAATATCACATCTTCCTGTTTCGATCTATAACCGCCCGTTTCCAAATGGTTGAGCCTTGTGAGAAGAAATCGGGCAAACAAACTAACGGCCACTCTTTTAAAAAAAACCAGACAGTTTTAACAATATTTAGTACATATCACATCATTTTGTGGTGTGCTATTATGTTTTAAAATTAAAAGTAAATAAACTACAAAAAAAGAATATGACAATAGGGAAACTGAAAATTAAGGAAAAAATTTAAAATAAGAAAAGAAAAGCCTAAGAGATGGAAAATAAGAAACATATTAGCTCACATTACATTTTTATTAAGTACATGAAATACCCTGTGAATCCAATACATTCCATCCCAAGCGTTTTTATCCTGCATATAATCTACTACTCAGCCCTTAAGGCATAGCTGTCGTTTTACTGTGGACTTAAACTTGTTTAGACTCAACATTTGAATATGATCTGGGATTTTATTATAATATCGCACACATTGACCTTGAAACGACTTGTTAATTTTTTGGAGCCTAGAGGCAGGTACAACAAGTTTATGTTTATTACGCGTGTTAAATTAGTGTATATCACTTTTTTTACTGAAGTGATCTTTATTTTTATGAAGGTAAATTAGGTTTTCATAAATATATTGGCACGCTACCGTCATTATGTTAATTTCTTTAAATTTCTGCCTCAGTGAATCACGATTACCTAAGTTATAAATTGCTCGAATAGCCCTCTTCTGTTCACGAATTTTTCTAACTGCGTATGCTGCCGAGCTGAGTCTATTCGATAATTTATCAATATGAGGGCCCCATTGAAGCTTAGAATCAAGAGTAATGCCTAAGAATTTTGTGGTATCCACTAGTTCCAACTCGTCTTCATTAAGTAGTATAGTTGTTTTCACCTGTTTAACGTTTGGAGTAGTGAACCGGATACATTTAGTTTTTTCTCCACTAAGAAGTAAGTTGTTAACGTTAAACCAGCGAACCACTTTCGAAATAGCATCGTTCACGTCGTCAAAATTTGTACACATACGTTTTAGCCTAAATATGAGTGAAGTATAATCCGCAAACAACACTATCTCGTGGTTGTTCTTAACAATATAAGGTAAGTCATTAAGATAGATTAAGAACAAAAATGGCCCAAGTATGGATCCCTGCGGAACTCCCATTTTTACCACAGCTATATCAGATAGCTTGCCATTTATATCGACTTTCTGAATCCTATTACTTAGATAAGAAGTAAGAAGATCCAGCGCCGTATCTTTGATACCGTAGTGATATAATTTCCTGATCAGAGTTTCATGAACAACACAATCAAAAGCTTTAGATAAATCAGCAAAAAATTTAGATTTGAAATCCATGCCATTTGCTAGGTGTTATAATTATATATACGTGTCCAGTATGTGTTGATCTGTCATGGTAAGTAAGTCTATACAATGCCAGTTCAAGCTATATTGGCCAATGAAATAAACCAAAAATGAACTATGCTCGACATTCGACCACCAAGCGACTTCTAGTACCTCCCTATATATTATTATTGTTCTTATCAATATTATTATTGTTCTTATCAATATTATATTTATTTCGTTATCCTTCTTGCCACAAAGGCTTTTGTTCATTTTTATAAAAGACTACGACCGCACTTTAATGTATATCTTGCTATAGTTTAACGTAATGGGGATCTCCTAATGGATTAATAAATTGTATAGTACACAATATAAATGTACCAGTAATGAAATGAGATCTTTCCAATGCTATTCATGTTGTCATTATACAAGGGTAAGTCCTCACATTCTCCGATAGGTAGTGGGACTTATAGTAGGAGTTTTTTTTTTATGGTATAGGGGGCAAACGAGCAGACGGGTCACCTGATGGTAAATGACTACCGCCGCCCATGGGCACTTGCAACTTGAGAGTCACAAGAGCGTTGCTGCCCTTTAAGGTGGGAGTAGGAGAAGAGGGGGAGGGGGGGAAGAGGGGGAGGACGGGAATCAGTGAGAGGAAAGGGTTAGGGCATCTGGTAACCTCACTCACGCGGCAAAATGCAATGCAAGCATTGCTTCACAGCCGGTTTTCTGTGAGGCCGTGGTAACGAGCGGAGTCGAGCCGGTCCATACGTGCCGTAGCATGGCTCTCCCACATAAAAAGGAGGAGTTTAGGAGTTTAAGGCCCACGTTCTGGTATTTTGCGAAGAAGAGATACTTACATAGAATACTTAGAGATACTGATATTTAGTTAAGAACGGTTTTATACTTTAAATCTGTTTCAATAGCGTTGTCCACTTAGGTACTGGTTACAGAGTGGACTGCAGAATTTCTAGTTTATATTACTTTCAGACTTCACTTCAGTTTAACTTTAATATCTTTAATCTTTTTTGTTATGCATTTTTTTTTATTCAATTTCAGATTTTTTTATTTCGATGTCGGAACACTAGCTGTTACCCGCGACTCGATACGCTTAAAATACTTACAGGCAAAAACACACATACTTACACAAACACAATATTTAGCCCTCTAGTATAAAAAAACCAGACAAGTGCGATTCTGACTCGCGCACTGAGGGTTCCGTAAGAAAACAAACTTGTATGTAGATAGTAAGTCCGTTAGAAAATATTTGCACTTAAGTTTAACTTTGCAGTTCTAAAAATATTCTCGATTTACGACAAAGTCAACTTTCTAAACGCAAAATATAAGTTTATAATTACAAAAACTACTTTTTTATGTGATATTAAAACAATGTATGTTGTAATTGCTGCCTTTAGTTTAATATTGTTGCTTAATGTTTAATTAATTGTAATATTGTTTACTTGTTTTCTTTGGTTCAATTGGTGATGATCATATTTATTGTAATTTAATTTTATATATTGCATGCCTGTGTTACTGGCGTAATATGTCTTGAACAAATTATATTGTATCCATCTTTTATACCATATTTTTTGGTAATAAATAAAATACAAATTAATTACTTTTAAAATTGTTCCTTTACTTATGCTGTCAGACATCGCTTGTTACCAAATTTCATGATTCTAGGTCAATGGGAAGTACCCTATAGATTTTGATTTACCTACGAATTGAAATTTAGTCAAATTTAAGGCTTAAATGGCCGTAATCTTTTGATTGCATTGACTTAGAAGCTTGATTTTTTTACAGCTTCAAATGACCGCAGACATACGCTTTTGGTATTAATTTCAACTAGATGACTGGTCACAGATACGTCACTTTTCGCTTCGTCTTTCGTCATGCTTCGGCACGTATGGGCCGGCTCGACCGGAGTGATACCACGGCCTCACAGAAAACCGGCAGTGAAGCAATGATTGCATTGCTTTTCGCCTAGTGAGGGAGGTTACCGGACGCCCTAACCCTTCCCTTCCCCCTCCCCCTCTCCCCTCTTCCACCTGTCTCCTACTCCCACCTTAAAGGCCGGCAACGCACTTCTAACTTTTGAGTTGCAGGTGCCCATGGGCGGCGATTTACCATCAGATGACCCGTCTGCTCGTTTGCCCTTTGTACCATAAAAAGTCACCTTTCAGGATCTGTACTAATTGCTTATACATAGGCTGCACTAAAAGTATCGGGAATGGAATATTTCCACTATTCCTATCATATTAAAATCTTTTTAATTGAAAACTCCTTGGTTTTAAAAATCGAATACCATTTATTTATTTAAAAAAAAGATTCTCGGTCTTCTCACAAGGTCTTCTCAAACTTGTTTAGTCGTTGAGAAAATGGAATTCGTTGAGAAACTCGAGAAAATTCAAGGGCGATGATTTATCATGACTTTCGAAGCGGTTTAACACAAAACCAGTGTGTTGACCGGATGCTTTCTGCATTTGGTGATGAAGCCCCATCCAAAACCACAATTTATCGCTGGTTTGCTGAATTTCAACGTGGACGTGTCAAGCTCAGTGATGATCCCCGTCAAGGTCGTCCAAAAACTGCAGTCACCCAAGAAAACTTTGATGCTGTGCGTAAGCTGATTGAGGAAGATCGACATATACGACAGAGCAAGAAAACATAGAATTATTAGACCATCCGCCGTACAGTCCCTACCTAAGCCCTAATGATTTCTATTCTTTCCCTAAAATAAAGAATAAATTGCGTGGTCAGAGATTTTCATCACCTGAAGAAGCTGTGGACGCCTTCAAAACGGCCATTTTGGAGACCCCAACTTCCGAATGGAATGGTTTCTTCAATGATTGGTTCCATCGTATTTAAAATGTGTCAAATTTCGCGGAGAATACTTCGAAAAGCAATAAATACATTTTTAAATAGTAATGTTGTGTCACTTCCTTGATTCCCAAAATTTTCAGTGTAGCCCACGTACTGCCGCTTCTGTGGCTTCTGTGGCCCCAACTGCATAGCGAAGAGGTTTTCTAATCAAGTAAACCACAGTAATGCATGTCATAGTTAAAGTCACCTAGCGTGTTATCTCATGAGGCTGTTAGTCTATTTTATTATGTGTGAGTTTTTTAAAGTTGCGATGTTAAATTCTCAGTTATTACGTCTGTAGCCGTACTCCCAGATGTAGACACCAACAGATTCGCGGTGGCGTAATGGGTGGCCAATTTATTTTCCTTCTACCAATAGAAACACCTATTTGACGTAACATTAGATAAGAAAAACTTGCACATTGTGAGCAAATGAATTAGAAATAAAGGTTCTAAAATGAAATCCCTACTTATAGTCCGGTGTTAGGTCTTAGGTGAAATGTTTCGTACTGAGAAAATTCACTTCATGGGATAGAAATGCTTTCATCCTCAGACTATTTAAAATGAAAAGAGGACGTGTACAATGTACAATGTACAATCGGCTTATCATATTTCTTTGGAGTAATATGGAATTTGTAATAATTTGACTACTTGAACAGGCGGCCCAAAGTTTCTTGTGAGTTCCTTCTCACGTGAACTCTGCACTTTAGAACTCTCGGCTATATTTTTAGCTTGACGGTTTTATTTAAACACTGGCATGATCAATTACTTATTTTTTTTGCGTAATAAAAAAGTCTGTATCGATTTATTATTATCATCCATACATTCATACAAATAAATAAAATTGAAGTGTCTGTTTGTAATGTCAAAATAATAGGTTTTTTTTAAGCTCATTGCACGATACCTATGAGTAAAAAATAGTTTTTTCAATTTTTATCTGTCTGTCTGTTTGTTTTGGCTAATCTCCGGAACGGGTTGACCGATTTCCACGCGACTTTCACAGGCAGATAGCTGGTATTATAAAGAGTAACTTAGGCTACTTTTATTTTGGAGAAAGAATTAGGGATCCAAAATATACAAATAAGTACACGCGAGCGAAGCCGCGCGGGAACTGCTAGTTATAATTATAAGGAGTTTACCCACGGAGAAGGTAACGTGACCAGTCTCTGTGTGTCTTTGCATGCTGCGGGCACACATGCGTGTGCGTGTAGGTAAATACATATGTGTAGGTGCGTGTGTGCGCGTGCTGTATCCGCACTGGTATAGATGTGGTCGGATGTTTGTTCATCAATCACGACTATTCACGACATATTGACAGTATGAATGCGGATGGATTTTTCTACAAATACCTATAATGCATATTATATTAACAATTATATTAACTAGAGAAAATTGCTTTCAAAGCCTGTAATATTTATTTTGGTTGTCGAATAGTAGTACCTAGTAGCAGCAATAACTCTACCGCTCCGGACGCCATTGCAACTGTGTTTCGTAACCGGTTGCGCTAGAAGAAATCCTTATCTTTATCCGCAACTGGTTCCGATACAAGGACTTTGCTTTTCTGTCTGAAACTAGTTGCGGACAAAAAACCACAATTTTAATTGGACGACCGCGGTTGCATGAAAAAATTAAATTAAATTTTATTCAACTTAATGCTTTATTTTGCTAAAAATTCAATAAAAATGTATATTGAATACTAGCTGCGCCCCGCGGTTTCACCCACGTAAGTCCCGATCCCGTGGGAATATCGGGATAAAAAGTAGCCTATGGGTTAATCCAGGTCTCCGGGTATCTACATACCAAGTTTCATCGCAATTAGTTTTTGCGTGAAAGAGTAACAAACATCCATCCATCCATACTCACAAACTTTCTCGTATATAATATTGGTAGAATGGACAAATCATTACAAGGCAAGTGTCTCACACTTATTTTGCCATTTTAATGTAATCATCTATTTCTTTATCTATCCTTTCATTTTTTTTTTATTCTTTACCTTTCTTAAATCATGGCATGTCGGTCTTTAAAACATCTAGTCAATGCGTTAGCGTGGAATACTTGCGACCCTTGTATTTCTTCATTTTTTGTATGCTAGTCCTCTATATAGGAAGAAAGGAAGCAAAATATTTTATTTGTATCTTCAACAAGGTACTTATCACAAAAAAACATATTTAACACTCCTTATTGAAGACCAAATAAGGTACCTGCGTCAGCTATGGTCGCCGATCGCTCTGCAACGCTGGTATTCTCGTAGGCCCCAATTACATTATTACCGTGACTCAAATAATTATATTCAAAAAACAACTTACACATTAAAACTAATTAAAAAAATAAATAATAATAATATATATACGGGTTATTTACATGCATGTGTTAGTATTAGTACCTATATTAATACTAACACATGCATCATAAAATTCCTCCGCATCGCCGCCTACTGGCAGTGTTCCTAGAAGGCTGGCAGCATTGCCACGTTGAATGGCAATGCTAATTCTCTGTTCGACCCCAAATGGCTCAAAAACATAGTTACCAATTAAATTATTGTATTTACGCCGTTTGAGACTTTCTGCTGATGCAGCAGCAGCGCCAGCACAACTAGCTGTACTTGGAAGATGTGATGGCGCGAGGGTATTAACGCAGATTGCGTCCCACACCAAAGGCCTACCCATCTTCCATGGCAGTAACGACATACCATCTAGTCTCTTCCCATCGTCTCGTACCAGACCATTGGGTTCACGTACGGCGGGCAGTAACAAGAGCACGACGGATTATGTCGTTAAGATTGGCATGTTGAGATATACGGCCTGCGCTTCTGCCACAAGAAAGTCCATGATATCCAGGACTGTCGACAGCTTCTCCACAGTGACAAAGATGCGGAGAAACACAAGGAGCTCCTAAACGAAGGCAAGTGGCAAGGCGGAATGTTTTATCGTCCAACAAGGTGCCTATGTTGGGCGATGGAAGTACCTGAATCCATAGGCCTGATTCCCATTTTCCCACAGCCAACAAACGAGCGCTCTCTGCAACATTGGATGTGGTGTCAATTAAAAAATTCCTTCTTAAAATGCCTAACGGCGCGTCCCATTGCCTCTGAGAGAATGGATTAACAGGTAAAAGATTATTGGGACAAGCTATCTGCCAAGCATTTATGGCATCGGTCTTGCGGGACACTTCAGAATTAACCAGTATGTTTGTTAGAATTTTCCAGGTTAACTCTTCTGTGCCGTGGACCGAAGACAAAAATGCTGGAAGGCTGACACCTGAAATTTTGCGAACGCCAAGACCACCCAAACGAACCGGTTAGGATGCTTCGAGCTAGCCTCGGTCGTTCAAAGCCACATTTAAAATTTTGCTAAGGGTGTTTTAAATTATTTTGACAATTTTTTCTAATTCAATTTTTTCTGTGTTAAATGTTTCCAAAGTTGCGATGATCGAAGCGCATGAGTAAATTTGGGTACAAAAAGACAAAAACGGAGTATAGTAAAAGCCGAATGGACATTAATTTTAAGTAAAGGATCCGAAAAATCACCAAATTTTTCATTTTGTCTTCTATGAAAGATTGAAAACCATCATCCAAGACCCCCCGGTCTTGGATGATGGTGATGGACCCAAGAAGGCGGAGAGACGTTTTTTCTAAAACTTTAATGTTAGGTGCCAATGAATTGAATTTCTGTATAGTCGAGTGTCTGTCTGTCTTGTCACAAATAAAAATTTCGCATTTGTCAGAGTTGAGTTCTAAGCCTATGGATTTAAATTTATTTTTTATGAAAGTTAAATCTAGTGAAACTGTCTCCACTTTCCCTCCCAGGGTTCCGTCATCAAGGTACCAAATGTTGAATTTTGACTTTAGCTCCTTAATTACATTATTTAAACATTAACAAAACAGTTAAAAAAGTTTAAAGCGGCGGTAGCGTAATGGCTAAGGCGTCGGACTTGCGATCGAGTGGTTGCGGGTTCGAACCCCACCCAGTGCACTACCGACGTGAACCCACTCCTAACACAAGCATTTAGCTTAGCTGGAGGGGTTAATAAGAATACTAGTAATGTGTGACCCACGTTACTTGTAGCCTTTTTTATAAAAAAAAAAAAAAAAAGTTAAAACAAACTTGGATAGCAATAAATAATATTAAAATAAATGTAATGAGCTAATAAGAACAAATATATCAGTATTTTGACAGCAACATAATCTTTCAGAACTTCGTCTTTGTAAACCCATTACTTATTAAAGTTCATTATCTCTACACAAAATGGGCCTTGGTATCCCACAGTTAAAACTCTTTTGGTAAGCGAGCAAACCTATCTTGAGACGTGCCTTCTTTTTCTTCTCTCATAAATGAAATCACAAAGTTCGTTGCTGCACCTTGTATTTATCGTATTGTTTTTCTGACTGCGATTGCAGTTTTTGTAACAAGCTTACGCCCGCGGCCCCACCCGGCTCTGGTTCCTGTAGGTCCTTACGTTAATCCCGGATACTGCCTATCTGGGTGCCATATTTAAGTCAAACTTGACAGCGGTAAGGGAATAATTGAGCGAATCCTCATCCTACGTGACATTATAAATCTCCAAAAGGAGTTTGTTTTTTGTTACGCTTGCACGCCTTAACTTCGGCCGATCGATGACGATCTCGAAGCGCTTCGTCGTTTTTTTTGAACCCCCATAACTTGGGTTTAGATTTTACCAAATACACAAAATTCTCAGAATAGGATATCAATAGTAAATTTATTAAACGTATAAAGTTTCAATTGCATAGCTCTTATACTTTAGATTTTATTGATATCTAAAAAACTCAGATTTCGTCACGGACTCACTGATGATCATCAAAATTCTTAGGGTACTTTCGGAAGTCCTAGGAAGCTAAAATTTGGTATTTAAGCTAGTACACAAACAACAAAAAAAATCTAAAACTTAAAACTTTTACCCCACAACTCCTTACTCTAAAGGATGGAAGTTTGTAAGAGACTTCCGCAAATTTTGATGCTAGAGGTCTGAAAATTGCTGATAAGGATTCCTTGTTATAAATAATAAAATACATATTTCAGGATTTTTAGTAAATCATCCCCCACCTTTTAAATTAGGGGATGGAACTAAGCGCGTGCAAAACGCATAATGTGTACCCGCTGTGATTGATTATAAACAGTAAACTAACAAAGAAAGAAGGCAAATATAGAGAGACATATGAAAAAGGCACCTCTGATGTGCAAGAAATACACCCAAAAAAAAGAAATAAAAAATGAACAAAATAAATGAAAAATTACGTCCGTATGACGGTAACGAAACGGCCAGACCACATGTTTTGACTAATGTGTAGATTTTGAGAAGTTAGGGCGTGTAGAGTTAGAAGCTTGACTCTACATAAGATCTGATAACTTTTTTGCAGTGCAAGCCATAATTATGGTGTCGTCTTGGCAACATTTTACATGAAAATGTTTTTGGTAGGATTTTACTTACACATTGTCAACGGTACAGAAAAGGACATAGGTTATCTTTCATCAAGAAAAAATACTGTTCTCGAAGGACACCTGAGTGGATTGACTAAGTGTACGTTCAGGGATGGAGTGGCATTGGGAGAGGCCTCTGTCCAGCAGTGGACTATGATAGGCTGATTGATAGATTGACATTCAGGCGAGCAAGGCCGCGTGAAAAAGTAACATATGTGCTTATTCATACCCTCTATGGAACACTAAGAAATTCTAAGAAACACTTGCAGTTTTAACAAAGTTTATCGATTTCCTAGCGTCTCTAGGCATTTTTCTTTTCGTGAAAACCTTTGTCGGACTTTCAAACACTATCAAAAATAGTTTTCAACGAAAAGCAATATTTGTGCTTTTATAGTTGTGGCTATTTTTATTTTGTTTAAACAAAGTGTTAATTTTATGAAAGTGAGGGAGGGAGATAGCAATCAAAGATTGGACTAGTATGTCGTTAGGTTGTCGTCCATCATAGCGCGATAGTCATCGTAATTATGTTACCAGCCAATATTGCAAGTGGTGCTATCGTCGGCCGCCAGTAAAGCG
>OY982560.1:0-123190 GCA_963859945.1 Euplagia quadripunctaria | reverse complement strand
AGCCAATATTGCAAGTGGTGCTATCGTCGGCCGCCAGTAAAGCGGTGACGTGCCCTGTAGCGCAGTGCTGGTACCGGAGGCTGTTGTTGGTGGTGCGTGGTGTTCGAGGCGGGGCGTAGGGCGCGGGGTGAGGCGCGGCGCCGGGGCGGGCTCCGGGCGGAGCGCGCGCTCGCCGCCACTGCCGGACCGACCGCCGCCGCACTCGCGCCATCCCAACTCGCGCCAACCGCGCTACTTCTAACGACGAACCGCGCTCCGACCCAACACCTGCGTAACAACTAGCGACAAGTGAAGCCTGTGAATGTGAGCATCCACAAGTGTAGTGCACAGTTACACTCAGTTCAGTGCTGTTTGAAAGTTGTTTGTAAAGTTGCACGCGGGAAAACTTTCAGCGAAGTTGTACCGCGTGACACTGTAGCTGCTGAGTTATCGCCGCACCGAGCCGCGCCGCTGTTGTATTATCGCTGCATCTCAACCGCATCACTCCTGCATCGCCATCACCGTCGTTATCACAGGTAGAGGATTGTTTAACATCTGATTATCACTTTTAATTGGTCATAATTACTTCGATGCAAATATTTGAATTTTCAGTTTTATAAAAACAAAATTTACTTACCAGAAATATTCTTCATTAAGTCTCAATAAAATTTGTAAAGAGGAAACTCTTATGTAACACATAAAATTAATTTTTAACAACGCGAGTTTGTTTGAAATTGTCTAAAGAAAACATGTGTCACAATTTGGCACTCTTCATCTATTATATTGTCCACTTTAAGAACCATTACCAGCCCCGCCAATGATTAAATATCGCAGAGCTGAGTGATGACGGCAATCAGTTGCAAATACACGCTGACGCGAGGGACGCGCGCCGCAGTGATGTACAGCAAATCTTAAATGCGTCTGAACAATATACTCGTAGCAATAAATAAGAAGCATTGTTGTAACATTTACTTAATATCTCCGTATAACAAAACTATCTTTTTGGTTACACAGTGTATGAATCAAATCGAAATATGATGAATACACTACTTACGGTTGTACACTACGAACGTATGTATACTACGAACTACAAATTAAATCCATGGGCTCACTTCGTTGCGACCAAAATATGAGTTGATGGGGACATCGCGGGCCTGATATCTCAAAGTGGATGATACGAGTTACGTCGAAGAGCTAAATCCCTTGCAAAATAAATGCTTGGAATCTTTGTGAAAAATGCCATTCACTTTGTCGCTCATACACCGGTTTTGAAAGCCTAACCACAACTAACATTAGTTGCCCAACAGCAATGCAAGTCATCGTCTAGTATCGTTTTATCAGATTCAGTCATACAGACTTATCTATAGTATCAAACAATATAGTCTAGAAAATATTAAACTCGTGATTTGATTTGATCTACTAAATATGCATAAAAAACTCATCCGCATGTTATAGAGGCAGTTATTTAATATATTTGAAAGCACTCACGATAAATAATAATACACATTAACAAGTTTCTATAACAATTATCTGAAATTGTTCTGAGAACAAAACTGCTGTAGGCGATACAAGCATTTATAAAATTCAGGTATTTTACTACTAGCATTTCATACAATATCAAAACAAAACGATCAAACTGTCAACAAAGTCCAATGTGATAAATTTATGAACCTTTTTACATAATTTGCCAAATAACGAGCTGGCCGCCTGATTTAACCTGACGCAGACCACTGTCACCTGTAAACTTTAGCAGAATTAACAAGAGGCTGATAGATCCATCAGAGTCTCTCCCACCAATGGATCTACCTGATCTGATGTCGAAGATGGAATAAAGTCGTATCCGCTTCGAAGTACCCTTATCCGGACACCAAGAGTCACAGAAAAAGAAACTATATTAATCACATGTACTTCTGTAGAAACTCGCTGACCCTAAGCCTTAAATAGTTGAACTTGTTTTTAGATGGTTTCATTAATAGTTTTATCTCAAATAGATCCTTGAATTCATAGCATTGAAAAAAACTATTTTTTATTCTGAAAAGTCATATGTTCAACGGTGAAAGAGATCTGAATTTTAAACTTGTGAGAATGGCGGATGGCAATTAGTATTTGCTCGTAATATAGGAACATTGACATATAGATTTTAAAGTTATTCTTTGTTGAGGCCGTAAATTGAAAGTTTTAAAGTTATTGTGTTGCACATATTTGCCAAGATGGCGGCGACAAACACTTATTGGAAAAGTTTGCGCTATCTCTCACAGAACAATGAATTTTAACTGTACATTGTATATATGGGAATCAGGAGGTCTGTCACCCTGCACAAAGCGTCTTTAAGCCAAGTCAATCAACAAGGTGCACGAATGTTTTAGTCTGTGAAGGGTCTAGTTCATATTATGTATGTTTTTAAACATAGTATGTAAATTACACCCGAGTGTTGCCTAAGTTAACAGTGGTCATTCTGGTCAGATGGTAATCACATTTCATTTATTAGATGTACAAAATTATCTTTTAAAAAGTATCTCCGGCTTCAATGCGCCTAAATCATGATAAATTGTAATAAGCTGTATTTTATTCTCTTAATTTTCCATCCTTAGAAGTATAATATTTTCTTAAAATTTTAATAAGACCAACCTTGAGAAACTTATTCAATTAACAAATGCGCGAATCACTATAAAAAGATACCCAAATTGCTGAAAGTGTGCCTATAAAATTTCAAGAGTTCCATCGATTTCTGAAGGATCACATTATCAGATCCTGACTTGATGACCACGGGACCACCTGAGAAGTATACCCTTTCAAACAAAAGAAGAATTTTCCAAATTGGTCCAGGCTTCTTTAAGTAATCAGGGAACATACATAGAAAAGATTCCGACGAATTGAGAATCGCTTTGCATAGCATTCTTAATTTCTTAGCAACACTTCACTTCTTAAGTTCTCAGAGAGAGTGGAAATCATGTTTATAAAATAGTAGCTTTGGACCGCGGCTTCGTTCCCGTTAATGTTGAGTATGTTTCTCTAACAATTTTTCGGTTGAGTAAATTAGGACACAAACTCACATTCGTATTTATAATATTGGTATCCTACTAATCCGATTATGACGTACGTGATGCACTAGACTTGGCCCTAATCTCCCTTTCGCTTGTCGGTACGGACCCGTCTTAGAAGCGGAACTAAATCTTTATTCATTTAGGTCACCGAGTAATGCTCATGAACGTGGAAATTCCCTGCTTCCACGTTTACTTTTACAGTTGAAGTGCTACCGTTAGTGCTATGCAAATCTTATTATTGCGTTATATTACATTTACAAAAGCGAACCAGCACTCGAGTTTTCATCCTAATAAAAAAAAAAACTTATAAAAGTAGAATAGAAGTAGTAGATAAATTATTCTAAGGTGCATCGTTTTTATCTATATACTTACATAAAAAATAATGTTTGTTTGTTTGTTTGTCCTCTATGCGTTTGGAAACCATTGATCAGATTTTGATGAAATTTTGGTAGGGAGTTCTGGGGACGCCCGGTAGGATCCCTGGCCCAAAATATCTATAAAAAAATGGCATTGCAACGCATGCCGGGTGCAACTAGTATTTTTATAAAATACTGTCTTATCGTTACGTGACGTAGGGCTTCTTATAGAGAAACGCAACGCTGAGCTGGCGAACATTTTTGGCTCAGGCAGGCCGAAGTATTTATTAATGAAGCGGTTTATTTCTACTAATCTTTGCGCCTTTTTAAGAGTGCAAAATATATTGTTTCTTTCTTATATGTGCTACGTGCATATAAGAAAGAAAGAAGAGGAACTAATGTAAAAATATATTTTTAGTAAGTAGGTAGGCACTTACCATTTCAACGAACATTGGCTGGAGACAGGCTAGATCAGATTACGGGGCGTTATTCTATTCCTATAGGTACGTTTACATCATGGTTCTATTCCAAAAATGAAATAAACGTATTTCACTTATCGAAGCTCTCAGAAGTGTCACTTACTCGCCTTTTCTTCGAATATGTAAAAAAAATATTACACAATTTTCGAAAAACCCCATATTTTATTTTTGCGGAGAAGCTTTGCTGTGGCACGTAGTTTACGTAGTACCTAACTACTTACTAATCTGTGACGTAGTCTTTCCACAAAGTCCAGCAGTCGCGAAAAAAAAATCTATCTGGTTTTGAAGTGTAAAGATAAAAAGTGTAGTCTCGTAATAATATTACATACTTATGTGAGTTTTTTGTCCTGCACTGTTAAAGGAGTAAAGGCCGCGGTCAAATTATAAATTTACGACGTTGATATATTTCACTAAAATCACGATATCAAGGTCGACTAGTGGCTTCTTGTGGCCGCCACGAATATGGCGTCAACTACAGTCAGTAGAATGATGGGCCTACTGATTTGTCACTATTATTCTAATAAAATAAATAAACAGGTTATACCTACTGTGAATGGGAAACTTATTAGCATGTACCATTCATTTAATATCATCATAATCAATACCTCAACCTGGATACATCATAATGGACTAGTTGAAAATACCTAATTAATTATGTATATTGGCATGATATTCAGAATCTCAAATCGTTGTTGACTTTATAATACTAAATAGCTAAATACCTAAGTGTAACTGTTCTATTGATTCTACAACTTCGATTTAGCAAATTCAATACCTTATTGTATGCCGTATTAATGAAATTTAATATTGAATTATTGCTTTTTTGTGGTAGAAACTCCGAATACGATGAATAGGTACTACCAGAGAAGTTGACATAACTTCCTTAAGGAATTATCAAGAAATAATTTGATAATGAACTGATTGACATCGTTTCAATCTGTCCAAAAATATATTCCTTTGTTTGTATGCATATTAGATGTTGGTGTCACAAGTAGACAGTACCTACCCGTGACCACGACCGGTGCAGATCCTTCAAAGCGTCCGGTAAACAAAAAGTTTCGTACTTTATAAATATTATCGCGACTAATTCCCGACCTACACATGTAACGTGTTCTTTTCCGATGATACGACACATACAGGCCGATGTCACTTTATGCAACTTCACCTGCGTTTATGGTTACTGCTCCGCTTTTAAGGATCTCAGCGTTATGTTACACAGCCTATAACCTCTCTCAATTAATACTATTCAATACAAAAATATTTACTAAAATTGACTGACAGTTTGGAAATTGTCATTTGTGGATTTGATCAGCGGGAACCATGCTATGATGTAAGGGCATTTGTTTTTAAATTAAAGTCGTGACATACATACACTGTGTCTGCAACAGTAGGCACTGAGGTTGGCTGTATCGATGGAGGGTAGGACCCCACCCTAATCTGTGAGCTTAGCCGGCGTATTAGTGGTCACATAAAGCTGAAACATCTCCGAGGCGGATGGTTCTAGTTCCACCCGATTCCGGGACAATCCTTTTGTCCTTTTTTTCGATACTGACTGAAGGAGCTGGATTATTGAATGTTACAAAGCGATCTCACTTCACCTTAAAGAATCTGGTAGTGGAATCAAAATCACGATGAAACACTGCGTAGTTGAGGTAATTGCCAAGTGTTTTAAATATCTTACTTATTTGAGTAGATATCGGGGCTACTATTTTTATATTTTTTTTTGCATAGAAACATGACACACAAAGGCCCCGATACCGTTATTTATTAAAAAGCGATTACACGGAAATTGCTGCCAAAACCCATCCATTTCCGAAAGCGATATTTTTTCATATTCTATTTTTGTCTTGATTGTTATCACATATAGATTTAATTCAAACAATGGTGATTTCAAACGATGTCCACTTTCATCAATTGTGTACAGTCTGTTGAACTGTTGATCCTGGCCAGTCAACCTAATATAAATCCTGTATGGTACGATCTTGATGATCTTGTTACCAAAACCTGCCGATTCACAGCACAGACATTCAATCCACTGACAGACATGCATACCAATGCGCCGCCGTTCTCTAAAGACGGGTAAACTAAGATCGTCTTTAACCTAAACCTTCTCAATGACAACTGACTTTAGCCGCCTATCCGAAAGATAGTTAGATAGTTTCTAAGACAAAGTTTTACTCAGTACATTTTTATTACGATATTTAATTTTTCATGTTGTCAGTGAGTCAGGTCGTTTAGAAGTTACGCGATTGCTGACAGACACTGAGTAGATAATCCATCTACTTGTATTATTGGTATCCGTCAGTTCGGTAGGCTTGTCGTTTAGCCGCCTTTTAGCTAAAGGCAGGCGGTGCGTCACTTTCAATTTTCTTATGCATTTTTTTTTATTAATAAAGACCACTTGTAACGTGGGTCGCATATTACAAAAGTACAAAAAAGAACCGAACCCGCAATCTCTCGATTGGCAGTCTAACGTTACTAGGTATTACGCTAACGAATTTATTTATGTAATGTGCACGGATATCAATTAGCATAAAACATCGATAACATAACTATGTACTACAAAATATAAATTGGATTAAATAACACGCAACATACGTTAACGAAAACACTGATTAAATATTTACACAAATATTAAAGCCATATTTTTATTGCAGGAAAATAAATAATTAACTTCTATTAGCAAGTGTACGGTCGGAGTTCTGTCATCGGCCTTGTCTGTCACAGCCCTAGACTTACGATAAGGCACAGCCGACTGGCTTTATTATAAAATAACAAACCTCAAGATTTACCCGTCCTATTTAATTTGCTACCCAGGACTTGCCACAAAGACGGCGCGGCTCAATAAATGTTTAGGCCGTACGGTTCGTAATTTTACTCCTTATAAAATTCTACTTCATCATTCTAGGCCAATCATAAATCATAAAAACTTCATTGTTTTAAACACGATCCTGTCGTTTGATTCACAGATTCCTCTGGTTTTCATCAAATTAGGTAAAATAATCACACTTATCTACTCGTACATATGTATGTGGTAAGTTTATCCCAACTCGGATATTCCGCCTCTGATATGGTATATGGTTATATGGTTATCTATGAAACTATTTGCAAAACAAAACCACGGAAGTGTGTCTCGGCGTTTCATACAGATAATAAGCATTACCCAAGTCCGATGGTGTATTTATCACACGATGATATTGTTTTTTTAACCGATTTAAAAAAGAGGAGATTCTTAGTTCCACTGTTTCTTTATGTGTATGTTACGCAATATCTTCGCCATTTGTGAATCTATTTGAATAACTGTTTTTTTGTTCAATTGGTTGTACTCAAGATTCGCCCCATTTGAATTTGAAGGAAATATTACACCTCTTAAGGTAGAAAATTAAGGGATGACGAATAATAGAATAAGAAAGAAGTTTATTACAATCCATCATGATCTAGGAGTATTGAAGTCGGTGATACTTTTTTTACAATTTAATAATTTAATTTGTTTTGCTTTGTACGACTAAATTCTTTAGCTAAATTCTGTATATTTTATTCGATTAAACGATTTCTTATATGACCAATGTAGTAAATACTTAAACGACTTCAAGACTATGGAGCATAGACGGCAAGAGAAGTTACTGGAAGGAATTATTGATATGCCTACCGCATCTGTTTAGAGCGGACATACGAGACATTACTACTATGACGGGGCATCCTGCGCTAACGATATTTATAGATTAATAGCGATACTGTCAACCTTATTTTTGTTTCACAAAGCATAAGACCACATCGTTTATTTTAAAATGACCAGTTGTACTAGTGCACAGCGATTTGATCGAGCGACAGTGACAGTTTAAAGGATGATTCACATTAGACCGTACCGGGGCGAGCCGCGGAACATTGTAACATGATTGCACTGCACTGCATATAAAATGTTTGTAGCATTTCCAATCCATGCCACGTACGTGATATGAGAATCATCCTTAATATGAAGTAATAGTTCTGCCGTCGCTCCTAATGCTGCAGTCTTTAAGGCCACGCCCTAGTTTTAAAGACTCTGGGGACAGGGACATGACACAATGCACATAACAGTTAATACAAAGCTTCAACTTATAAAATTAAAAAAAAAATCCTTTTCTCTCTTTGATACAAATATTAGAGGTACAGCGGAACAGAGGATTTCCTCAGAGCACTTGCATCTTATAAAAGCTTGACACCAAAATACTTTCACTTAATGTAACTGGTTTGGAAAGCATCCTGATCGAGTTTTAGAACTGCCAATTGTTACTGCAATAAATACAAATTGTTTCTAGAAATATAACATTTAACCAAACACTTTAAAATAATGTAGATGATATAGATATCGAGTAATGTCCGGCAACCTGAATGTAACAGAAATGTTAACTAATTATATCTAAACACTAACACAAAATAGCTTCTTATACATTAGTTAGGTGTATTTATTTTACGTGATTTTTTAACTTTGAACATTGCGTTAGTAGAGAAACTGATTTTGAATTGTACGGCAGTACTTAATCCAAAGTAACGTAGGTTGTCGGAAACAAATCGACCAAATGAATCGTATTGCGAGATGTTACAAAGTGCTATTATCATAAAATATCTAAGTACCTCCATGCCTCCAGGGGTTTGGAAGCTCGAGCGGCCGATCTTATCACTGCGTTGAACTCATCCGGGCAAGAGTACTGTAGGTCACGGCGTGCCCTTGACCTAACCTTATCTTTATTTTTAAATAGCTATGCACAAATTCGCAACGATCTGATATGCCGATAGATATTGCCATTGCCGCCCGTGCTGACGATACACAATCACATTGAGACGTGGCGCTAATTTGAGTGCTGGCTTTAAATAAAACTTAGAGAATCAAACCCTTTATGTAGTATTTTCATCCCCGCGCAGGGGATGCATTTCACAGTGAGGCAATGTAATGTGAACAGCAGATGCTTGTATCGGTTGTATATAAACTGAGCCTTCATTTAATTTTATATTATTATCTAGTTTAACTTCCCATAAGAATTTCAGATGTCATGTCCTTATTTTTATCTATTATTTTAGGTAAATCTAAGAAACAAACTATATCCTACTAACTGCAACAGAGTTACTACGTTAACAAACAAACTATGTTAACAAATGTTGGAAGTCGATTTCAACCTATTTCTAATTATCGTATCGAACTGAAACTTTGTGGCTAAATGATAAATAAAATTGAAGTGTCCGTTTGTAATGTCAACATAATAGTTTTTTTTTAAGCTTATACAGTCATTTGCACGATACATTTGCCTAAAAATCAGTTTTTAAAATTTTTGTGTCTGTCTGTTTGCTGATTTCCACGGGACTTTCACTGGAAGATAGCTGGTATTATAAGGAGTAACTTAGACTACTTTTATTTTGGAAAAAGAATTAGGGTTCCGCCCAAAATATTTATTTTACATTTTAAATATTTACACGCGAGCGAAGTCGCGCAGGAACTGCTAGTAAGTTGCACTATAATTTGGCACCTTGGAGCTGATCTGATGATGGGCCCCAGAGGTGATGGGTGGAACTCTTCAGTGACAGTAAGCAGTTCTCCTCGAGTTTGGGCTCACATGGTTCGGTTGGACGAGTCCAATAGAATGGGCTTGGTATTGATGGTAATGCCAGGAGGTGGTGGAACTCTTGTTTACTTTGTAATTCGGTTCGCAATTCAAGCGTTTTTTTCTTTAGTTTTACTAAACTTTAATTATTTTATTGTCAGTGTCCCATTGCCTAATGTTGTGTTGTTTTTTGTGTTGAGAGGTTAGGTTTTTGCAAAACTTTGCCTATTTTGCCAAAAAGTATTCACTTGAAGTCCCATAGTCCACACTTTCATTTTATTTTATTCTTCTAGAATACTTACAGCTATTAGAGGGGTGATTACGCTTACAATAGTACAAGAAGGCCACTTTCAAGTTTTCAATAATAAAGAAGAGATTGAAAGTTGACAGATTATATGTGAGACTATGTTTGCAACTCGGAGTTCATAAAAGTAGAGAGTTAAGGACCCCACTTAATGTGGAACGGTGTCTGTCGTTCGTACATTTTGTTTCCCTCAAAGACAGCATCGCTTATCATCCTTTTGAATTTTTGAAAATAATTTTGAAGATAATTGGCATTTACTGTAGGGAGATGTGATAAATGATGAATAAGATGATGTATTTTCCAGGGTATATGTCAATGGGTTCGCCATCTTTTACATTCGACCTAATATATCGTGGATGGCTTACCCGTCCACCCGAACCCTTTCGTGTGTATATATCTGCACATATGTTCAATTATGTACTCGAGATTACATACAAACATACATTTTTGCCTGTATCCCAATCGGGGTCCACCCCGGTCGCGGTAGGCAGAGGCACATTTTTCCAACTATAATTCGGTCCCAGTGATGTTAAAGGGGGCAAGCCTGCTGCCGCCAACCAGGCACCTTGGGTATTATAGTTCAGAAAATTGAGAGTATATTGGAAGGAAAAGGTAGGCAAGAAGGTAAGACAATAGAAAGAAAAGGATATAGGTTATACGGATGGGTAGAGGAGTGTGAGCGATAGCCGAGACGTCCGAGCTCTCGAAATCGAGATTACCACACCATGTTTATATACCACCATTGTCTAAGATAGCGATATCAAAGAAATGTTCACTGGCGCTGAAATATGTCAACAATTACAAAAAGACATGACATATGTACCTAGACCTATATTCAATCACACTAGCCAGTGTCAAAAATGGATATGGGACTTTTTGAATTATTCCAGTGCAAATAATTAAGTCTTTGCTTTAAATAGCCACTCTAGTGCCTAATTCGAGCAGTCCCCTTTATTTCCCCAGTATAAACTAGGTGCAGTTGAATATGAACCACAGCAGTCCAAAGTAATTTAGAATCGCTGCATAATGTTGTAACAATAAATAGTAATTCAGCAATTGAAATATATGATGGGATTGGAAAATGCTATTACTATCAAGTAACGGCGTCTTTATGGGCTATAGTTACTCCTCCAGAGGTCAGCGCGCTATCGCACGTACCTACTTACAGTAATGTATGTGTAGATATTTTTGTGCCCATTATATCATATGGTGGACGATAGATAACATTCTAATGTATAATTTGTATTTTTATTAGATGATATAGTGTAATGTTCTTTAAGCTAAATGTAGCTTGCAATCTGCCTCAATTGTAAATTAGTTAAATAATTGAATGATCCTCCTATCATTATTTTCTCTTTAAGGGGTCGTCATTTGTCAACGAGCGAAAGAGGCTCTTGTTGTACCAGTCTTCCAGGCAATATTGCCTAATATCGAGGAAGTTGTATACTCATATTGCTTATATGCTGTCTTCTACACCATAGAAGGTTTTATTTAAGACCTAAATAACAAAGTTTAGTTGAAGTAAGGTCGCCTTAGGCACACACGATACCCAAGGGCGCATAACGTAATTCACATTCCTGTCCTTGTGACACCCCTCTAATCTAACACACGTATAGCTACATACCCCAGCACCTTCGGTTAAATGAATGTCTACGATCAGAATAGGCCGTTGTTCAAACGTTATTCAATTAAACGCCATTACCCACTGATAGCTTCAGAGATAGTTCGTCTGAGTACTTACAAATTGTGTTTCATAATAATCTGATTACGTTATTAAGTTGCTGATGTAACGATACAGCTCATAACCAAAACTGTTACAGCTGCGAACGTTTGCGAAGATCGTGCCAACATTACTGCCCCCAAAGTTGGTTATAATTTAAACTATAAGTACGTACTAATATAATGTACTGAAGTCCACGAGTCGGACGAGTCGTGAGCTCTCGTCTGATGGGCTTCGTTTTTGCTTGAGATATATTTGTACTTTACATAACGGTTTTTTTGTTTTTTACCTCTTCTTTATATTTTTGCCGTAAACATTACAATCTGAGAGCTCGTCTTCTATATGCTAATGTACTGTCCAATTTTAACAACAAATACCTGCAACTGCAACTCAAGAGTCACAATTGCGGTGCCAGCCTTTAAGGTGGGAGTAGAGGAAGGGGAAAAGAGGGGTAGAGGAGGGGAGAGGGAAGGGTTAGGGCCTCCGGTGACTCACTCGACTCACTGCCGGTTTTCTGTGAGGCCGTGGTATCACTCCGATCGAGCCGGCCCATACATGCCGAAGCATGGCTCTCCTGGATAAATGTATACACTGAACGAGTATCTTGAATCGGTTTTATAGTATATGGAAAAGTTAATAACAGCAACTACTCTCAACTACTATCTTGTCTGCGATAATAGTCATACATCAGGTGGCACAATGGTTAAAGTGCCGTGCCGCGCTGAGTGTCGTGGCTTTGATTCGGTTCGAACAAAAAGCGTGATCCACAAATAGTTGTCTACAATCAGTGTTTGAGTTGTCTTCAAAAAAATAAAAGAAGAAATATTAGTGTGATTCGCTACGCTAACCTAAGCAGCGATTCCGACGCGCTTACATTTTACAATGTATGTTGTATTCAGCAAGCTACAAAATCGACGCAATCGTATCAGAGTACACAGCTTTCAAGCTTCACACACTGCACATTTGACAATGTATGAACGGAATTTAAGACACTTCACGAAGCTGTTTTTGTAACTTCTCATCAATCGACCAGTGCCGACGTTATACGAGACTTTGCATTGCTTTGTCTTATATTTTAATAATAATAATAACTTCAAACATCTTACACACGGCCGTCTGATCCCAAACTAGGCAGAGCCTGTACTATGGTAACCAGGCTGCTGATAAACATACTTATATATATTTTCTAAATACATACATATTATAGATAAATTACACCAAGACACAGAACAAATGATCGTGCTCATTCCACAGTTATTTGTGTCCTGGGTGGGAATCGAACCCACAACCTCTGGCTTAGCAGTCAGTATCACTAACCACTAGACCAACAGGCCAGTACAATAATAATTGAAAGATCGAACCCGATTTGGCGAGCATATTGAGTGTCGGCAGTGAGCGACTTCAGTAGCTTATCAAGTAGTGTCCACTTATAGCTTATTATATTCCATCACTGGACATGGTATGCTAATGAGAACGTGTTGATTGGTTATTGACCTTAAACACATTTTGGTGAGCTACCAACTAACTACAAATTGAGATCGCGCACCGTTGCACCTACCAATAACTAGTAATAGTTCTGTAATTATAGGTTAAAGGTGCGCGTCTTAAGACTTGATCGGAGTAGCTCAACACGGACAGGCATGCCGCACCGGGCCGAGTGATTGCCTCAGAAATGTGCCGCCTCGGTACGGCGCGGTTCGGCACGGAGTTAGCAATAGGCCCATTATACATCCGAGCAGCAAGATAGATGCCATCGTAAAATGGTAATTGCGCTCGTGTGGCACCGACGTCCGACAATCGTTTACGGCGTGCCCCGCGCGCTTATTATTAGCTTTACATGGTCGTCCGTCCACGAATTTCCACGCTTTAAATACAGTCTACACATTGACCGTCCTGGCTAAATATATTTGTGTCACCAGAATATCTCATTGCGACTTGAGACAGCAGCTACAGCACAGCTGACGACGCCACTATTTCGGGCAGCTATCAGTCTACGCGCTCTTTTTTATTTCTCTACATGTACCTATCGATAGACGACGGTAACACAGGCGCCGGTGCACGGCTGAGTTGCGTTTAATTGTGTGAAATTTCGCTGATAAACAATGTTATATTTCAAAATGTGAAAATAGTTTATACCATATTGTTTTAAACGGAACCCTTAAAGGATCACTCGTGCGTCTGTATGTCCGTCTGTAACAGCCGATTTGCTCCCAATCTACTTGACCAATTAAGTTGAAATTTTGTACACATATCAATTCCTGTGATTGGGTCACAGGAATTGATATGTGTACACAGACGTGCAACGTAAATAGAGGAATT
This sequence comes from Euplagia quadripunctaria, assembly GCA_963859945.1. Lineage (NCBI taxonomy): Eukaryota > Metazoa > Arthropoda > Insecta > Lepidoptera > Erebidae > Euplagia > Euplagia quadripunctaria. The sequence goes on along the minus strand of OY982560.1, from coordinate 109,413 downwards.
TTGAACATGAGGGTAACTTTTGAGGTTCAAACTAGAAAATAAAATAAAAATTTGAAAACTGTACCGTGTGACATTTCAAATGAATTTGGCTGGTTTTTATTTACTCTAAAATGTCAGCAAAAATGTTCTAAAAACCCGGCAACCCAAGCCGGATGTAAGATTTAGGTGCTGTTTCACTTGCAAGGATGAGACAGAGTCGCGCCTGGATGTGCCTAGCATTTACTGGGCGCCTGTCTTGTAATTAATTCTACGCAACTTGTTTTACACGTCAATTATTACTCTAGTTAGAACTATGTGACGTACACCTGCGTATGTTGGCCCTGTTCCAAAAATTCCTAACTCTTCGGTTTTTCAACCATGTAAGACCATATCAATCAATTCTCCCATTCCTATCCAATGTCCTCGGAACTTTTGTTGGATCGCTATGCTTTTTTAAGCATTTTATTATTACAAAAGTGACGTAGACATATGTAATCGTTCTGTAGGCTGTAGTGGTGATTTATTTATTTATTTGGTTTACTCACAGCATATATATGTAACATTTATTGTAAAATGTTGATAGTAAGGTTCTGATATACGTGCCACTTACGAGCTAACACAGCATTCACAGTTTAGACAACATTAAAGCTAAATCACATTGTTATATATATATATTAACTGAGTTAAAAAAGAAAGATAGAAACATTATATTTATATAATTCTAAGATCCAAAACATCAATTGACATTAGAGTTAAAAAATAATATAGACCGTTTAAAATATAAAATATATAAAAAAGAAAGAACAAACACAACATAACATTTTACTTAATCTAGTGAGTTTAGTGGTTGTGTTATCAATTAGTACATTCTTATCAATTTAAGTATCGAGATTTGCCAAATGATTTCAATATTTTTACATGAAACTGGTTTTCTCTGTCATGATACACATCCGCATCAGGCACGGACTGTGCCTGAGAAACGAATTCAAATCCCTACACATTCTACTTAAAGGTGCGTTTAGACCAAGGTTAGTTTTGGACAAGGGTACAGATAGGAGATTACAAACAGGATTACGTGGAGGTCTTCTGGGTACATTAATGGTTGCGTTTGAAGTTAAATATTCACTATCGATTTTATTATGCAACACTCTGTGTGTAAACATTAAACCATTCATCAGTCTTCTATCACGAAGAGAATCGATTCCATAAAATGTAAGCCGATCCTGGTATGGGCATCTTGGAGATATATTAGGTGAATTATAGGCAATATGACGAGTGAAGGCTCGTTGGATATTTTCTGTTCGTTGAGAATGAATAGCGTAATGGGGCTTCCAAGTGACATCACCATATTCAAGACGGCTACGTACAAGAGCATTATACAAGATTATCTTAGTTCAGACGAATTTGAAGTCCTTTGTGTTACGTTTTAGGAACCCCGACATTTGAGCCTGATGTTATGATCTCCTCCAAAGCACTGGAATAGTCCTTATCATGTTTCTCATCACGTTCAAGTTGTTAGTTGATGTGATTTTGACACTAGTGTTCCACAAAGCAGCGTTCTAACTTCCCATTTACTACGGCGGTATTCTAAGCTTGGAAATGGAGCCAAGATGTTGGACTTGGCCACGTTATATCGGTGATACCTAATAAAAATTTAAGCTATCGTATCCGGTGACGTATGCCACGCTCTAGGTGACACACGTACAAAGATGGTATATATACAAAACATGGAAACGAATAAAAAATAATTGGCGATATTATTTAGCGCCACACATGATCAACAAGATTTCATTTTGTGTGTTAAACGAAAAAGTTTTGTGAGTTATCTCCAAACGGTAAGTGTTGTCGACAATGTCGGCAGCTGTGTCTCGCCTATTTAATCTCACCTCGGTTTCAGTGTTCACGGGCCGCAAAGAACCTTTTCTCTGATTTTATTTGCCGCGCAAGAAAATGAATTCGGTCCGCGAATACATTAACATGATATTAGGAGCATATTGTTTACATAATGGTGACCAAAACTCGCCATGGGGAGCCCGGGGAGGCAGGCGCGCAGGAGGTAAGACGACAGTTTATGGAGGCTTTACAAAAAGATACAGTTTGTCATTGTCTTTATAAGATGTTCGCACCGGTGCCATAGATGTACGACACACCTACTTATATAATTTGTACTCAAGAATAAAATCTGGTTGAGTAGTCTCTGGTACTTTGTCTGCTCTTAAGTACTTGCTGTACGTTTGAATATTTTCACTGTGCTGTCTCTGGCTTTTGCTCCAACTTATTTCTGATTATATTCCTATTTCCTAGAATGATATGCGGTGTTCTCATATGTGATTTTGCCCAGAAGATACAGCAGGGGAAGTGTATGAAGGTATATATCCTGCTATACGACTGTGGCGTAAGTATAATAAGAGGTAATTTACAAATCTTCTTCTATAGGATTGCTGATTCTCTGCAAAAAAAAAGCTCAGCTACGCACCAAAAACTAAAAGAGCAAATAAATAATATTGTGATAAATAAATACAAATAATAATCATAATAATAAATAATAATAACTGGACACATCTCACACACGGCCGTCTGATCCCAAACTGGCAGAGCCTGTACTATGGTAACCAGACTGCTGATAAATATTCTTATATATTTCTAAATCCATACATATTATAGATAAATTACACCCAAAACACAGAACAAATTATCGTGCTCATCACACAATTATTTGTCCTGGGTGGGAATCGAACCCGACGACCTCTGGCTTAGCAGTCAGGGTCACTAACCACTAGACCAACAGGCCAATCTAACACTATTATGACATTCAATATTTATTACTCACAATTATTTATCCGTTGTGGTTTCATTAACATAAACGCGATATATGAGATTCTAGGGGAGGTGTTAAAGAAAATTTGTGGTGTCGAGTTCATTTAAGCTGCCTGGTGCGTGTCAGCGATGAAGTTCAGTTACGTGCTTGTGCTTCTCCGTCATATACATATGTACCTACATAGTGATTACTGGCAACAAGTACCAAGTGCTGGCGACTGTTGGTGCAAATCCGACGTGTGCGCGTGTCCGCCCATTCATGAGTGTATCTGCTCGCGGCTCGTGCCTATTATCTCCGTAACGCGGATGCGGCGCAGTGTGGGGACAGTTACGTTGGCCCTCAACTAATGTTATTTTTATTCGCGATCGTTTGCCAAAACACACGCGCTGCTTCACCAGCCCGACTGACGATCATAATCGCCGTTGTCTGTGAAAACTCCACAACAAACGTACAATATATGACATTCTGATTAGTGCGTAACTATTCAGTCTGTTGACGTTTACTACCATGGTAGCAGACGCGGTAAAACCTCAGAAATATATAAAATTTTGGAAAATTACAGTACAAGAAACAAAGCCTCCATACGCCATCTAAGGAGATGTTGGTGGAGATGTCTAAAACAGTAAGTAGTTATCTCTAAGACCTTCCTTATGATGCAAAACGATTCATCAGCAAAAACAGTTTACATTGTCAATAGAGTTGTTTAACTGCGATCATCTGCACAGCGCAAGTAATTTAGGAGACCTACAACTATGCTTTCGCTTTCTTTTATATGCAGGTATTTATAAATTTCTAATCCAAATAGAAATAAAACGTAATGTTTGCAATTCTTTGCAAAAGTAACATGTTCTATTGTTGACGTGCGGCTCACTTAGTAAGAAAATGTTGGTGTTTTTCATCGCTCTAACATCTAGCGCACTCATGAAAAACCGGAGATATACGACATCGGTTCAATGATGATAGGTAGTACATACAATACTGTGACACCGCAGTTACTCGACTTTTCGATAAAATGAAGACCTTTACATAACCATTGGTAGTTATGAACGTGAGATAAACACGTACATATATGTACGTACATATATGTACGTACATGCGAGCATGTTTATTTGTAGTTTGGACGCGAGTATAAATAGTGCGGACAGTGGCACACGTCCGCATTGAGTCGTACAAATAAAAGAGGACGTCTGTCGACGCCCCACCTCAGCGCGCAGATACGACCGTAAACGTAACACGGCCACTTGTCCTATCTAACGCTTGCAGCTTTTTATAAACTGATTAAGGAAACTCTCTACTTTAAAATGTAAATTTCTCAATCTTGTAATAGGTAATTAAAGTTTGTAATGAATAATAACTTCGTGAGATAATAGGCATATCTAAAAGTTTTCAACAACTTTTTAAAGTTTATCAGTACTTCTCACTTTGTAGTCACTTTAGTTGGTCTACTTTTTAAACCGGTGACTTTGCGTTCAGTAGGAGACCGGAGACCGTATAGACAGTCTTTGGAGCTGCTGATATGGTCTTCTACTAAGACTTGTGTCCAGTAACACAGTCCAGTAGCACAGAATACATAATGGTACCAGTATGACTCACAAACTTTATAATGTATATAATCATGCACGAACACACGTCGAACCTATTAGTTCATTGATTAGTCGTAATATGCTGTGTATAAGGCATCGCTACGAGCTGATAACAAAGACATATGGCAATGTTGCGCAATTATATCACACAAACACACGCGCGTGCGCGCCAACCTAACGCTCTGCTCACTGAGAGTACGGACTTGTGGAAACAGTTGCGCACATGTTTGGCGCAGTTCCTATCGCTCCGACTGCGCGGTCGTTACCTTTGTCTGTTCCAATGTAACCGTAACCAAATTAAGCATTTTATTAGTGCATTGTCTACCAAACATGCACACTAGAGGCGTGAGACAAATAGGCGAATTGAACAAACATGTGTCAACACCAGTTGGGGCGTAGTCGCTATAAAGGACCGATACAAAAGCGCACCATAAAAATAAATATGCTAACTAATCACGACAAAGGCCACCTGACTCAAATGAAAAATCGTCCTTCTCTACCTCTGAATCCCCTCAGGAACTCAAAAGTAGCAATTTCGGTCTGGCACAGACAGACATCCACCCAACACGTTCGAACCTTTGAGTAAGAAAACTTCTGCAAAAAATCTAAATTGACTTTGTGACGGCTGGTGTCTCGCGATCTTTTCAGTGAGAGAATAGGTCCCTGTCCTCCTTGTGCCGCAAATGTGGTCGGGATCTGCTAGGGTTGCTGGATCAGTAGTCACGGTATGAATACTTGTTCCGGAAACAAGTCTAATGTAGTAGACACTGTACGGTTGCACTCACAATCACTTCGTCGTTCTGAACCCGCTAAAGATATATACAACGTAATAAAAACAATCGAGTTTCCTTTAATCGGTTTGCATCATGAGCTTTATATTAGTTTCAAAGTAAACCTATACAAAGTTTAATATTATTATTGTACATAGTTACAAAGTACCTATAAATGATTTTTTGTAGACTTGCATCATTTTATTTTTACTACACTCGTGTGCGTCAAAGTAGACGTGAACCCAGTCCTACACGAGCAATTAAAATACTTGGAGGGGCAAAATGCAGTGTAAAGTAAACCTACTGTGTGACGCGCCACTGGTAAATACCTATAATAGACAAGTACATAAGTGTACTAGTACTAGTTGGGTGTGAACGAATTGATTTAAAGTGAACAATTGATAGCTATCCCGATGCGGGCCCTCCCAGAGGCCGCTATTGTCGCTTCCTGTTCCCACTATGTCTGTTATACTCTCTAGATACAGATTATGACGTTGGACAACAAGATACTGATTATTAGGAATAATAATAGTAGGGGTTGTGCGCACGAGTACAATGTCATAACAAGACTCGTAGTTACTATCTACAGAAGCTAGGTAGGTAACGCCAGAAACTGAAACTAGTGCTTATTTCCAAACAAGAAAACTATAACTATACGTACGTACTGGCCGGGGCCAGCGCACAGTATAAGTATATACAGTATTGTGACTCGGCACTTTCCTTGATATAATTACCTACAGCCGGACGGTACGTAAACACGTCTGTCGTGTTGTCGACAACGACGATAGGGCTGCCCATAATTTCACCTACCTACTTGAGTTTCTTTCTAGTTTTGTAATTCTAAATATTATAATTAATTTTTATAAATATAAATAGATTTCCCTTTATTCTGGGTCTTAAAATAAACTGCTGTCGCCGAAGGTTACCAAACTCCAATCCCATTACCTACAGCACAGAGCAAACCAAAAACATTTTTTTTGGTCACTCATCCGGTGTTGAACCGCTGCAAACGTTACTTAATATCAAACCATATCATCGCGTGTGCGCCACCTGAAGCAATCAAAACTTCTAACTAGCTACTTCAAAATCTTATTTATAAAGTAAATTAAAAATAACTAAATTAAAACGTGGGAGAGCCATGCTTCGGCACGTATAGGCCGGCTCGACTCCGCTCGGTACCACGGCCTCACAGAAAAACGGGTTGCATTGCATTTCACCGCGTGAGTGAGGTTACCGGAGGCCCTAACCCTTCCCTCTCCCTTATTCCCGTCCTCCCCCTCTTCCCACTCTTCCCCCCCACTCCCCCCTCCCCCTTTGAATCAGTTTCCCCCTCTTCCCACTCTTCCCCCCACTTTCCCTTCCCCCTCTTCCCACTATTCCTCCCTCCCCTATACCTCTTCCCCCCCTTCCCCCCCTTCCCCCTCTTCCCACCTCCTCCTCTTCCCCCCTCCCCCTCTTCCCCCCTCTTCACACTCTTCCTCCTCTATCCCTCTTCCCACTCTTCTCCCCTCCCCCTCTTCCCACTCTTCCCCCCTCCCCCTTTTAGCACTCTCCCCCCATTTTTTACTTTCATAATCATTTCATAATTATATTTCGTCTAATTCAATAATATATGTATGTAGCTAAATACATAAGTAAATAGATTAGCCTAGGACCTACCTACTAGTTTTTTTAACGCGAGCGTGGGTAAGTCACTCGTGGGTTACTTTTGTCACTGTTATCTACTTTTTTATTTATTAATCCAGGTATTTTACTCGGTGGAAAAAACGAAATACCTACCTACCTATTAAAAAGAAACAAATAACCTTTCGGAGTTTCCAGGTAATTTAAAAAATGTTATCTCTGTAAACAGCACAATATACGCTATAATTTCTAATTGCCATATTAAATACTTAAGTATTTGTATTTATTTCAATGAAATACACAAATCGCACGCTTCATTGCTTAAAAAACGATCACACCGTTTGTTCGTCACTGCGGAGCAATCGCGAACTGTTTGCGTGCTGAGTTTCAACCGAACGCAAGGAGTGTAGGCAGTTCTCGCGATCCGACCGTTTCTATGAAGACACATTACTGTATGGATAGTATTACCGTGGCCAGTGCAACCATATATGAATGTGTATCATGCTTTGCGAAATTCAAAAGTTAGTGTTGAAATCATCTTTTAAAATCCTTAATTTTGATACTCCCCACGACAAAATTGTGAAAAACAAAATTAGAAACATATTTTTGTTCCGAAAATTCGCAATTTATAATTTTACTAGCAACCCGCCCCGGCTTCGCACGGGTACAAATTATACACCTAAACCTTCCTCATGAATCACTCTGTCTATTAGTAAAAACCGCATGAAAATCCATTCAGTAGTTTTTCAGTTTATCGCGAACAGACAGACAGACGCGGCGGGGGACTTTGTTTTATAATATGTAGTGATATTTAGTGAAGATTTTTATAATATGATTTTTTTCATCATTAGCTCAGCTACATGATATGATGATGATTCTAAACGCAAAAACCTCATAAAGTAATGGAAAGAAAACAGAAACACTATTCGTTCCTACAATTTTCGAGGGTTTCTCTCAATTTTATCAGGATCCCATCATCAGATTCTGAATTCCTTGACATGGGACCACCCTGGAGGTACCCTATCTAATAAAAGAGAATAATCAAAATCGGTTCGACCCGCTAGCCGCTCTGCCCCCGCTTTTTAAATCTCTGATATCTTCTAAGATATTCATTTTTATTATATGCTGTAAAGGGCAATTTTGATCTACATGAAATGCACAACGTATCTAATGTATTTAATTGGATAAGGAATAATACTGTATTGTTTAAAATAGTTTGGTAAATAACCCATAATTTTTTTGTAATATGTAAAAGATAAAAATGGTTACTGTAGGTTATCCTTAGCAGATAAACATATACCATCGCGGACTTTTTTATCGGACTATCTTTTTAAGATATACAATTCCGTTGTACATTAATTTGATATATCTCGTAAGGTTTAGCCAGCGTTTGCAATGTAAGCGCACAAAAATATGTTTGTTACGACATGACATTACAAATCTTTAAATTTCTTGACTTTTCTCTATGATAATATGCATGTATACTACATATAAACTTTCCTCTTGAATCAATCTATCCATTGGTGAAAACCGCATGAAAATCCGTTCAGTAGTTTTTCCGTTTATCGCGAACAGACAGACAGACAGAAGGACAACTAATGGACTTCCACGAACACACTCAAATATGTACTCACCGTACCGTGTGTCGGTACTGGTAACGATTGGTCACACGTTACTAGTATCTTATTAATACTTTTTTTATGGTATAGGGGGCAAACGAGCAGACGGGTCACCTGATGGTAAATGACTACCGCCGCCCATGGACACCTGTAACTCGAGAGTCACAAGTGTGTTGCCGCCCTTTAAGGTGGGAGTAGGAGAATGGGGGAGGGGGGGAAGAACGGGAAGAGGGGAGAGGGGGGAGACTGGAAGGATGGGAATAGGGAAGAGGAAAGAGTTAGGGCCTTCGGTACCTCACTCACGCGGCGAAATGCAATGCAAGCATTACTTCACTGCCGGTTTTCTGTGAGGCCGTGGTATCGAGCGAAGTCGAGACGGCCCATACGCGCCGAAGTATGGCTCTCCCACGTAAAGACTCCAACTAGAACTAGTTTAGTTTTGTTAGGAGTGGTTTTAACATTGGTAGTGTGAGATGAGGTTCGAATCCGCTACGCTTGATCGCAAGTCGCCTCTTAATTTGCATATTCAAATATAAGTAACTACATTTGTTACTTAATTTGCATATACATATACAAAAACGTTAAAGTTTGTACGTATTCAGTTTTTATCATGTATCAAATATTAAGTAGCGCTAAGATAACGCGAATGACCTCATAGCACGTGAATAGTTTTTTTTTATTTGCAATCATTGCTTAGATATTAACTTAATGTAAATTGATTATGATGGAAAAGCGAATCCTCAACACACAGGTTCTCTTTTTAGCCGACTGCCGAATGAGGATCATCTAGTTCGAGCCTATGTAACTGTGTACATATGTCTAATTTATTAAGGACATTTATACGGTTTTACTCACGCGGAAGGTCTTCACCCCTTGACAAAGGGTCCCCGTCGGGCCCGTAAGTAGTCGACATCCCTGAAATACACATGTGAATAAAACCGTATGTCCTAAATAAATATTAATACCACTCACGAAATTGAGGTGTCATTAGATTTGTATCAGTTGTTGTGTTTGTAGTATTTCTTAGGCAGTCAGTTTTTGTTCTTGTTTAGGTACTAAAAGTACTAAACTGAACCCATGGCATGGTCCAACCGGTTTTTTGGGTTCGAAAGAACTAATGTTATAACATTGAATATAAATGCTGTAACATATTTAATATCATGGCAAACAGTACATCAACTACTATTCTTCTTTCATTTATAAGTTAACGACTCCACAAATAAAAAAAAAGTATCGGCGCTCTAAAAAATCCTCCATCACGAGGAAGTTTACGAACAAACAATTGGCTGACATGAAGTACACACTTAGGCTCTGAACCTATTAATCCCAAAAACATCGCCTGTAAATGGATGTAACCCACAATTTCCGAATGTAGTTGTTGATGTGGAAATATCCAATGAAACCTTTTTTTTTTTTTTTTTTGTTCGTGTAGAAACCCCCTCGGGCCGTCACCCCACCGGGATTTTCGGCGGGGCGGTGTGTCGGAATCGAACCGACTAAAACCACACGGTGTGCCGTACTGCGCCTTAAGTAGGAGGGATCCGGGAACAGCTTTTATTAAGACATCCGGCACCCTCCTAGCGCCTGCCCGCAAAGCGTGGGCACCACCTTCGGGTAAAAAAAACCTCTCAATTAGGCGACGTCCAGGCACACGCGGACGCCGCCTCCTCGCGGGGGGCCACTATAGCGGGTGGAGGGGAAAACCCGTCCCTTCCACCCGCGGCCACACTCAGGGCGGCATGAAGCGCTGGTAAGCGCGCCTCCGCCGACCGGTTCGCCGGCGGCGAATTAGGTCCGAGTGGAGATCGTCCTCCCGGACCCTTTCCGCCGCCTCCTTCTGCGAGATGACGTCCTCACAGAAGGTCGCGACCGCGGTAAAATTCCTGTCGCTACCGGCCATGGAGCGTATGACGGCCGGTAGCGAGAGATCCCCTCCGATGACTGCAGTGAGGGCCCGACGCTGCGTCGCCCAGGCGGAGCAAACCGCCAGCGTGTGCTGAGCTGAGTCCTCACTGCAGTCGCAGTGGTGACAGGCGGGACTCAGTTCCCTCCTAGCGACCGAGTGCAGGTACTTCCCGAAGCAGCCGTGCCCGGAAAGGACCTGCGTCAGTCGGAAGGAAAGGGTCCCGTGCTGCCGCCCTGCCCACTCGACGATGACCGGCTGGAGCGCTTCCACGGCGGCAAAGCCAGCACGTGGAGCCTCCAGCCGGGACGACCAACGAGCCATGGTGGCTCGGCGAGCGGCCTCACGCCATTCGAGGACCTCTTCGGGCGGGGGCCGACTGCCGCTTCCCGCCCGGAACTCAGCCGTTCGCCAATATACTTCGGCGAGCACTTCCGCCTCCAAATCCCACGGGGGTGTCCCGGCCAACGCGCACGCCGCTTCCGTCGACACGGTGCGGTATCCGCGTATGGCTCTAACCGCCATAACCCTCTGAGGGCGCCAGAGGCGCGCCCTATTCTGGGCGGTCAGAGCTCGTGCCCACACCGGTGCACCGTACAGTCCCATTGACCGGACAACCCCCGTGTACAGCCGTCTTGTAGCGACACTGGGTCCGCCCAAATTGGGCAAGAGTCGCCCAAGGGCGGACGCAGCACCGACCAGCTTCGGAGCAAGCTGTCGGAAGTGCTCGTCGAAGAGCCACCTACCGTCGAGGATCAGGCCCAGATACCTTATGTGGGCCTGAACCGGTACGAGGACCGAGTTAACCTCGATAGAGGCGCCAGGAGGTGGACCACGACGGGGCCCATGGAATAAAAGGGCCTCCGTCTTATCCAGGGCCACCCGCAAGCCCAGCGCCTCGATGCGCCCGACCACCAGGGAGACTCCCCTGGTGGCCAAACGCGCCGCCTCTTGAAAGTTCACCCCCCGGGCTGTGACAAGAGTGTCGTCAGCGTAACAGATTACGCCCAGCCCGGGGGGGAAGTCGCCTCGAAGGGCCCAGTCGTACCCCATGTTCCACAGGAGTGGTCCAAGGACAGACCCATGCGGAACACCGCACGACATGGGCCGACGACTCAAAACTCCATCTCGGTCCTCGTACATGACGGTACGCTCCTCTAATTAGTCTGCCACTAGCCGCCTCAGGTACCCTGGCACTCCGTGATAGTGGAGTGCTTCCCTGATGCAGCTGAATGGCAGACTATTGAACGCGTTGGCGATGTCCAACGACACCGCCAACAGCACGCCGCCACAGCTCACTACCTCTTCGGTCACGGCCCTCAGGCGCAACACAGCACCGACCGTCGAACGCCCTGCTCGAAAACCGAATTGGGCGTCCGACAGATCGGGGCCAACCTCGCCAAGGTGCCGGACGATGCGGGCAGAGAGAACCCTCTCAAACAGTTTACCCGCCTCGTCCAGCAACACGATGGGCCTGTAGGCCGCGACCGAGTCGGTAGGCCGTCCCGGCTTCCTTAAAAGAACCAGCTTCCCGCTCTTCCAGCAATCAGGGAAGCGCCCGGACGCCAAGCTAGCGTCGAACACTTCCCTGAGGCGGTCGGACATGTGGTCAAGGGCAAGGGCCAACACTCGGGCAGGGATCCCGTCTGGCCCGGGGGCGGTGTTCTTGGAACGGATTCGTAGAACAGCCGCCCCTACCTCCGCCTCCGTGACGGGCGGAACACCATCCTCCTCGTCCTCCCCGTCGTCTCCGGCCAAAGGGGCCATCGACGGGGGTACGTGTTCCACCCGTTGCGGGAAAAGGCCCTCAACCACTTCCTGCAGGAAGCTGGGCTGGAGAGTCTCCGTAAGGGGGGGGGCCCGACGCGCGGAGCTTTTGTTGCGCCGCGCGATATGGGCGACCCCAGGGGTCACGATCGAGACCCTCCAGCATCTCCTTTCTTTTTTCTTCTTTGGCGCGGCTAACGGTCAGCTTCAGAGTGTTCCGTGCCTCTCGGTATTCCTCATGAAGCTGGTCCTCTTCCCCCTCTCCGCGGCGACGCCGCCGGCTGTGAGTGTAGGACCTCCGGGCACGGGTACAGGCCGCACGGAGGTCCGCCAACTCCTGATCCAATGAAACCTGTGCCATCCGTGCAGCTCGCGGGTTGTGATTGTATTTGTAGAACAGTGGTTCAATTTTAGAAATAATACCATACCATACCATAAATAAAAAGCTTCATTACATTACCGTATGGTTCCTCCTGACGCCTAATCTCGGTCGACTCCTCCGTTTATCATTATTACATTATTATCTGGTTACCCAAATTTTTGAGAGAAACGTTCGAGTGTAGTCCTCAAGAGGCCTAAATTGGATTATTTTTGCGATTTCGTACTCAGAGCGGTGATAGGAACTGTACCCAATTATTGAACGTACGTTCAGTTCTGTCATCCCATATATTACATTCGACTACATTCGATTGGCCTCATCTTGTTATTTCCGAGTGAGGGTGTTGTGGACAAGACGGTTTTGTAGGAAGCGAGTGTCATCTGAGTATCGCAACCAAAAACAATAACCTTATCTTATTATGTTTAAAGGATCTGTCACCATAATGTGATGTAATAGTTCCTTTTTACCTAGACCCAGACTAGTTTAAGGTTCCTTTTTTATTAGAGGATAAAAACATCAAGTACTTTGAAATACGAGAGGCTAGTGGCGCCTGCTTTGAAAAGCTATATTTTGTAGGTATTCCATCGTCATGGTGTGCCAGTGGCAGACGTGTTTGTTTTTTGATCAGTTTGTAAAAAAATTATATTTCTTATATTTTATTTCTTGTCAGCAACTTATTCTTTGTAACAAGCTCTATCAGGTAACATCACTTCTCGAACCAGATATTAAGTTATGCATTATAAGTCTAGAATATTTATTATAAATTATTTTGTTATGTAATAACAGTAATAATTTAATAACTCATATTTGTTTCAATAATATTGCAAGCAAAACTTGTTTTTACGTTTATATTGTGTGTCTGATGTCCTGATATATTCTACTCTTTTGATGATGACGACAGCAAAAAGTTCGAAGCGGCTGAGCTGAGGGTGGAAGCACGGGCTTACTATGTTCCTAAAACGCTTATATTGAAAGATAATAGTCAAAAGTAATTTAGAAGTAGCTAATGGCTTTGAAAACTCTTAACCAACAATGTATGTAAGTTTGGTATTATTTATAATAATTCAAGATTAGAAACGTCAAACAACAGGTGACGTCGAAACTGTTTTGACAATCATCAACACAAAGACCAACACACTCGTAGCTGTAACAGTCACTTTGTAATAAGTAGTAAGTAAGTAGTATACGCTTTCATTAGCTTTACTTCTAACTTGGCACTGATGACTGACCTCGGCACTACATTTGAACCTACTTCTAATTATAAATACCTATGTAGTTTGGATGACTATATTATAATTTGGCATCTTAGGGCTGATTTGAAGATGGAGCCAGGAGGTGAATATTGGAACTCTTTAGTGGCTCATAGCATTAGTTTTGACCAGTCCATCAAATCGGGCTTGCTAACGATGGTCTGATGATGGTGCCAGTAGGTAGACTATTTTTTAATTTTTAATTATTTTCGCTTTTAAATCTTAGTTTTAAAGCATATTTTTTTTAGATGTTATACTGAAAAGCGAATTAGCGACAGAATAATCTTACGTGTCCGTAGTAAGGCCTACGCAATATTATTGTATACCAACGGCGTTCGTTTACTATAAACGACTATGAAACTGGCACGAGACTTCTCTGGTTCGAGATTTGTTTTATGTGGTTATTGACTTTTGTGGAGAGCCTTGCCGACAAATAATATACAAGTTAAAAATATGTGTAATTGATTGACGTTCATTAATTTTGTTTCTCGTTTGGTGCCAGATTTGTATAGTTAAAAATCAAATTTAAATGAATTTGTCTTGTACCGCTCGGAGACCTGTTAATCTTGTTCTAGCGGCAGTAGGTTAGGCAGGTACCCCAAAGGGGCCAAAGGTTTTCATAACATGTTATATTACGTTGACAGTCGGTAAAGTTGTCGAGCTAAGATGACAGTCGTTCTATAACAATACAATTATGGTATATTATCCAGTCTAGTAGTACAGGGCACAGTAGATAAGGACAACAGGGCCGCTACACTATTGATACGATATCCTCTCGAACTCTTTGATAACGACTAATCCTACACAAGCAACTCACTCCCAATATGGCTACAAAGAGCTTATCTCTTTCATCTATATACATATATGTTATGTACAAAGGACTTTTTACAAGATGCGTTTGTGTTTACTTTAAAATATTGTTGTTATTAATGAGCGTTCTCTTTGGGCGGTAGTTGTTGATCACTATAATTGCAGCTGACTCCTCATCTTCTCCCATCTCATTATTTTATAGCGGTTGCATATATTGCTGTACATAATAACATATATCTTCATTAGTTCATTTTATTATAAGATAATAGGCTATTAAAAATATTTATACAAGCTGTAGATCGCCTGGCGGTCGAAATTCAACCATAGTTACTTTAATTTTAAATATTTTGTCATATTTCGTTGACCTATTTGTAACATATGAAGCTATTAATTTCCCGTATAAGTCGAACTGTCATGGTAGCTATTTACTTACCTCTCCGTACCGTGACAGCCAATACACGTACACACGTTGGACACGTGTAGCTTGATGTAGCCGTTTTCACATATTGTTTAAAAATGTTATTTTTCTACACTGCTTCTTCATATAAACTTTAAGTATTCCACATATCGCATTCCTTTGTGCGCAAAATTTTCCTAATAAGTGTTACAAAGAACATCGTCGTGTTTCAAAAGCTTTTATACTATTTACATTGAATAACGTTACGAGTACCTACCTATGTATATGTAAAGCTTTTAGATAACTGATTGTTATCGACAACTATCTACTGTAATAAAAGTTATATGGCGTCAGTTGGTGAGTGCGTCAGTTAGCCAGTCTGTCAGTCTGTTAGTGACTCCATCACATCGTCACTGCTGCATGAATTTCTATAAATTTGGTACGCAGGTAAATTTTACACTGCATTTTGAACTGAGATTCACACCCTTGGAACAATACGTAAAGGCTAAATGAAATTTATAATATTCTAGATATAATTGCATCAGTTTTTTTTTTGTTACTGAAAATATTGCTGTTTTTTAAGTAGGTAATTTGTCAAAGAGTGATTGATCCAAAAAATATGTTAATTACATTTTGATAATGTGTTGTATTGCGAACAACAATCCGTTTTGTTTTGTTTGATATATGATGTCGGGAGCCGTTCAAGTGTAATTATAAATCAAAGGTAGATCACCGCAACCAACCCGCACTGCCAAGCGAGTGGACACCGCGCACCGCCACAACGTGTTGTAGAGCCGAGATGTTATCACTACATATTATAAAACAAAGTCCCCCGCCGCGTCTGTCTGTCTGTCTGTCTGTTCGCGATAAACAGAAAAACTACTGAACGCATTTTCATGCGGTTTTCACCAATGGGTAGAGTGATTCAAGAGGAAGGTTTATATGTAGTATGCATGCATATTATTGTAGAGAAAAGTCGAGAAATTCAAAGATTTGTAATGTCATACTAAGTTTTAAACTTTCGCGTTCCATGATATAATTATGTACTTATACGGGAATTAACGCGATCACGAAAAGGTATTACATACCTCTGAATTGCCTGACGTTTCGACCAGGTTGCACTGGCCGTGGTCACAGGCTGACTGGCTCAGCGGTGCACGCCCTCCGTCGTCGAGATCGTGAGGTAGAAGGTTCTTCATCCACCCGCACATTTTCGATATTTTTAATATAAATCGGCGACATCAAAATATGAAACGTCAGGCAATTCAGAGGTATGTTATACCTTTTCGTGATTGCGTTAATTCCCGTATAAGTACATAATTGTAATGTCATGTCGTAACAAACATATTTTTGTGCGCTTACATTGCAAACGCTGGCTAAACCTTACGAGATAGATCAAATTAATGTACTACGGAACTTTATATCTTAAAAAAATCAATAAAAAAGTCCGCGATGGTATATGTTTATCGCCTAAGGATAACCCACAGTAACCATTTTTATCTTTTACATATTACAAAAAAAAATATGGGTTATTTATTAACCATTTTAAACAATACCGTATTATTCCTTATCCAATTAAATACATCAGGTACGTTCTGCATTTCATGTACATCAAAATTGCCCTTTCCAGCATACAATAAAAATTAATATCTTAGAAGATATCAGAGATTTAAAAAGCGGGGGCGGAGCGGCTAGCGGGTCGAACTGATTTTGATTATTCTTTTTTGTTAGATAGGGTACCTCAAGAGTGGTCCCATGTCAAGGAAGTCAGAAGCTGATGATGGGATCCTGATAAAATTGAGAGAAACCCTCGAAAATTGTAGGAACGAATAGTGTTTCTGTTTACTTTTCATTACTTTATGAGGTTTTTGCGTTTAGAATCATCATCATATCATGTAGCTGAGCTAATGATGAAAAAAAATCATATTATAAAAATCTTCACTAAATATCATATTATAAAACAAAGTCCCCGCCGCGTCTGACTGTCTGTTCGCGATAAACTGAAAAACTACTGAACGGATTTTCATGCGGTTTTCACTAATAGACAAAGTGATTCATGAGGAAGGTTTAGGTATATAATTTGTAACCGTGCGAAGCCGGGGCGGGTTGCTAGTATATTATATTCTTTATAATGTATTACCATCGTCAGGTTACTATTAGCAACAGTCCTTATTCCTTATTTTAGTTTTAAATCTGAAAATTTGTTCTTATATGCGTTATACTCATTTCATGCATAAGTTTTAAAGTTACTTTTGTGCAGTCTCTATGAGTTTTGTCTGAAAAAATGAAAATGACACGTGCCGGAATTGTCATTTCGGAATTGCCATAACATTGCCATAATTTTTTGAAAATGTCCGTATTTACGTCTGGTTGTTTGAACACGCGTCACTACTAAAGTACTTAGTTTATGTAAAAAATTAAGCAAGAACATCGTAAAGTAGTAATTAATATTTAGTATTTATTTAATTAAAATCGGTTTACTTTATCAAAATATATTGTAATTTGAACGACGCGACGGGGCATAAGCTAAGTAAAAGAGAGAGCTCTTTCCTTTACTTAAATATTATCCTAAAAATGGTAAGAACATAATGTAAAAAAAATGTTTTATTGAATAAATATATTTCCTGAACCGCGGTATTCGCCGCTACTTGATACTTGATAACTTGATAGATCGTGGTTGGTCAGCGGTTCTTAGTTGACTTGTTTTATATACAGATTGTTTGACTATATTTATTCTTTGCTTGCGGATTTCATATACTTTCTCTTTGGTTTTGCGTATAAATAAGTAAATGTTCAGTTTATTTATGTAAACAAGTAATAATAATTGGCTTTATTTTAGGTAATTAGGTTGCACATTAAAATCAACGCTTCAAACTTTTTCTGATTAAAATAGTCTATAAGTAGTATGTTATTAGTTTGTGATTGTCAGAACAAAAGTTTTACACACACACACGGATAACTTTGAACAAGAAAGTCATATGTAAAGTTTAAGTAAGAAGATTATTTAATTAGAAGATAAAGTTATTATTAAAGATTAACCGATTTAATGAACTTTCAGGTAAACTAATAGAAATACATTATTTAAGTTAAAATTGTAACTTGTAACTAACCTACAGAGGTACATGTACGCCACGCAACTACTAACCACACACAGCAACTTTAAGTTCGTTCAACTTAAAATGTCGTCGACGAGGCGCCACTGCGTCTCGAGGTTTATGATTTCTTCTCACTTTTATTTACTTTAATAAATTGCATTACAAATACAGATTGGTTTAGATCAGTCATCTCAGCCGCTCAGCTTTCAAAGAGGGTGAGGGCTGTTTGTCACCTCACTCCTCGGCCCAATGCGGCGCGGCATGTCTCCGGGTCGCCTCAGGGCTAAAAGTCCGTTTATATCAGTGTTGCTACACTGCCTCCATTGTTTCCGCTAAAGATATTGTCAACTTGTGTTAACGTTACCGCGCTGTACTTAAAATGTGACGATAAAGTGTGGTGCTAATGTTTAAGACGCTTGAACGTTTACGTCGTTCGTGACGTAGGCCGCCGCCCTGGCGGCCTGCGATATGGCTATCGTGACGTGTAGGTACATACACACGGGCAGGTAAAGCGCTTTCGTATTTATGTATCTACGAGTGAAATGAAACTTGCAAATAAAAATAATTGATCCATTACGTTGCAAAGGTTATTCTAGGTAGATTTGTACTTGAGGCGGGTAAACTGTTTGAGAGGGTTCTCTCTGCCCGCATCGTCCGGCACCTTGGCGAGGTCGGCCCCGATCTGTCGGACGCCCAATTCGGTTTTCGAGCAGGGCGTTCGACGGTCGGTGCTGTGTTGCGCCTGAGGGCCGTGACCGAAGAGGTAGTGAGCTGTGGCGGCGTGCTGTTGGCGGTGTCGTTGGACATCGCCAACGCGTTCAATAGTCTGCCATTCAGCTGCATCAGGGAAGCACTCCACTATCACGGAGTGCCAGGGTACCTGAGGCGGCTAGTGGCAGACTATTTAGAGGAGCGTACCGTCATGTACGAGGACCGAGATGGAGTTTTGAGTCGTCGGCCCATGTCGTGCGGTGTTCCGCAGGGGTCTGTCCTTGGACCACTCCTGTGGAACGTGGGGTACGACTGGGCCCTCCGAGGCAACTACCCCCCCGGGCTGGGCGTAATCTGTTACGCCGACGACACTCTTGTCACAGCCCGGGGGGTGAACTTTCAAGAGGCGGCGCGTTTGGCCACCAGGGGAGTCTCCCTGGTGGTCGGGCGCATCGAGGCGCTGGGCTTGCGGGTGGCCCTGGATAAGACGGAGGCCCTTTTATTCCATGGGCCCCGTCGTGGTCCACCCCCTGGCGCCTCTGTCGAGGTTAACTCGGTCCTCGTACCGGTTCAGGCCCACATAAGGTATCTGGGCCTGATCCTCGACGGTAGGTGGCTCTTCGACGAGCACTTCCGACAGCTTGCTCCGAAGCTGGTCGGCGCTGCGTCCGCCCTTGGGCGACTCTTGCCCAATTTGGGCGGACCCAGTGTCGCTACAAGACGGCTGTACACGGGGGTTGTCCGGTCAATGGCACTATACGGTGCACCGGTGTGGGCGGGAGCTCTGACCGCCCAGAATAGGGCGCGCCTCTGGCGCCCTCAGAGGGTTATGGCGGTTAGAGCCATACGCGGATACCGCACCGTGTCGACACCCCCGTGGGATTTGGAGGCGGAAGTGCTCGCCGAAGTATATCGGCGAACGGCTGAGTTCCGGGCGGGAAGCGGCAGTCGGCCCCCGCCCGAAGAGGTACGCGAATGGCGTGAGGCCGCTCGCCGAGCCACCATGGCTCGTTGGTCGTCCCGGCTGGAGGCTCCACGTGCTGGCTTTGCCGCCGTGGAGGCGCTCCAGCCGGTCATCGTCGAGTGGGCAGGGCGGCAGCACGGGACCCTTTCCTTCCGACTGACGCAGGTCCTTTCCGGGCACGGCTGCTTCGGGAAGTACCTGCACTCGGTCGCTAGGAGGGAACTGAGTCCCGCCTGTCACCACTGCGACTGTAGTGAGGACTCGGCTCAGCACACGCTGGCGGTTTGCTCCGCCTGGGCGACGCAGCGTCGGGCCCTCACTGCAGTCATCGGAGGGGATCTCTCGCTACCGGCCGTCATACGCTCCATGGCCGGTAGCGACAGGAATTTTACCGCGGTCGCGACCTTCTGTGAGGACGTCATCTCGCAGAAGGAGGCGGCGGAAAGGGTCCGGGAGGACGATCTCCACTCGGACCTAATTCGTCGCCGGCGAACCGGTCGGCGGAGGCGCGCTTACCAGCGCCTCATGCCGCCCTGAGTGTGGCCGCGGGTGGAAGGGACGGGTTTTCCCCTCCACCCGCTATAGTGGCCACCCGCGAGGAGGCGGCGTCCGCGTGTGCCTGGACGTCGCCTAATTGAGAGGTTTTCTACCCGAAGGTGGTGCCCGCGCTTTGCGGGCAGGCGCTAGGAGGGTTCCGGATGTCTTAATAAAAGCTGTTCCCGGATCCCTCCTACTTAAGGCGCAGTACGGCATACCGTGTGGTTTTAGTCGGTTCGATTCCGACACAAAGCCCCGCCGAAAACCCCGGTGGGGTGACGGCCCGAGGGGGTTTCCACACGTACAAAAAAAAAAAAAAAAAAAAGGTAGATTTGTACTTTCTGCCTTTACCAAACCTGTTGTCGGGGACGAAACACGGGAGGAATAAAATATTTATCCATGTTGACACTACGTTGTCTACTGGCGTGATAACATAATGTTATGGAGGCTTGCGTTTCACATATTTGTAGAACAGATAAAAAAGTGTAAACTTTTAAATGAATTATACTTTAATTTCTACATTTATGAACTGAAACTTAACGTAATCAATAATCAATTAAAATATCACAATTATTTTCGAGGCAACGATCCGTCGGAGAAATGCGTGTGCACCGGTCGCGTGTCAAATGAGAATAGCCAGGGCTGCCACTAAGGACAACTTATTTTATACCGCCGAGTCTCAGAACTTATACAAAATCACGTACTATTATACAAAATCAGTGTTGTTCAACTATTGTACGTCACTCTTTGGGGATTTCAATAAAAGGTGTTTTAATTTTAATGCATAAATAAGGCTTTAACAGTTTACCACGTACATGATTTATTTTAAGTATCTCTATGTGTATATGCGTACTTATTACTCTATAATATCAGTAATAATATTGTATCCAGTTACACAATGCAATCTACTATACAAACCGGATACATAAGATAACCGAATTATACGAATTTTGTATCCAATTATACAATCTGGCAGCCCTGGCCGTGGCACTCGGCATCTGCCGCCGGCCTCGACGTTTCGCGAACACGTGGCCGCGCTACACTCGCGCCTGTGCCTCGATAGTCAACTCTGCTCCTTTTTATTATTATTACAAGCTTTTATTTTGTTTCTCTTGTCCCGTTGTCTGTCTGTAATCAAATCTTGCAAGTTAAAGGATCTTGACCAAAAGTAGCCTAGCAAAGTTTCATGTTACAAAATCAAAATAATATAAAAAATACTTTCTTATTTTTTACAACCTATTCACATCAGGAATTTTATTTTCGTATCCGGAATTATGATTTAAATAAAAACGTCAAAGTTGTTGCTACGCATTATTTAATTATAAAGTCATGATATTGACGTTTCGTTCTCTTCATTTTTACGAGCTACGTAAGTATGAGCCTTTAAACAAAAGCATCACAAAAATTATATCAAATTCATAATAAAGCTAAACAATTAATAATATTATTACATTTTACAATGTATTTAATTAATATTTTATGGTTCTGTTATAATAATTATTATTTTTGTGTTCCGTGTCACGCAACTGTCAAGCCAGAAGCCAGACGAGTGCCCACTCGGCCATTATTGTTTATATGTCGATTGACAATAGTCACTATGATAATCTCTCCACTTAAATAGTAATACTACTTACGGAACTCCGTTTGAGCAGCTGGTGACTTGTTTTGTTTTTAACTAGCATTGTTTTTTTTTATACATGAGTGATCTGTGGTTATTTTATAATTTGTAAGTCCTTGTTTGTAGGATAGGTATCTCCGTTTTTGTCTAATTACTTAAAAACTCGGGTATTTGTGGGAAAATAAACACTTTTTTTTGATAATATATAAAGCGTAGTCTATAATAAATAAAGATTTATTGTGTAACAACTTAAGACGAAATTCTATACATACATGGTCATTGTCCTTTGACACACTTCCCGGTTTCCGATTGAGCTAAAATTTTGCATGCATATGTATAACGCGTGACAATACAATATTATGACGACATGGAGCTGATCTGATGATGGAGCTGAAAGGTGGCCATAGGAACTCTGTAATGAAACGACGCAATTCCATCGAGTTTGGACTCGTTTGATTCATAGTAAATCCCGAATCATAAATACTAAAAAGTTAAAAATAAAGATATTTTTAAACTAACTTTTATTAAGTAGTTGTTAATAAAAAGAACTAAAAATTCAAAAATAAATTTAATTCTGATAAGAAATATCCCATTATATCCCGATGACGCATCTGGACCTATATAGACACATTGTATTCGGAATACAAGGCTCAATAACATCAGAGCCTAACAGACTCAGGAACCCCAAAATGACATCCTGGGAGACCTACAAAGGCCTCCTTGAAGAAACATAAAGGAATTCCCGAAGTCTGTAAAATCAGTCGATTCTCTCAACACCTCAGCGAAAATAATGGCTGAAGCTATTAAAAATGCATACGAGCAAAGCTGCCCAATAAGAGAATCGAAAGGTCAAAGTAAGACCTCATGGTGGAACAAAAAGCTTGAAAAGCTAAGGAAAGTCACACGACGTACTTTCAACAGGGCTACCTAGCCCTGACGGAGTACAAAAAACAAATCAGAAAATCCAAAAGAGGGTCATGGCGACGTTTCTGCCAGGATATTGCACAAACTTACAAAGCAGCAAGAATCCAAAAAGAGCCAAAAGCCAAGACACCAAACAGCCATCTAGGTTTGCTTAAAAAACCAGACGGCACCTACACGACCACGGAAGAGGAAACAGTGAAGCTTTTAAGAATCACCCACTTCCCAGGATCGTACCCAACCAATAACAAAGAGTGCAACCCAAAGGACCCCATCCACAGGGTACAAAACTCCGACTGGAACTTAGCCACCGCAATCTTCAGGCCCAACCAAGTAAGATGGATTTAAGCCCTTTAAATCACCGGGGGAGGATGGCATTTTTTCAGCACTTCTGCAATATGGAAATGACATCCTCCTTCCGCATCTGGTGAAACTGTTCCGGGCAAGCTACGCCCGAGGAGTCATACCAGATCAGTGGTCAGAGGTCACGGTACGCTTCATACCAAAAGTAGGAAAAAGGGACTACTCAGTTCCAAAATCCTTTAGACCTATAAGTCTTATTTCTTTTCTTCTAAAAACTATGGAAATAGTTATAGACCAGCACATTAGAGCAACGTACTTAGTAGAGAGACCACTAAGTCCCTACCAACATGCTTACCAAAAGGGCAAATCCACGGAAGCAGCTTTGTTAGATCTGATCGACAAAGTGAAGAAGGCTCTAGAGGATAAGTAAACTGCTCTATGTGCTTTCCTAGACATTGGGGGCGCTTTTGACAATACACCCACAGCAACAATCCTCAGAGGAATGACTGCAAAGGGTGTTGACGTCACCACCATAAAATGGGTGGAAAGCATGCTCTCTAACAGAATAGGAACAGTTTCACTAAATGAAACATCGCACAAATTCTATACGACACGAGGGTCACGAGGGGGACACGAGCCCACAAGGAGGCGTTCTATCTCCACTACTTTGGACCCTCGCTGTTGACCAACTCCTTGTAGTAATGTCCAACCTCGACTATGACATACAGGGCTACGTAGATGACCTGGTGGTCATAGTCAGAGGACCATGCGTCCACACCATCTCAACACTACTACAAGGAGCACTCAACACCATCAACAACTGGTGCAGAGAGAACGAATTATCAATCAACGCAGACAAAACTATGATAATTCCATTTACAAAGAAAAGGAAGCTGGAAAGTTTGTCAAATCCAAAACTAAACGGCAAAATCCTTTCTTTCTCTAGTGAAGTTAAGTACCTAGGGGTCACACTTGATCAAAAGTTAACCTGGAACTCACACATCACAAACATAGTCCATAAAGCAAAAATGGCATTATGGATGAGCTGTCGCATGGTTGGCGCCAGATAGGGACTTCAGCAAAAGATTGCCCTATGGCTATACACGGCGATTGCAAGGCCAATCGTAACGTACGGAGCTGCCGTCTGGTACCGTAAAGTAAGCCAAACGACTACCTCAAGCAAATTAGACAGCCTACAACGTACGGCTTGTTTAATAGCCACTGGTGCGCTATCTTCGACGCCAGGGGAAGCTCTAAATGCACTACTAAGCCTGACCCCGCTCAGCATCTATGTGCAAAAAGAAGCTAGCAAAAGCATATACAAAATATATACACAAACGAAAAGAACACTAAACTCACTAAAAAAGTCGGTTTTCGGAATAAAAGCTCTAAACATGCCAGCGGATGACATGCAAACAGAGATTGACTTCATGAGAAGGTACACAGTAGACATACCACAGAGGGATACATGAATGGAAGGCCTCCAATCCAACAAAAATGGTAGTCACGAGTGGTACACCGATGGGTCTAAAAAAGGCCTTGATGTAGGGTGTGGAATTTACGGAGAAAGGTCAAAATTCAGATAGAGCACCAATCTGGCAGCAGAGGCCTCCGTCTTTCAGGCTGAGCTCTTTGCATTAAATAGATGCGTGGAGATCAACCTTGAGAGAAGAGTAAAAAATCAACACATCTACATCAACTCTATACGATTTTGAGACTAGCTCAAAGCTAATACAAAATTGCAAGGAAAACCTGAACACACTGGTGCAATCAAACGAAATTACTTTAAGATGGGTACCAGGCCATTCAGGAATCGATGGCAACAAAAAAGCCGATAAACTTGCCAAAGCCGGTGCAGCCAACCGACAGCATGGCCCAGAGCCGTTCTGCGGCATCAGCAAACAGCGAGCATATTCAATCATTAACGCCCAATATACATCATTGGCTATTAAGAGATGGAAGACCACAACTGGTCTAAGACACTCGAAAGCCTTTATAAAGGGCTATGATAATAAAGTATCTAAAGAACTTTTAGAGCTCAAAAGATACAAAACCTGTGCAGTAACAAGAGTCCTAACCGGGCACTGCAAACTGAACAAACATATGTTCACCCTAAAGTTGGGCGAGAACACAATAAGCAGATTCTGTCAAGAGGCAGAAGAAACTGCAATGCATATTCTATGCTCTTGTGACCCACTAATGCGGCACCGAAGTATTAACCTAACACATCATGCAACTGCAGGAAATACAAACAATCACTGCTGAAAGGATCTGGAGGTTTCTCGAAGCCATTAGTCTGAGCAGTGAACTGTAAAGTAAAAAGTGCGCTACAAAAGACCAGAAATGGTCGAGGTGGCACTAAGCACTTAAACAATAATAATAATAATATCCTGGTATATAAAATGGTATATTTCTTATCAGAATTAAATTATTATAATTTTTTTTCGTTCTTTTTATTAACAAGTAATAAAAGCTTGTTTTTAAAAAATAATTTTCTTTATTTTTATTACCGCTTTTGCCGACAAATACATTTTTTTTTATTTGAAAAACATCAAACCTAAGGGTAGAAAATATGGAATGAATAATTATTCACCCTTTCGTTCATTCAAATCTACACTTCATTTACATGAAGATTCTATTTAGTATTACATATGAGTTTACTGTAACGTGTGTCGCATTCGACACGACACGATGTGGTTATCGCTCCATTAGTCGCACTGTCCCAGGCTATGGAGCGGCCTTTCGGCCGCACCGCCAATAGAGCGCCTGATTGAATCTTTTTGAGCGCGATATGTGATGTGGCTACGCATCATTGATCAATTTCGTCCCGCCGCGCTTGCCCCTCGCAACTCAAAAGAAGGTGGACTCGTGTCCGAGCTTACACGCCTATCTGTGGGCACTTATATGGACCGGTGTCATAGCTTGTAGCAAGTTCAGTGAAGTTATCGACGGGCCACCGGAAGGCAGGAAGCGGGGAGATCGCAATCACTGCGACATTTCCCGAGTGAAGGCGACATAAAGTTGAGCACGAAGCTTATTAAATTTCTTATCAGCTCTGCTTGCCTCGCGCTGAGACTAAATTCACTTGCAAACTTGTTTTGCGTTTAACGTGCGTCGTAACGTGAACTGCATAAAATCAAATTGTGTATCTCTCCGCCCTCAATCGTACACTAATCTGTCTGTGTCTGCGATGTCGTAGATGTCGCACCCAGTGCTGCGTGCACGTATAACGGGGTTCGTTCCAGCGATACATGTCACGTCAAATGTTACGTGACACGAGCGTTGAGCCCAGCAGCGTGATGAGGTGACGTCACAATGAACAGATGCGCGGACAGTACAGGAATAATACAATGTTACACCACGTCAGTATATTGGAATGTTTGTGTCGCTGTGCCTTTTATAAAACGTTTAATTTTCGTGTGAGTAATAAAGTCCCACGCAGACGCGCGAC
Source organism: Euplagia quadripunctaria (assembly GCA_963859945.1). NCBI lineage: Eukaryota > Metazoa > Arthropoda > Insecta > Lepidoptera > Erebidae > Euplagia > Euplagia quadripunctaria. The sequence continues at coordinate 82,915 of OY982560.1, read as the reverse complement.
AACGGCGCGCTGCAGTTAAACAAGTATGTATAGCGGGCCGCGGCGGCTCGGAGACGAGCGTCGGCAGGTGCAAGAAGTGGTGCGAGAAGCGCGAGAACAACACATTATCGCTGCACTACGTAATCATCTAGAACAGTAGGATATCGGTCGATCGTACGAAACTTCAACTTTTAACATTGCACCTCAAACTGTTTTTGAACCGTGCCTACTGCCTTTATTTTATTATGTAGTATAGGTACCGTAGTTGCTATAACAAATAACATTTCGTATTGTGTTCTGAAAGAAACCAAAAACGAATTGAACAATACTGTGTTAGAAACAGTCTCACAACAGTAACTATTGCTATAAACTATCAAAATCACTAAATAACCGTAACTGCTATGTTGTTTGAACCTCAGTCACCAGTCACCACTCAAGTGATTGTTAACAACTTATAATTCATTCTTAGCCTTATACTCGTATAACCCCACTATTCATCAATATTTACCAACCGACCAATAGCATTGCGTTACCGGTATAACTACTCATAATAATATATTATATCATAGTCTATTAACTCATTTTTCTTAAATAGTGAAGAACAGTTTTATCATCTATTATAGTTTGCCCCTATTTTTAATAATATAAATAAAAGTTTCTGATGTGGTGAAAACACTAGTTTACATATTAATAAACGAATACTGAGTTACAGGTAATAATTTTTGAAACAATCGTGATTACTTAATTATATTATTTGTACAAGGTAGGTACTTACTGTAAATATGTTAAAATTGTTGATGATCTCAAATAATCTCAATGCTGTCAAACTTTATTGTGGTGTGAAAATTTCTTAATACATAGGTAAATAAGTAAGTACTTACTCGAGCGATTACGTAAGTTCAAGAAAATATTAATCTTTTCATAACATTTCAACCTTTACTTACTTATCACTTTTTGTACACACAAAAGTTATGGGCTGGATTTAATACTTGCCTCTTACGAGCAAAGGAAAAATAGTAGTGGCTGGTGACCGACCACTATTAAATGGGTGTCCTCATGAAGTAGCACAATGCGGAGCTAACGACCTCTTTTAGTTCATGCAAATTAACAAGTACGATTTAATAATAACTATACTTCTTAATTTGACAATGCTTGTTAAATCCCTTGCGCCTTGGTATGGGTGGTTAATTTATTTTTTTATTTCTTTCTGTGTTTTACACTTTTCGTTGAAGTAGGTAGAAAGTTCATATCTGAAGGCTTTCACTCGTACCAAGTAACATAGATACAAATCATTTGTTTCAATATCATTCACTAATTGACGGCATTCGCCATGACGTGTGTGACGAGAGGGCGACTTCGACGGCAAAGACTCCGCATCGCGCCGTCTCTCACCGCCGGCGACGATGAGCGACGTATGGCGTGTCTACTGTACACTCTGTACAGCACAATTGATCAATTAACGTTTAATATGTCGTTGTTCTGAGCTCGTTTAGTGCGCTTTATGAGCTGTTTGCTCACGCATCTGTGGCTCACTGCCATAAAGCTCCAGCGTAAACGAACCTCTAAATGTTCGTGGCGAAACGACCATGCCTTGCCTAGAAACAGCTTCACCATTAAATTGCGTTCCTCGTGGAACAGGGTTGGAAACCAATGTCGCAAGTTTAGTACGTCCCAGAGCGCAGGAATAACCTATAAACATGCATATGTGTGACGTGTGTGACGAAAAAAAAGGAGGTTTTCAATTCGACCGTATATATATAAGTAAATATATATATATTTTTTTTTTAATCTATTTTGATTATTCTTTTTTGTTAGATAGGGTATACCTCAAGGGTGGTCCCATGTCAAGGAAGTCAGGATCTGATGATGGGATCCTGATAAAATTGAGAGAAACCCTCGAAAATTGGAGGAACGAATAGTGTTTCTGTTTACTTTTCATTACTTTATCAGGTATTTTCGTTCAGAAATCATCATATCATGTAGCTGAGCTGATGATGAAAAAAAATCATCAAATAAAAATCTTTTTAACAAAAAATTAAACCGACGAAATAACTAAAAAGCAATAAATAAATAAACCTCTTAAGTCTTGAGCTTATTTACATAAACTATCAAACTTTTATAAAAACTTATTTTGAGTCGGCGCCAAATAATAAAATGATTAATTACCTACGTATAGCCATGTCCATTTCTACGTAGGTACATATAAAATTTAGATAATTAATTAGTTTGTTCTTTTTTGTATAAAATTTGATAGTTTATGTAAATAAGCTCAAGGCTTAAAAGGTTTATTTATTTATTGCTTTTTAGTTATTTCGTCGGTTTAATATTTGTCAAAAGATTTTTATGTGAAATTAAAAAGCCAACAGTGACAAAATTTACATTTATCGTAGCACATGAACAACATTACGAGTGACCTATATAATGAATAGACCATAAATAAAGTGTCCCGTGTTAATTAATAACGGAAGCAATGAAGTGGACAGACACAACAATGCCACTACTAAACACCACACATACACTACGTGCGAGTAATTAATCAGTGTGTTCACTCAGTTATTTCGTTATTGCATTAGTGCGTTGAGATTGATAAACGGTTTAAACGGACGCCGTGCGGTGAGGTGAGGTAGGTCTCTGTTTTGTGTGCTTGTTTGCGCGTGTGTATCAGTACATGTGTGTGCCAGTGTGCGTGTGTACTGACGCTACCGTTGCATGGTCCCTTGTCACTCAGTCATCGTTTAGTGTAGTTGTGTAAATAAGAAGACGCAGCAGTAAATATTAGTGTAGTCGGGCTCCACCTCGTCAGCGTCCGGTTTGATTGACTGCTGATTGAACATACTAAATATTTATTATTTCTATTGACCAAACATTAACGTGTATGTGAAATAACGTCTACACCTAAAATACACTGAGGTTACAATTAGTCACTCTACGTACGAATTCTTCTGCAGCGCATGTTATACATAGACGGAAGCATTATAAATTTAATAAAAAATTACGTAAGGGTCCTGAGATAGAAGGGGTTTAAAAAAATCTCTACGTGACCTTATCTTGGGGGTGGGGGAAGGCAGATAAAAGCTATTCTTACGTAATACATATTTTACAAGTTGGAATGTTCGTCTTATAAGTAAGAGTGATGGACATTTCAGAAGAAAGCAAGTATAGCTCATATATAAGCCCATTTTGAGCGGACCCAGCGTCGCTACGAGACGGATGTACATGGGGGTTTTCCGGTCATTGGCACTTTACGGTGCATCGGCGTGGGCGGAGGTTCTGGCCGCCCAGAATAGGGCGCGCCTCTGGCGCCCTCAGAGGGTCATGACGGTTAGAGCCATACGCGGATACCGCACCGTGTCGACGGAAGCGGCGTGCGCATTGGCCGGGACTCCCCCGTAAGTTTGAGAGGCGGAAGTGCTCGCTGAAGCTTATCGGCAAAAGACAAGTGGTAAAGGGTAGTGGCAAGTTCCACGTGCTGGCTTTGCCGCCGTAGAGGCCCCCTCCAGCCAGTCATCGTCGAGTGGGCAGGGCGGCAGAACGGGACCCTTTCCTTCCGACCGAAGCAGGTCCTTTCCGGGCACGGCTACTTTGGGAACTACCTGTACTCGGTTGCTAAGAGGGAATTAAGTCCCGCCTGTCACCATTGCGACTGCACTGACGTCGGACCCTTACTGCAGTCATCGGAGGGAGTTTTGCGCTCCATGGGCGGTAGCGACGGAAGTTTTACCGCGATCGCATCCTTCTGCGAGGATGTTATCTCGCAGAATAAGGCGGTGGAACGGACCCGGGAGGACGATTTCCACTTGGACCTAATTCACAGAGCCGGCGCGCCGGGCGATGGTGGCGTGCTTTCCAGTGCCCACCCTGAGTGCGACCGCGCCGTCTGCGTGTGCCTGGATGTCACCTAATTAAGAGGTTTTCAGAGGTGATGCCTGCGCTTTTGCGGGCAGGCGCTAGGAGGGATCTGGATGTCTTAATAAAAGCTGTTCCCGGATCCTTCCTATTTCAGGCGTTCAAACCCCAACAGGGTGAGTTAGAGGGGGTCTAAACATGGCTTGAAATGCTTCGTGCACTGCACTGCAGAACTAACCGCCCACTACCTTCCGCATAGAAGAAAGTGTGTTAATATTTTTGTCATGTTTAATGTACCTACAGTTTTACTATCGGATTTTCATTTTAAAACAGATTTAGAAGCATACAATCATTTCATAATTTTGTACATCCCGCGTATTCCATGCTGTGCAAAAATTATAGCTTCAGCCCCACTCTACTCTACTCTGTACGTGTAGATTGGGGCTACCTTCCGCCAACACGTGGTAATATTTAATTGTCTAATGACATCTAACTATTAAGATAACTAAATAAAATATAACGTGAAAAGGGAGAGGGGGGCCCCGAGGAATCTTATGTGCCCTTATATGAGGGGGTGAGGATCAAAATGGCCATAAACGTCCTTACGTAATTATTGAATGGCCTCTAAGCCTAACTGAAAAGGTATTACATACCTCTGAATTGCCTGACGTTTCGATTTCGACGACGGAGGGCGTGCACCGCTGAGCCAGTCAGCCTGTGACCACGGCTAGTGCAACCTGGTCGAAACGTCAGGAAATTCAGAGGTATGTAATACCTTTTCGTGATCGCGTTAATTCCCGTATAAATACATAATTATTAACACGAGATATTCCTAATATATTATTATGATTAGTATTATCAAACCTATGTGCAATTTCTTAATAGTAGCGTGGGTATCGATGTAGCCCTTTGGGAGGTTTTTAAAAGCTGTTGTCTCAAATTCGTATGTAAGTAAGTACATTCAAGACGAATGAGGAAACAGAAGAGGCAGTAGATAGTTTAATATGTTAATGTACGAGCCATTCGGCACCGAACAGTGCACTATCTACGAAAGCTTTTGTGTCGATTAATCAGAGCGCGTAGACAACAACCGCAAGGTTCAATATGCATGTAAATGCGAGCCTGTTGTCTGTTGCACTGACTCAAGTGTAACGTACAGCTTTTGGGGATGTTATATGACGCCGTCACTCGAAAATGTCTGTCGATATTATGTTTAAACAAAATTATAATTCACTATCTGCAGTTGGACAGTTGACATGCCACCAATATTTGTTTTCATCGCGAATCAAAACGGATTTAATGTCAGGGCGAATGTTTATTTAACGTTTAAAGATCCGTGTTTACACGGGCCCGCGCCAGCGGCGAGCGGTGTGACGCGTGGTGTAGCGCGGCGGAGCGAGCGTGTGGCACCCGTCAATGGTTTATAAATAAACACGGCAGTGTCGCGCAAAATTGTCACCAGCATTTTTTGTAAAGTATTTTTCTGTCTGTTTAAATGTGTAGGTAATTAAAAACTATTTAGTTAGTATAACTAAATAAAGTACCTACATCTTACTACAAATATAAATGCGAAAGTTTGGATGGCTGGATGTTTGTTACTCAATCATGCCAGAAAGGCTGAACGGAACTGGATGAAATGTAGCACAGAGATAGATTATAGTCTGGAATAGCACATAGGCTAAATATACGGATCCCACCTCAAAATTTTCACGCGAACGATGTCGCGGGCAACAGCTATTGTATATACAAAGTATCATTCTACACCATGTCTTAAGTAGGTACTTAAAGTTCTTTTATGCTTAGCATTACAGTACAGTAAATAGTTAAAAATAACTTAAAATTTAATTGTTCATTAACAACTTGAGAACTTGCCCGCGCACTCCCGTGCGCATAGATCTCAAATTACTGTTTTTTTTAAGTCATTGTCAAACTCATGTCATACTTATTTATTATTTTATTTTATATAATATTTTTACTTTGGCCCCGCTGCCCACTGAGGCAGCCAGGCAGTGCTTCGCATCAGGTGCGGTCGCGTACTTCGGCGTAAAGTGCAACGCGTTGTTACAGGGCGGCATATACCATAATATTGACACTGCACTGCTATGTTCAGTCATGTTCAACCTGGATGGTTATACCTCCATTACTTCTTTTTATGAAACAATTTTTGGTGGTAAGCAATCGTTGTTGAAGCTTACGTATTAGCCCGAGAGTTGGCAGTATGAAAGGCGTATGAAACAAGTTAGTAGGCATTCCTGCTAATACTGCGCTTCTTCTAAGTTTCTGTAGTCGCATCGCAAAGAACAAGAAGTTGACTCGTGGCGAGTGACTACTTGCATAAGACGGAAAGTTAAACTATGACTACGCAACATTACCGATATGGACATCGTCAGGTCTTTTTTTTTTTTTTTTTTAAAAACAACTCCCGCATTAGGAATTACTCCTGTGTGGCGGGGGACTTTACAAACATACAAATAACGGATATAAAGAACACCCAGACTCGGGGGGGAATCGAACCCACGACCTATGGCATAGCAGTTAGGGTCACTAACCACTAGACCAACAGGCCAGTCTTTCACGTCGACTTCAAGGAAATAGATAATTAGTTAACAAAGGACAGGTTCCACGTAAATGAAATCATACGTAATACGTATAGAGGTAACGGTTTGTTTCAGCGGGGTATGAAGCCCCATCGATATAAGCTCGTACGAGATTGCACCGTCGCGTCGCTGCAGCGCAGCGCTTCACACGTTATCACGGTTTGTGATCAAAGCTCAACACTATTTTATATTGTTAGCTATTGTGATTTGTACACAAAAATACTGAAATTGCAGTGCACAAGCAGCATTAGGGCAATCCGTAATGTGTCATTTGATTACTATTTTTTTGTATATTGTGGAAGGGAGATGACAGAGGATATGCTAAGCTACTTCGACCGCTGACAATCCGTAGAGGGAGTCACTGTCACCACTACCGTCACGCTTGACGCGTTACACTTGACGATCACAATGTGGTTGTAGAGGCATGGTATACCATCATATAATATATCTACTGAACCCCGATAATCAAAAGGCGGTATGAATGGCAAACATTGCTTGGGTGGTCTCCTTAGTTTTGAATTGGGACACGTTACGGTATGGACATTTCTTTGTCCATGCCGTAACGTGTGTGAGTACAGTTGGTAGTCAGGTCAAGAATCACTTCACTTTAGTACTACAGTCGACTAGGATATATATACATATGTATACACAAATGTGTTATCCCACGAGTGTGAGATCGATCGTTGTGTAAGAGCACGAGTGAGCACCCGTGTCCGCTGGTGGCGCGCGATGAGCACGTGGACACTTGATAATCAATCTTCGACGCGTTCCATATTAAGTTTCGTCGTGTGATATATTAAATCGCAGCACCTCTGATGACGTGTAGTGAGTGCCCCGTAATTTCTCCCGTTTTGGACATATCAACATTTAAACATACAAAAATTATCTGTACCCAAGTTGGAACTAAGTAGTATGTAAGTTTAGAAAAGTTTTCGAGTAAGAGGAAAATCGGTGACTAGTTCATGAGGCACAAGACTTACTTGTATATTGAGCGAGTATGAAAAGGTCTTCCCCAGACCCCAAGTCCGGCGAGTGCAAGCACCGATATGCAAGCATCCTTGATCACTACATATTATAAAACAAAGTCCGCCGCCGCGTCTGTCTGTCTGTCTATCTGTCTGTTCGCGATAAACGGAAAAACTACTGAACGGATTTTCATGCGGTTTTCACTAATGGATAGAGTGATTCAAGAGGAAGGTTTATATGTAGTATACATGCAAATTATTGTAGAGAAAAGTCGAGAAATTCAAAGATTTGTAATGTCATGTCGTAAAAAACATATTTTTGTGCGCTTACATTGCAAACGCTGGCTAAACCTTACGAGATAAATCAAATTAATGTACTACGGAATTGTATATCTTAAAAAGATAATCCGATAAAAAAGTCCGCGATGGTATATGTTTATCTGCTAAGGATAACCTACAGTAACCATTTTTATCTTTTACATATTACAAAAAAATTTTGGGTTATTTATCAAACTATTTTAAACAATACAGTATTATTCCTTATCCATTAGGTACGTTGTGCATTTCATGTAGATCAAAATTGCCCTTTACAGCATATAATAAAAATGAATATCTTAGAAGATATCAGAGATTTAAAAAGCGGAGGCAGAGCGGCTGGCGGGCCGAACCGATTTTGATAATTCTTTTTTGTTAGATGGGGTACCTCGAGGGTGGTCCCATATCAAGGAAGTCAGGATCTGATGATGGAATCTTGATAAAATAGAGAGAAATCCTCGAAAATTGTAGGAACGAAAAGTGTTTCTATTTACTTTTCATTACTTTATGAGGTTTTTGCGTTTAGAATCATCATCATATCATGTAGCTGAGCTAATGATGAAAAAAAATCATATTATAAAAATCTTCACTACATATCACTACATATTATAAAATCACTACATCACTACATATCACTACATATTATAAAACAAAGTCCCTCGCCGCGTCTGTGTCTGTCTGTCTGTCTGTTCGCGATAAACTGAAAAACTACTGAACGGATTTTCATGCAGCTTTCACTAATAGACAGAGTGATTCATGAGGAAGGTTTAGGTGTATAATTTGTACCCGTGCGAAGCCGGGGCGGGTTGCTAGTTTTGTTATAAGTATGTGTTTATTACTCCGAATAAGTACACTACAGCAAACTTTATTTGGAAATAAATGCTTTATGGAGTATTTTAATGTAAGGGTTTATTTTATGAGGCAACATATTATTTTAACGGGTTGATATGAAACCTTGACGCGTGTTTACGAGGCCTCTCACTGATCGCTGCGCTGCCGAGACCCTGGCGCGACCGGACGAGCCCGGCGGTGCCGGAAGTGGCACCGCGTCGCCGCCGATGCTTGGCGCCAGATCTCCGGACCGGATGTCCTTTCTTAGATTTTTATACACCCGTTTCAAGTTTACTTCCTATATAAACTTCTACTGGATTACAACTTTGTACTGCGCCCTCATTTTATATATGTATATACAGACACACGAGTTGACTTTCTCATAAACATAATTAATAACTGTTGACCAAGTATCCAGTAAACAACAGAGGCCCCGGAGCTTGTTGCCACAGCCTGCCGAACCCAACCATTGTTTATTTACACTATTCACTCTGGTACCGCCGTTCTGGAACCCATTATATCCAACACGCCTTTGACTCTTGGAGGTAATGACGAGGGAACTTAATGTCTCAACGTCCTCTATATCCGAAGGACAACAAACATAGATAAATACCACGATATATGGAGAGTGGTTTCAGGAGCAGACTATATGTATAATATATTTAATAATAACTTAGGCACAACCTGTAGATACTATGGTAACCAGACTGCTGATAAACATACTTAAATATTTCTGAATACATACATATTTTACATAAATATAAACCCGACCGGTCTGACCGTTGAGCCGAGACAATTTCTTCTACTTTTTCCTCTACTGAAAAGTAAGCAATCTTTCGTTGAGTAAGATTCACCCTAATTGCGTATTATAATTATTTATTGCGCTGGGACAGCATATAATCCGCATTTTTTTCTAAATATAGCACATCATGTTTGGGGTCGGGACGTTTTGTTCGTTGGACCCGAGAGCCCGCTTGCTGTCGCTGCAAAGACGCACAAACCGATTAATCGACGTGTCACGTGCTCAGCATGTTAGCATATCTATTCAACGAGCAATATAGAATGTTAGATTATAGTTACTCTCTGAAAAGTAAAAAGTGCAGATCAATTAGCTCAGAGTGAAGTTGTTGCTTCCAGTCTATCAACACAAGTATTTTTAAGGCTATAATTACTTACGCCCGTAATACATATTACAGTAAGCAAGTCGATCACTTGACTCTTGTGTATCTTCTATCGAGGTCGCATAACTTCGTATTCCAAAAGTTGTGACAACTATTACTCACAATATATCAGAATACTACTTAGAACGTTTCAGAACTCGTAAATACTTGCAGTTAGACACTTCCAGTGCTTAGGATATGAGGGGCGGCGACGTGATATTAGCTGAGTTATCGTTATTGGCAGGACGAGGGGCTACACCAGGTAAATTTATGATTCTAATAACTTAGAATACGACACGTTTGTTCGAACAATCACACACAGATATACTCACACGCATATTGTGACACCTAGCAAGGGTTTCAATTGTTTATTAGTTAACGTATATGTACATACTAGATATTGTGTGTGTGACCGTGATATACACTGTATGTAAATAATATTATCATCAGGTCCCTTATAGCTTGTTTCATGTAGCAACAACAACTGGGAGTGCCACACTTGTACATGGCGATGGGTCTATTACTATTTATTTACGTGATGTCACTGTCATCCCTCTAACACTACCCACAGCGAGTCTTTTCTGCGTCACTCGACCACAGTGCGACACGATCACGATTAATTGTCATTATGATCAGCACGAGCGGCGGGAGGTGTCGCTCGGGGGTGGGGCGGGGTTGACGCTGACGTCAATTATTTTTTCATTAGCGCCACGCGTCCATCATTGTCTCGGTTAGGCGCGTCATTACAGCGGAAGGCTTCACGGAAGGCCGAAACACGTCACTGCGGCTGCACACCGACACTAATTACTAATTAAGAAGGAGACTCACCAACAAGTTCAACTGAGGAGCACCGACCATCTCTTCCTCGATTCTAAATTTAACAAAACATAAGGATAAACTTTTAAGTTCACGCCGCACTCATTAGCTAAATTGTGAACAAACAAGTCATGTAAGAATTTAATTATGGTTGTCATAAACTGTAAGGCACATTAAAATAAGGACAGAAATAGAAGAGTATTATACTAACTACTAATTTAAAAAATAATGTTATACTTTTTATACTTTTTTTATTATGAATAAAATAAAAAAGTACCATGTTTCTAATTTACAGAGAAATAGGATACAAATGAATTGAATTGGATTAAAAAATTATATGACTAATTATCACATGTCACAAGTATAACTGTACAGTTGTACACCTAACGGGCACGAAAGACTACATTGTAGCTTGCCGACAGAAATTACATACACGACGCACAAATGTTACATATTTTACCTACGTACTACTGGAGTTCTACTGGAAATGAGCCTGTAAACGTAAAACAACTGTACAAAACACTCTACCTACCTACTTTGTCCTGCTTGTTGATGTCAAACTGCATCCATCCATTCATCCTCTCAATGTATTTATTTAAATTTGAATCTCGTGCGCGTTGCACGTGTTGTGGTTTGTGGTAAAGGGAAAGTATTTCCGAGCGGATGTGACGCACTCCAACTGAACTTGGCACCGAAACTGATCACAGTGATGTCAAGCTCGCACCGCCATCGCGCCACCGGTCTGAGGGGGTATATATAATAATATCCTTTATCAGCCACCGACAAAGATTTTACAATATGCATAGAGATACATTACCTCTCGCTCGAAATATTCACTGACGGCCTATCCAAAGTCAATACTCGAAAGAATGAAGTTTTCTAGAGTATTCTTCATACTGATATCGAGTAGGTATATTAGCGTCAAGTGGCATACCCTGTTCTCGCGAGCACTTGTGGTAGGATTAGAACTAACTTTGGAACTTTCACGTACCATGATAATATAATTATGTTAACGGGAATAAACGCGATCACGTATTTAAAAGGTATTAAATATATTGACTATTGGCTGTAAACTGCCACCACCAAACTGAAGTCATACTAACTTCTGAAAGAAGACAAATCATGACATATTAATCATAAACTTAATAAGTTTATGATATATGTGTGTCGCCATATGTGTATAACTAGTCGCCTTGTACGTAATATATATAACAGATAAATATATGATAAACAAAATTTTAGATAAAAAAGTTAGTAGTTCCGTAAGCAAAAAAAACGTGTACGTAGACAGTACGTCCATCTCGGGGATAAATTCGTGTGCCCGTCTTTTCCGAAGACAAACTTAACATTGCAGTCCTAAAAATACTCTCCCACACATCGATTTATGACAAACTCAACTTTCCAACCGCAAAATATAAGTTTGTAATCATAAAAACTATTGTTTTTATGTGAAATTAACGACTTTCGGATTTTTTCCTTAACTTATGCTCTCGGACCATACTCCTAACCAAATTTCATGATTCTAGGTCAATGGAAAGTACCCTATAGGTTATGATTTACCTGCGAAATGTTCAAAATGTGTTGGGTGAGTAATTTTCCACTCGATTGTACCGTGCGCGAGATGGCGTTGCGCCAACTTCAGGCCGGCCAATAAGTGTGGAGAGTCCTGTCCTTGATAGATCTATACGCTAGGTCCACAACACATGCGGGCTGACGTTGTTAACCCACACCTCAAATGATATTCAATTTTCCAATGTGAAATTCGTTTGTCGAAGTTTTTTGAAGTGAAAACTTCTTTAGCGGCGTTGTTCAATTTTTGGGATGGGTAAAAAAGGTTAAACTCGCGTCAGGACACGTGACCCTGATCGAAAGTGTGTCCGAGTGTCATATGTTTAAAAAAATATTTTTATGACGAGATCGAAAATTCGTAAGACGGAGGCGAGTTTCTTATATTTACATGTACAGCGTCAGAGAGACATGGAGAGGGAGAGAGGAAGGGGGGGGGGAGAGGGAAAGAGAGTGAGAGAGAGACTCCAGTGAGAGAGAGAGAGAGAGATTCCAGTGAATTGTTAACTCCAGTCGTGCGTCAAAGCTGACACACTTTTTTTTTTAAATGTAAACTTCTTTAAAGGTATAATTAATCATTTTATTATTTGGCGCCGACTCAAAATAAGATTTTAAAAATTTGATAGTTTATCTGAATAAGCTCAATACTCGAGACTTAAAAGGTTTATTTATTTTTTGCTTTTTAGTTCTTTTCGTCGGTTTGATTTTTTGTTAAAAAGATTTTTAACTTATGATTTTTTCCCATCATCAGCTCAGTTTCATGATGTGATGATTTCTAAACGCAAATACCTGATTAGGTTATGAAAGTAAACAGAAACACTATTCGTTCCTACAATTTTCGAGGGTTTCTCTCAATTTTATCAGGATCCCATCATCAGATCCTGACTTCCTTGATATGGAACCACCTTTGAGGTATACCCTATCTAACAAAAAAAGAATCATCGAAATCGGTTCATAAATAACGGCATGAGGGCTGAACAAACATAAAAAAATATATATATATGTATACGGTCGAATTGAGAACCTCCTTTTTTTCGTCGGTTAAAAATGCATATCGCGATCCTAAAAGTCTTGGCTCGTCACACGAGATTATTTCGAATGAAAAGTTAGACATGCTCTTAATTATCACAAGAATTGTCTAAATAGCATCAGCAGGCCTAGACAAGTGGCTCTTCATTTTCTATAACGACAGTAGAATAGAAAAGTGAATTTATCGGATTGACATAAGCCAAAGAAATGTCACGTGAATAAGCGAAAAGAACTTTGAAACGGTAGACAAGTGACACTTTTTACAAACGTTTTCGGTACAAAGCGATCGCTACTGAGCGAACGTCAACACCTTGTAGATAAAAATCTTTTTAACAAAAAATTAAACCGACGAAAGAACTAAAAAGCAATAAATAAATAAGTAAGTACTCAAGTCTTGAGCTTATTTACATAAACTATCAAATTTTATATAAACTTATTTTTAGTCGGCGCCAAACAACAAACTAATTAATTATCTAAATTTTATATGTACCTACGTAGAAATGGACATGGCTAAACGTAGGTAATTGATCATTTTATTATTGATATTGATTTATTATGAGGGGTCTCTAGAGTGACTTTTTACAGTTTCGTGCGAAAAATATTATGTGATTATGTAGTTTACTGAGATTTGGATCGACCCTCTCCCCCTCTAAAGCCTTACGTAATTAATGGACGCCCCCTTAAATAATACGCGCTAAACACATTGACGTATGTGGAACAAACCATAGACAACAATCTGCTTTTTAGAGACAGGTTGAATATAATTAGTAGTGTTCGCTACATCAAAGTAGTACACTTGTCTACCAATCTATTTTCGTTTTCGTGAGGGCGTCAACGTTTTTTAGAAATGGGAACGCTAAGAAACATTTGACACTTGTCTAAGCCTGCAGCATCGCCTAGATGTTATTTGAAAACAATTGAGTAAGGACACCTCCACAGCGCGAACATCGTGTTATTTGTGAACGTCTGAGTACCGAAACTCCACAGGAAGACGAACATCGATTTGGCGCTATTCGTGAATCTTAGTATAAAATCGCCTTTTTTTCTTTCTCCATTGCAGCTACTTCAGTTCCGCAAAATACCAACTTGCTGCCAGTGACGTAACTATACCATCTGAATCACAGTGGCCCGAGGCTAATTCATCGGATTTTTGTGGCCGTTATTTTCTTACGAATGTGATAAAAACCTTGATCATTCATGTACATAACTCCAGTATTTTATTAGGTTTATTAAATTAGATAACTAATATTTAATATACAGAAAAAATAAGTATTTTTTAAAACATTTTGTAATTAGTGCCTCCTGTGTTCAGGGCCTTTGGTGTCCGGGAGCCCCCTCTTCTACAAGCCGGCGGTCCGCCTGGGCGGGGGCAAGCCGACTGTCGGCCGGCACTCGCTCGGCTGCGTCGCTTATTGCTTTACAGAAGTTTCAACGGCATTATTTGTTTTAATTTTATATTTTTTGTTCGCAATATTTGCACAATTTTATTCACCGCGCCTGAGCAGAGCCGAGTCTTTAAACTGATTTAATAATACATTGTTTTTACCTTTGAACGAGCTGAGCAGAGCTGTTTCCGTTGGAGAATCTTAACTTAACAATGTGCTATCTTAGTAAGCGCAGTATGGTATTTGGGCAATATTCTTGATTTAATTACGTATAATTATAATATTCTATCAATCGATTATATATTTTAATAAAATTTTAATTCTAAATATAATAGAAAAGAAAGCTAAATATAAAGAAAAAAAATAACTTCTTTTGCTAGCACAGAAATATCTTTTACCCATAGTACAGTTCAGTTGTCCGGTCAACCGAACTACGGAAAATATTTATTTGCCGTGGATATATGGTCCTAAGCTCAGCATAGTAGCATACATACAGCATAGTGCGTAGTGACTACTTAGTAATTTGTGGCATAGTGCCGCTTTATGTAAGACATGAAGTGGCGCTTATGTTCTGCTGCGGCCAAAGCGAAGTATGTGAGTTATTAGCAACCATTCTCAGGAATGTGAAAGAATTTCTAAGTAACGTAAAAGCATTACACAATTCCTTAGTTCTCAGTGAACTAAAATCCACCGCTTGCGTCTGGTAGCCACCTGTCCTTTTACCAGAGAAGGTTTACAAAACTTTCCTGAGATCTTTATATAAAAGGGAAAACGGATACTATCCTTTCATGTACCGTACTTCATACCTCCGGGGTGGGCGAGGTACGCTCTCTTGAAATCAAAAATCCAGACTGACTTGTTTGCTGATGGATGGCGGATTATAATGTCAGTATGTCTGGTGTACTGCGTGTAACAGGTAGTTGTTTATGTTGTATGAAGTTGTTGTATAGTATAGTTGATTTTGTATTAACGTTTCTCTTGTAATTAGTAGATATATAATTTATCTTTTATTTTACTTTTTTCTAAAGAATAAAGACCATTTTCTTACAAATAAATAATAACAACGAATTAACATAATGTCACAAGGACATGTACAGTTGTACACTCCAATAGAAATATCCCGTAACAAGCAACGCTTAAATTTCGTTAAAACTCAGGAGTTCACTGTAAAGTTTAACTGACACGTGGTAAATACCATTACATATATGCCAAGGCATAAGTTTTGTTTGAAAGTTTTTCATACTTGTACTTTGTTTATATACAAATACCGGCCTCAACATACACATAAGTTTGCAAACTACTTCTACTTTGTTTTTATCGTCGACATATAAAAGACGACCTATGACTTTGTTTTTTCCAGATTAACCAGGAAACCATTGATTGTAGCTTAATTATTTAACTCATGTTAAACCTTATTTCCTCTACCACTGAAGGTTCAAAAGTCGTCTGCCGAAACAATGGTGATGGTATCGTATCGTAGTACCGACTTCAAAAAAGGAGGAGGTTCTATGTTCCACTATTTTATAGCGTCGGTAGCGTAATGGCTAAGGCGCCGGACTTGCGATCAAGTGGTTGCGGGTTCGAAACCCACCCAGTGCACTACCGTCGTCAACCCACTCCTAACACAAGCGTTAAGCTTGGCTGGAGGGGTTAACGAGATTATTAGTAATGTGTGACCCACGTTACTAGTAATCTTTTAAAAAATATATATATATATATATTATTTTTTGTATGTTCACCGATTACTTTAAAACGTCTGGACCGATTTGGAAAATTCTTATTTTGTTTGAAAGGGTATACTTCCCAGGTGGTCCCATGGGCATCAGGTCAGGATCTGGTGATGGGATTCTGAAGAAATCGAGTGAACTCCTCAAATTTTATAGACACGCTTGAAGTCGGTGATACTTTTTTAAAAGATAAATTATTCGGACCACTCATTTCCATATTGCACATCAAAGTTGGACCAGTATTCCACATTTATCTGTAGTTGGCTGCGCGTAGCAACACTAGAGCAATGCCCACCATTGCCTGGTTGTTTCCAACTTTAAATTAATTAACTTTAATGTAAGTCAAATTATAGACTTTGAGGAGCCGAGGGGCACAAAGACAGTCAAACGACGTCTGTGATTTATGTGTACCAATCACAGGAATTGATATGTTCACTTAATTTCAACTTAA
Organism: Euplagia quadripunctaria; assembly: GCA_963859945.1. NCBI lineage: Eukaryota > Metazoa > Arthropoda > Insecta > Lepidoptera > Erebidae > Euplagia > Euplagia quadripunctaria. Next base: position 66,248 of record OY982560.1, on the reverse strand, counting down.
TCGGTTCAGTACATTTGGAGGAAATTGGTTGCGACGACGAACAGACAGACACACGAGAGATCCTAAAAGGGTTCCGTTTTTTCATTCGGATGTACGGAACCCTGTAAACTGCTAATGAGAGCATTTAAACAGGGTGGATGTTGTTTGTTCTTAGTCATGCCAATATTGCCCAAAGATTCCTCGCAAATGCCATCGGTAAGAGACGAACAGGCGGCGAACGACGCGTCGCGCGAATATGCGAGGAGCCCCAATGTCGATGTCGCACAAACGAGGCGCTAAACTTTTACAGATCCGCGTTATGGGACATTATTCACGGCCAATAAACAGTAATGGTCCAGTATATCATTATACAATGGCCCGGCAAGCGTATGTGTGCTGGGCCATAGTGGCCCTCCGGAACTGATCGTATGTCATCAGACAGGCGCGCGCAGTACTGACCTTTACAAGGTTTTTGTTGTACATTGAATTCGTAATGTGGCATATACTCGCACATATATTCCTCAAAGCTGAATGCAGCATGTTTTTCAAAGAATTGGTGGGTAATCGCAAAACACAGCGCATGAATGTCTATTTCAGGTTATACTAGTCCAATCCGTAAATGTTCTTTACTTTAGATATGAAGAATATTTATGGAGGCAGGTTATAGCCTATAAAATTGTAGCTACGTCCACAGGAGCAGTGACCATAAACGCGTGTAAAACTTCGGGAACGGCTCGTATAAGTACATTGTACATACGTAACAATATATACCTAGTAAAGCTGTTGTAGAGCCGTTAAAATGTAGACCTTTGTGCACTTCTTCCACTTACAAACTTTAAGTAGTCCATATTTCACATTTCTAAGTGCGCGAAATTTGCTTCACGTATTAATTAATAAATAGAAGATTACGACTATTGCTTACTTATTGACAGTGTGGGGCAGAATGCCAAAGGCGTGACAGTTCTTTCTCTGGCTGGAGTTATAGGTATGTATTGTTTGGGTACAGATTACTATTATATCTACCTATTGATATTACATTGAGCCGATATCTAATGTAGTATCAATAAAACTTTACGATGAGTTATAGCACACTCCAAGGCTATGCATAGCTAACATTTCTTTCATTCCATCAGATTGTCATGAAGTTATCTCCTCTGCATTGGCTGATATTGGATCTGCCGGTAAAGTGACAGCTCACTCATTGATACTATTGCCCTCTGCTCTTGAAATAGTATAATTTAAATGTACACAGCGTTATTTACAATAATGTTCAAAACGGTTCGCCGGTTTAACGTTAATAACTTACTTCTTAACGGAGAAAAGACTAAATGTGTCCGGTTAACTATTCACTAGTTCACGTTAAACAGGTGGAAACCACTATAATGGTTAAAGAAGACGAGTTGGAACTAGTGGATACCACGAAATTCTTAGGAATTACTTATCTTGATTCTAAGCTTCAATAGGGCTCACAGTATTATATTAATACGTGAAGAGAATTCTTCCTACCACTTTTTAAGAAAATTTCTCAAACGTAGTAACGTGAATTTTGGAATATTTACAGATTATATATAGAAGAAGTGCAGAAAGATAAAACTTTTAAACAACATTTGCTACAATATAATGACAGGTCAAGTAATATTGGGAAATGAAATAAACCCTGTTCGAAATTCAACCATCACGCGATCTCTAGTATTTATAAATTATCGAATAGACTCAGCTCTGCAGTATACGCAATTAGAAAAATTCGTGAACTGACCGATGTCGAAACAGCCAGATTAGTCTATTTTAGTTATTTTTATAGCACAATGTCATAGTGTACTGCAGAAGCGAGATATCCGAGCAGTTTTTAAGTCAGGATTCATAACTTTGCAACTGTGATTCTAATAGGTACATTTGTTATTTTCCATCTCTTATGTTTTTCTTTTCTTCCTTTTTAGGGTTCCGTTCCTCAAAAGGAAAAAACGAACCCTTATAGGATCACTTTGTTGTACGTTTGTCTGTCTTTTAAGACCCTTTTTCTCAGAAATCCGTGGACGCATGAAATTGAAATTAATACGAAATACTTATGTCTGTCAAAACAATCAGGCTTCTAAGTCAACATGATCAAAAGTTACGACCATTTAAGCCTTGAAATTGACCAAATTTCAACATTGCGCAGGTAAGCCCTTCCCTCTTCCCTCCTCTACCACTCTTTCCCCTTCCCCTACTCCCACCTTAAAGGCTGGCAACGCACTTGTGACTCTTGAGTTGCAGGTGTCCGGTGGCGGGAGTCATTTACCATCAGGTGACTCTCTATTCTATAAAAAAAATTTGAACATTTTGCAGGTAAATCAAATCAAAACCTATAGGGTACTTCCCATTCACCTAGAATCATGACATTTGGTTAGCAGTAAGGTCTGACAGCACATGTTCCTTGGAGGTGTGGCTGTCACCTGCTACGCCGACGACACACTTGTGACGGCGCGAGCACGAACAAATCGCGAAGCAACCATAAAATCCACGGCCGGGGTCGTTCAAGTCTGAAAGGATTATGTATGTTTGTTAGAATTAAGGTACCTTTGTGGCAGAGAAAAATAAACGTTATTATTATTATTCTCTTCATTTATTTCATACACATATAAATTACATTATTAAATACACTTACAAAAAAAAAAACAAAATATATTTAAAAATATAAAAAATAGTATCCCACCGGTATCGGGTACAGGGACCAACTTACCGGTGGTTAGGGTTCCAGAGACAGAAACCTCCTCACTATGCGTGCCGTATCGAGGAGGACTGCCTTCTGCATTAGGCTCTTAATCCAGCTGCCTAACGTGAGCCTCTGAAGGTGTTGGTTGAGGCTCTTAGCAATTAATCCATGGGCCGAAATGACTATCGGCACAATGATTACTGAATCCACATTCCACATGTCGACAACCTCGTGGGATAGGTCCAAATATTTTATTTTATTATTATTCCTCTTTATTCAACTTAATACTTACAAATTACATTTTTAAATATCTAAAATACAATATATATAATTATATTTAAAAATATAAAAAATAGTAGACCACCGACATCGGATACAGGGACCAAGATACCGATGGTTATGGCCCCAAAGATAGGAACCTCCTCACTATACGAGCCGTATCGAGAACTGCCTTCTGCATCAGTCCCTTAAGGTGTTGATCGAGGCTTTTGGCTATCAATCCATGAGCAGATATGACGGTCGGAACAATGATCGCCGAATCGACATTCCACATATCGACAATCTCGTGAATTACTCAGCGTGGACGCAACAGCGGTACGACCTCGTGACAGCTAGTGGTGTGGGTAGCCTCTCGCTAGAGACCATGGTACTGTCCATGGTCCAAAGTGCGAGGAGGTGATGTTGGCCAAAGAGGCAGCGAAACGGGAACGGGAGAGGACTCTCCCATCCCGCAGAAGACGCACTAGGCGTCGGAGAGTGCTAAATGATCTCCGCCCTCCATGAGCACTGGCCTGGGTGTAGCGGGTCGGGCTGACCGTTACCCCAGCAGAAGCATGCCTGAGACGGTGGGTTCCACGCGCGCCTCTCTCATGTGAAGGGGGGGTTGTGCGTGGTTTTAGTCGGTTCGAGTCCGACATACCACTTCAATCTCGGTGAGGTGATGACCCGTGGGAGTTTCCACACGATAAATCAGAAAATCGTTAATTTGTTGTTATATCACATAAAAACAATAGTTTTTATGATTACAAACTTATATTTTGCGGTTTGAAAGTTTAGACACTTTGTCGTCAATCGATGTATGAGAGAGAATGTTAACAACTGCGAAACTAAGTTTGTCTTTCGGCAAAGACTGGCATACATCTTCGATAATTGATGCCCGAGATGGACGTACTATCTTCATACCTTTGTTTGCTTACGGAACCCTCGGTGCGCGAGTCAGACTCGCACTTGTTTTAAATAGTTTTTCTTATTTTTCAATTTGCCTATTTTTATACCCTAATTTTAGTTTATTCATAATATATAATAACGCACAACAAAATAATATTGTTAAAGCTATCTGGTGATTTAAAAGAGCGTAGGTAGTGAGTTTGTTTGCCTGATTTCTTCTCACAATGCTCAACCAATTGGAAACGCGGGGTTATAGATCAACACAAGCAAATAATGTTGCAGTGACTGTGTGTTTCTATAATTTTTAATTGAATATATATTGAGCAATTTTATGAAATAACAATGTTGAATTTGAATTTGAAAATTTTAATTTCTTCAAAAGATTTATTCGGGAATTGCGCTATGAATGAAAATTCTGACGCTGTGCCGAATAGTTATGTTAAAATATCCTAACCAATTATCCTCGGCCCACTGAGCATATTCGCCCAAACTCGTCAAAGGTCTCCCTTTTGTACTTTTCTCTGGTCGTATCGTTCTATCTGAAACAGCAATTCCTAGTTCGCTACGACGTCGATAAAAGAACGAATGAATTAGAAGCCGATTAACAGTATAAAGAAGTAACGCGGGTAAACGAAGATAGACAAGAAATGTATGTAGTTAATCAATATCACCTTCTGTAGCCGAGTTAACCTAGCTGTTTTATGGTCAAAAATGGACATTTCGATTACCACGCATTTTTATTTTTGGATAAATAGTAAAAAATGCACTGATTAAAAAATTCGATACCCGCAGTCTGGACAAGTACATCTGATTTCCAGTACATTTTTTGTCATATGTGACCAAAGTGCTTTTGTTTAACAGCAAATGAAGGTTACAGGTTACAGTTAAGAAAGGGAGAAAACTTTTTAAATTATTAACCTACATTTTATTTTTGAGCCTTAATTGCAAAATGCGCCATTTATTTCTAAACTATCTAAACTGGTCGGAGTAGCTTAGGAAACTTTTTAGTATTATTACAAGCTACAATTACAGAGAGTTTGAGACTTCTACGTACGTTCCTTTCAAAATAAATAAACATTTATTTGCCAAAAAAAAACATTTGCCAAAAATTGTTTACAGCTCTTCTCATAATAATCATAATTGAACATATTGCAAGATATACTTTACATTATTAAAAGCACCTATTACATTATTAGAACACAACTTACGAGTAAGAAGAACCTGTTGATGTCAGGTTTTACAAAGGCTTCCTACACTAGGTTTGGCCTGTCACGTAGGAAGACTTAAAATTATTGATTACCACTAATATTCACAGTATTCGAACAACAAATTTTAAAATATAATCATAATAAACATGAAAAATCAAATAATACGAAACAGAATGGAAGTAGGCGATATGAGGCGAATAATTGAGTAGAATGAATGATAATTTCAGTTTAAATATACATTATATTATATTTTATATTATATTATATTATATAGAAAAACAAACAATTATTTAAAATCAGGTCAAAGATTTCAAAAAGCTCTCTGTATCGTCGTATGTCCAGGTAAGTAATTTTTTTCTTATAACTATTTTGGCCTCGCGCAGTGATGCATTGAATATCTGACAGATTTTATTCATTTTGTTGTAGAGGTAGGGTTTCATAAAAGCACAGAAACGCCTGGCAAAGGTAGTGTTTACCTTGGTAAGAGGAAGTTCGAAGACCCGTTTCGTGATCATGTCTTCATAGTCATTACACTTTAGTACAAGCTTATGTGTTATTAGTATGACTTTCATTACATACAGCTTTCTGACACTGAGCAACTGTGTTTCGCTAAATAATACGGTTGTCGAAAAACGGAAGGGCTTTCTCAGCAAGGTTTTCAACACAGCACGCTGCGCTCTCTCTAGACCGATCAGATGAGATGATGCTGAACCTCCCCACGCCGCAATGCAATACGTTAAAACCGATTCGCAGTGTACACAATCTTTAGCAAGCTCATCGGAGCCACGTCCCGTAATACTTTCATGATGTGAATGATCTTTCTGGCTCTTGCAGACGTAGCTACAATATGCTTGCGGAAGGTGAGCTTCTCATCCACAATAACCCCCAGATATTTAATTGACTTCGTTCGGCTAATACGCACACACTGACAGCCTGGGAAAATATCAGCACCGGGAGCAGCAGTACACGAGTGAGCTAGCTAAAATGATTAAATGTTAAGAAAAACGCCTTTTTTTACCTTTGCCCTTCATTTACTGTTAAAAAAAAGCACTTAGTGACTTTTAACAGATCTAATTTTGTAGGTAATTTAATGTAGAACAAAAAAGCTTTGAAAGCATATGCCAAAAACGTACTGGAAACGAGATATCACATGAAATGTAAAAAAAGTTTTTGTTTCATTAAAATGTTAAAAAAACAGGACAAGTGCCAGCCTGACTCGCGCATCGAGGGTTTCGTAAGCAAACAAACTTGTATACGTACATCTCGGGAATCAATTCTCGAAGACTTTTGCCCGTCTTTTTCGAAAGACAAACTCAACTTTGCGTTCGCGATGTAGGAGAAAGTCAACAATCCAACCGCAAAATATAAGTTTGTAATCATAAAAACTTTTTTATTACGTGATATAACACCAAATTAACGGCTTTCGGATTTTTTCCTTTACTTGTGCTATCAGACCCTTGCTTCTAACCAAATTTTATGATTCTAGGTAAATGGGAAGTACCCTATAGGTTGGATTTACCTGCGAAATGTTCAAATTTGTTAATCAACTTATGTTCAAATTTGTCAGCTTTAATAGTGTTTATGACTGCGATGATCCTAATGGTACTTTTAAAGAATTTCACGAATTGTTTCAACTTTTTTTTAATTTATGCTTTCCACTGAAAAAACTTAAAATACCAATTATTAAAAAACCATATTGGACAACTAAAGGAATCAAATTATGTAGCAAACGTAAAAGAGAAATGTTATGGTAGCTAAGATTGAAACCTAGCATAGAAAACAAACAAAAATTTAAAACATACACAAAACGATTAAAATCTATAATTTGCTTAACACAAAAAGCCCGGAATAATTCATTTATTAAAAATGCAGATAACAAGATCAAGGTAACATGGCAAGTGATTAACAAATCAAAATTAAATTCTATTAGAGAAAATATTAATAAAATCAATTTTAATAATAAACCTATAACGAATCCACAATAAATTTAATGAGTTTTATATTAACCAAGTCCAAGTGGTGGAAAACACTGCCAACCATAGCTCTCATCTGAAACATCTTGCAATCAATACATCTAGGTCAGTGTTTATGCCTGCAACCATTACCCAAGATATCTGTAAAATTATTAGTACGCTCAGAAACATTAACAGTGTAGGGTATGACAACATAACCACCAAGGTAGTCAAAAAAGTATCAGATGAAATATCACCTGTCCTTAGTTATATAACTAATTTATGCATCGAACATGGTACCTTCCCTAACAAGTTGAAAATATCTGTTACAAAACCTTTACATAAAAGATTGGACAAACACGATCCTAATAACTATCGTCAAATTGCTCTCATTACTATATTCTCGAAGATAATAGACAAAGTAATATACAATAACATCTACAATTTTTTAGAGACCAATAATCTTTTGGCAAAAGAACAATACGGGTTTAGGCAAAGTAAAAACATCAATGTTGCCATCTATGGTTTACCTGAAAGACTTATTACAAATATAGACACAAGAATTCCTATCGCTGCGTTGTTTATGGACCTCAGCAAAGCCTTTGATTATGTAGATTTTAATATTCTATTAGCTAAGCTCGAACGATATGGAATTAGAGGCAACGTCCTACAACTAATAAAATCATATTTAACGGACAGAAAAGAAATTACAAGTTTAACGAAAATTTGTCTTCATACCCTAGTGGAGAAAACATACATATCAAATCCGCTAAAAACAGTGTTTCGTGATCCACAGGGGAGTGTGTTGAGCCCGTTATTGTTCCTCGTCTATATAAATGACATGCCTAAAGTTATACATCATTCTATAACCTTATTCGCCGATGACAGCACGGCTGTATTTTCTGGACAAAATATTACAACACTGGAAAATAATATAAACGAAAGTCTTACCCTTTTAATAAACTGGTTAAATATAAATAACTTACGAATTAATCTAGATAAAACCTGTATAATGACATTCAAACAAAGAACAAAAGACATAAAACTTAACATTCAACACGAAAACAAAATCATTGAGGAAGTTAGTAGCACAAAATTTTTGGACCAAAATATGACCTGGCGACAGCATCCTGAACATTTAGCAAATAACATAACATCATTACGCTCAGCACAATCTAAGTAGGATTGCGAATAGAGACGCTGTACTCACTGCATATCATGCGTATGTATCGGCTACATTGCGCTACGGTATTGTATTTTGGGGAAATGCTCCAGACAGAGAGTTGGTTTTTAAAGTGCAGAAGAAATGTGTAAAAGCAGTCTGTCAAATACCAACTACTGCAAGCTGTAAACAATATTTCACTTCTCTAAAAATACTGATTCTTCTATCGATGCACATTTTTGACGTAGCAGTGTTCGTATATAAATACCCTAATTTGTTTCCTATGCTGAACAATAAACGAAACAAGTGCTTGGTACGTATTAAGCCACATAGTACAGCATTTTTCTCATAAAGTTTGTTAGGGATGGCTCCAAGAATTTTAACAAGTTACCGCAAGAAATCAAAACTGCAGACAGGTTAACAATACTCAAAAGAAAATTCATGATCTTTTTGGTGAAGAAAGCATACTATACGATAAATGAATATTCAACAGACACAGTTGCTTGCTTGTAAATCTGACATAATTGTATGAATTTGACATAATTATTGTAATTTATAATATCTGCACGCCTTTGCTAGAAATGGTGGAACTAATCAAATCAAATCATTTATTTGCATGAGACAGGTTTAGGGCTGGTATAGGGTACATAATAAATGCATAGGTGCGCTGTTTCATAACCTCAGAGAGGTGTGCAGATATTAAAAAAAGGAAAAATAAAGTAATTCACATGCAAAATAACATAACCAATTACACAATCAGATAAAATTCATTAATTACATACATTAGTCAAAGTCAGAGAAATTTATAATGTCAAATATTTAAATAGGTACATAAATGTTACATAGTCATGTCAATAAAATTTAATATAATTAAAATAATAAAATGAATAATAGATATAGGAACTTGTACTACAATTTATCTGACAAAAAATCTGCGACATTATAATTAATGATTAAACGAACTTACCTGTACGTGAAGTTCGATCATAATTATACGAAGGCTTCGTCCGAAGAGATTAGCATATATACACTTGTAGACTTTTAGAGCATGTCTTGAAATATTTTTGTAGGTTAGCTTGTAGCAATAAATATATTACAATTGCATGTATTTTTACATACTAATTAAGTTTATGAATAAGCCATAATGTAAGCAAAGTATGTTCATATCAATTTTATCACTAGTTAATACCGCGTACATTATGAAAATCAAATAATTAAATTTATTGCCAATTAAAAAGAAAATCTTTACCATTATTCACCCATAACTGCACGAGCAAATGCATAATTATTAGGGTTATTATTTATAGGCCTATTAAAGAAAAAGTATTGGAATTCACATTCCAGCCAGCAGTGTGACGTATGAAATCCACGCTAAGCCCTGTGCGTAGGGCAGCAGATGTGGAAGCGTGGCGAGCTCTATGGGTGCCGAACGCTGCCACATCCACGCCACTGTTTTGTAACATGCTGCGGCTACAAAGGTTCAAAGTGTGCGTAGACACACCGCCATAAGGTTTCCGCAATGCTATAAAAAGGTTTGTTACAGAACAGCGCAGAGGACGTGTCACAGCCAAGTAGCGTTAAGGCCGGGAAGCAATCAAGGCCGTGGAAATCCATTACGAGATGTTTTGATTAATTCCGTTATTTTGATTTTAATTATTGAAAAAGGAATCAATTCTACTGTTAGATATTTTTTGATAGTGTTTGAACAAGCTTTTATTAAAAAGACCTCCAACGACAAAGACACTATCGAACACTATCGAGATATCCCATGTGTCATATTTTGGTTGAGGGGGCCGTGAGCGAAAAATGCACTCACTTAAATAGTTTGTTAAAATTGTCGTATTTTTTTTTTTATATTGTAGGGGGCAAACGAGCAGACGGGTCACCTGATGGTAAGTTACTACCGTCGCCCATGGACACCTGCAACTCAAGAGTCACAAGTGCGTTGCCGGCCGTATAACTAATGTATTCACCTACTATTGGAGGTAATGTCGAACGACAGGAATTAAGCGTCCCGTAATGCGCTCCCTCGTTATATAGTATGAAGAAAATCAATAATTACTTGAATGGTGGCAATATAACAATCTATTTGTTGTTCTACACAATGTTAATACCATATTCTAATATAAACATCTTAGTGTTTCACTGTTTTCGAAAGGATTATATTACAAATATTTTTATAAGGCAAATTATGGGTTCCCTTTTACTTAGTGCAGACCGGATAATATTGCTGCTATCGGGTAATTTCAAGGAACAATCAAATTTAATTTTAAGAGACTTTTAAATATGGTACCAAGGCTGTGTTAGCCATAGCCGAACAAACACGATTCCTCGTGCACACTTAAATTATATATTGGAGAATTATCGAAAAAAGGGGGGAAGGCATAAAAATAAAAGGAGTTTCAATTAACAGTAAATGCATTAACAGCATATAATGCCAGGATGCCAAGATTTGTTGTTAATCTTCTTCCAAGAAGATCTAAAATGCTTTTATAATATTCTGAAACCCCTCTTTCGATAATTCCCATTCTATGTCTGGATGTGTGCGCCTTAATTTAGCTTCTGCATCTTTATTTTCAGCTGAAGGTATTTATGAGGTGAAAACATGCATGTTAAATCGTTTACATCATTGGAATAAATTTTTAGTAACCATCGTTAATCGTGGATACTATATACCTGTTGGTCTAATTGTTAGTAAACAAGACCACCGAGCCAGAGGTCGTGGGTTCGATTCCCACCCAGGACAAATAATTGTGTGATAAGCACGACCACTTGTTTTTTCTGGACTGCACAAACCACAGCTCTCTTCTCACCTCGTACAGCAGACCACCCCGAATTTGAGGCATCTGAGAATATCTCAAGGTGATAGCTGCCCAGGCCAATTTGTTTTGAAGACTGGTTTATAGATCTTTACCACCATGATAAATCTGATTGTGTGTATTTTTTTTTTGTTATAATAATTTGAAATTAAATTAAAGGCTGTCTAAAAATTTTTAAATGTTTAGTTTCAATGAACTGTTTTAAGTTTTTTTTTAATTTTAATTTAATATAAATCTCAATTTTTCATTTGTGTTTGGTACCTTAAGAACAAAACTAGATAAAATTGCTCTTCACAAGGTGCAAGTTCATTGAAAACAATGTCAGTTAAATTTTTCTAAACTTGAATAAACTTCAGTTGGTGTTGGACGTGGTTGAGAAAGCGATTTTATATCCCTTAAAGCAAGACAGTATGATATGATCTTGTGTAGTTAACGACCAAACTTATTAATAATTATTAAGACCAAAATAATTATCAAGTCTACCAGCGTACTGTACCGGACGTCGAGTAGTAGTCGAGTAAAGACTATCACTATTTTGGCATTAATTAATCAATCGCGCCGCATCCATGAGGAGCCGCAAAAAATGTGCATCTTTAAGCTTGAAGAATAAGACTAGTGTAATCGCTTGGTTAAGACTTGAGATCGCCGCCGATGTTACCTTCTGCTTTATTTCAATAGCCTTGTCTCTCTTACTAAAAGAGCTATTGGATAAAGCAGTAGTGTAGTGGACCGATCAACTTGCAATTATTAGGTGTATTTTCAATCCATAATGGTTTTGTCATCAACTGGGTCGACAATCTGGGATCGACGTGAATTGATCGAGTTAAGAAACAGACCTTTGTACTGTCCACAGAACTCAAAGAATATTACTTGATCAAGAATGATCGTAAAAAGTGAAGAGATAACCCTGGTAGTTATCCACAACACTGTAGGTGGTAAGAAACAGTACCAAAAAATTGTCCACAATACCGTTTTGCAATATTCGTTTTAAATATGAAAAATATTCTTTTGAATAATTTCATAAAACAGAATTCATAATTATATAAATCATGAATGATTGTCAAAAGTGAAGCAATAACCCTGGTAGTTTAGTTATCCACAACACTATAGGTGGTAAGAAACAGCCCCAAAAACTGTCCACAATACCGTTTTGCAATATTCGTTTTAAATATGAAAAATATTCTTTTGAATAATTTCATAAAACAGAGTTCATAATTATATAAATCATTAATGATAGTCAAAAGTGAAGAGATAACCCTGGTAGTTATCCACAACACTATGTGGTAAGAAACAGTACCAAAAACTGTCCACAAAACCGTTTTGCAATATTCGTTTTAAATATGAAAAATATTCTTTTGAATAATTTTATAAAACAGAATTTATAATTAAATAAATCATGAATGATAGTCAAAAGTGAAGAGATAACCCTGGTAGTTATCCACAACACTATGTGGTAAGAAACAGCTCCAAAAACTGTCCACAAAACCGTTTTGCAATATTCGTTTTAAATATGAAAAATATTCTTTTGAATAATTTTATAAAACAGAATTTATAATTAAATAAATCATGAATGATAGTCAAAAGTGAAGAGATAACCCTGGTAGTTATCCACAACACTATGTGGTAAGAAACAGCTCCAAAAACTGTCCACAAAACCGTTTTGCAATATTCGTTTTAAATATGAAAAATATTCTTTTGAATAATTTTATAAAACAGAATTTATAATTAAATAAATCATGAATGATAGTCAAAAGTGAAGAGATAACCCTGGTAGTTATCCACAACACTATGTGGTAAGAAACAGCTCCAAAAACTGTCCACAAAACCGTTTTGCAATATTCGTTTTAAATATGAAAAATATTCTTTTGAATAATTTTATAAAACAGAATTTATAATTAAATAAATCATGAATGATAGTCAAAAGTGAAGAGATAACCCTGGTAGTTATCCACAACACTATGTGGTAAGAAACAGCTCCAAAAACTGTCCACAAAACCGTTTTGCAATATTCGTTTTAAATATGAAAAATATTCTTTTGAATAATTTTATAAAACAGAATTTATAATTAAATAAATCATGAATGATTGTCAAAAGTGAAGAGATAACCCTGGTAGTTATCCACAACACTATGTGGTAAGAAACAGCCCCAAAAACTGTCCACAATACAGTTTTGCAATATTAGTTTTAAATATGAAAAATATTCTTTTGAAGACTGTCATTAAACAGAATTTGTAATTATATAAATCATGAATGATTGTCAAAAGTGAAGAGATAACCCTGGTAGTTATCCACAACACTGTAAGTGGTAAGAAACAGCCCAAAAAAAAACTATCCACAATACCGTTGTTTTGCAATATTCGTTTTAAATATGAAAAATATTCTTTTGAATAATTTTATAAAACAGAATTTATAATTAAATAAATCATGAATGATTGTCAAAAGTGAAGAGATAACCCTGGTAGTTATCCACAACACTATGTGGTAAGAAACAGCCCCAAAAACTGTCCACAATACAGTTTTGCAATATTAGTTTTAAATATGAAAAATATTCTTTTGAAGACTGTCATTAAACAGAATTTGTAATTATATAAATCATGAATGATTGTCAAAAGTGAAGAGATAACCCTGGTAGTTATCCACAACACTGTAAGTGGTAAGAAACAGCCCAAAAAAAAACTATCCACAATACCGTTGTTTTGCAATATTCGTTTTAAATATGAAAAATATTCTTTTGAATAATTTCATAAAACAGAATTTATAATTATATAAATCATGAATGATTGTCAAAAGTGAAGAGATAACCCTGGTAGTTATCCACAACACTATATGTGGTAAGAAACTGCCCCAAAAACTGTCCACAATACCGTTTTGCAATATTCGTTTTAAATATGAAAAATATTCTTTTGAATAATTGCATAAAACAAAATTTATAATTATATAAATCATGAATAATCATCAAAAGTGCAGAGATAACCCTGGTAGTTATCCACAACACAATATAGGTAGTAAGAGATAGCCCCACAAAAAACTGTACACAACATAGTTTGCAACATTCGTTTTAAATATAAAAATATGCTTTTGAATATAAAACAGAATTTATAAATAATGACGGTGAAAAGAAATAAAATGATTTTGGATTAGATCAAATAAAAGTCATTGCAAATCTGACGTTGACTGTCCATCGGATATGAGGTTAGGTACGACGCACGTAATTAAAAAACTAACGTGATTTACTACTCACTCTGTGTGGATAAACTAGACACAACTCGCACTCAACGACGACGACGTTGGCTACAGCGTTGTCTTCAATCTTCTTCGATTTATTGTATAATTTTTCATAATCCTTATCCATATTAGGTTTAGGAATTTTTCGTAACTTTAATATTTATACAATTAATTTAAATTACAAATTCATTCACGAAAAACACAAAGCGTGCGGAGTGGCCGAGCACTAAAACGCGAATAAACAGACAGACTGAGGCACGGACCAGCAAGGGGTGGAGTCCTCCTTTTTCTTTCTACCCTCTTTTTACTATGCCTCAATATAGTGCGAGAGTGGTGAACGCTACGCGTTACTACAAGTGTATATATGCTAATCTCAGAGGACGAAGCCAAGTATAATAGCATTTTTCGCTCAGCAGTTTCCTTAATTTTTGTTTAAAGCTATTCACATCAGACTCCTTAATATTTCTTGGCAACTTAATATAGTTTTAGGCGCCATGGCGAAAACACTATTAAGCATTAGAGTAGTATTTGTTTTACATATGTGTAGGCGACTTTTGTCTTTTTGCGTTCGGCTAAATGCGTCAGAAGCCAAAACAAATAGATTTGGATTAAGTTTAATAAATACAGCTACTTCGAATATATACAGAGAAGGTAATGTCAATAAATTATATTTTTTTTAAATAGGGCATGCAACTGTCAGTTGTTTTAAGAGAGAACATTGCTCTTAGACAGCGTTTCTGTGCCTTAAATATATGTTCTTTATGTACAGAGTTCCCCCAAAAAATTATACCAAACCTAAGAACCGAGGCTACTATACCATGGTATGCTGTTAGAAGTGCGTCGATATTAATTATTTGTGACAATTCATGGAGTGCATATGCTGACTTACTGACCCTCTTGCATAATTGTTCTATATGTGGTTTCCATGTTAATTTACTATCTATTATTACACCGAGAAACTTAGTGGAGCTTACTTCTTTTAACGATTGGCCATTAGCACAAATCTGTAGGTTTTTTATAGATGGAATACGCTGACTAAAATGCATAAGCATTGTCTTTCCTATATTAGCCCTTAAATTATTTACATCTAGCCAGTCAATAACAGAGCTCAATGCGTTATTTATATCAACAGCATAGGTATTCTTATTATCACATTTCACAGTAATTGTACTATCATCTGCAAATAGAGCTATTGGGTTCTTAGTTACCTTAGGTAGGTCATTTATGTATAATAAGAACAGCAAAAGGTCCTAACATGTTGCCCTGCTGCACGCCATATTGTGTTACATGTGTTTCAGATTAATACACTTCTTCTATTTTGGTCACAGCATTGATTCTAGTAATTTGAGTATATTGAGTACGATTTTAATATAGGATTCAATTAGGTCTAGTACATTGCCTCTTATACCATATGTATTTAATTTACTTAGTAAAGTAAGAAAATGACTACTAACCTATTATATTTTTAAGACCTTAATGTACATTACTATAATATTAACGATAATTTTAATTTTAATTCTAGCGTAATTTTAAGTGATTTATATAATCTCATTGTACGCCTAATCAGGCATGTTGGCCATATCTTTTAATTGCGTTGACTTAGAAGCTTGATTTTCTTACAGCTTCAAGGGACTACTAACATAAATATTTGATGTTAATTTCAAATTGACGCCTTTTCGGATTCCTGAGGAAAAGGGTCTTGAGAGACACACAGACAGATATAACAACAAATTAACGACTTTCGTATTTCTTCTTTTACTTGTGCTGTAAAACCTTGCTTCTTAGCAAATTTCATGATTCTAAGTCAATGGGAAGTACCCTATAGGTTTTGATATACCTACAAATTGAAATTTGATGAAATCTAAGGCTTAAGTGCCAGTTTCTTTTGATTGCGTTGACTTAGAAGCTTTATTTTTGTACAGCGTGCAGAGACTTATGTATATGGAATTAATTTCAACTTGATGCCTCCACGGGTTCCTGAGAAAAAGGTCTTGACAGGCGGATAGACGGACAACAAAGTGATCATATAAGGGTTCCTTTTTTTCTTTTTGAGGGATGGAACCCTAAAAATGACGCCTCACTTGTCCTGACTGCGGGTATCGAAATTCTTAATCTATATCAAAAAAATGCGTGGTAATCCAAAATGTAGTTATTTTAGTTCTTTGACTGGGCTAGTTAAGTTTCACCAACCAATTAATTACTTAAGCGTTTAAAAATGATTTATCTGACATATAAGGTGATCATAGACGAAGGGAAGCAGGACATTCGCTTGTATCGTGAGACAAAAGTTGGAAAGCACCTACGCGTAACGTGGCAGCGCTTAAGATCCAATAGCCTGTTATTCAACATCTAAAATTGAATCACTGGGTTACTTGCTATAAGTTACTTAATATAATTATAGTTTAAAAAACTAAAAAACACGCTTTTATAGAAAATTCAACTAAAAAAATTAAAAAAATTAATCGAATTATTGCATTGTCATTGTCATTGTCATCAGTCTTTGACACGTGTGCAAAATTTGAATGAAATCTGACCGTTTAAAGTGGGTCAAAATCGCGCCCAAAGGAGTCGGTTACAAACATACAAGTGAAGCTAATATAAAGCCTGTAATAAACGTATTTCATAGACTTGCGAATACACCGTATTTTATTGACTCGCGAAGTTAAAGGGACGTCCTTCCCTCGGTACTTCAGCAGTACGATTCAGTGAACGTATTGGCGTGCCATGGCTCCCATGTTTAGGTGTACCATCACCTCGCCCCTAAACCAGCTACCTTCTTACACTTTACTCCCCTTATTCCCTTATTCCACAATTTATAAACATAAACAAAAGATTTAAAAAACTTTAAACAATGACCAAGGCTCATTAGATTTTGGCTTTGTAAAATAGATATGAAAATTTGGACGCTCTTGTATATGCGTATACCATTTTTCAAGGCCTTAGCTGACAAACATTAGCCTCAGTAACGATTGAAAAAAAAAAGGTAATTTTATTTAATTTGGTTTAGATTGCAGAATCTTTGTGTGAATACTAATAGTTCTTATCTTTATGGATGGTTATATATTTATCAAATGAAAAACTTTGCTCTTGACAAGTGTGGAAGTTCTATTACTAACATGTATAATGTTAAATTATTTAAATGAAAAAAAAATTAAGCTAATGCGCATGGACTGCATCCTGAAATTATTATTTCATAGGACTTTTCGCGAATTCAACAAATAACTATAATACTTTCCGACTTACCCAAAACAATCTTTGTATGGTTCTCTTTAATGAACGAGGTGTAATTAATCTTAGGTCCTGGCTATTTCCACTTGGCTGGTCACGTATAGGCCGCGTTCCCTGTGCGGTGTGCCGTCCTACGCACGGTCTGCATTAATGATTTCAGCTTTAACTTTGCAACCCTTTTATTATTCATGAACAAGGTAATTAATTATCTGCGAGTATCTCTGAGCCACCTGTCGGCTAATTGGTGCGAAAAAGTGTCACATGAGTCGTTACCGTTGTCTGCCGTTCAAAGTAAGAAACCCGTAATTTAATATGCCTAATTATGGTTAGAAATAAATCAATCTATCAATCAATTAGCCTATTTTAGTCCACTGCTGGACATGGGCCTTTCTCAATGTGCGTCATAGTACCCGGTCCTCCGCCTTCCGCATCCAGTCCCTCCCAGCTTCCTTCCTCAGGTCGTCGGTCCATCTGGCTTGTTGCCGTCCTACCTTCCGTTTACCAATGCGCAGTCTCCAACTCCAACTCCAACGGCCATCGGTTCTTCGGCATACGTGGCCAGCCGATTGCCACTTAAGCGTGCTTATTCTGCGAGCTATGTCGGTAACTTTAGTTCTTTGTCGGATGACTTCATTTCAAATTTTATCCTACAAAGAGACTCCACGCATAGCTCGCTCCATGGCCCGCTGCACGACTTTTAGTTTATGGACTAGCCCCACCGTTAGTGTCCACGTCTCGGCACCGTAGGTCATTACAGGTAAGACGCACTGATCGAAGACCTTCGTTTTGAGGCATTGCGGTAAGGGTGATGAGAAGACAACCTAACTGGATTCTTCTGGTGACTTCTTTCTCGAAGTTGTTTCTACCGAGCTGGATAACCTGCCCAAGGTAGACATTGTAGTGCATGACGTAAATCGTGACGTAGGTTCTGACGTATAATATTCTAAAACGGAAGTTCATACATTCTTAAAATTCCTTTAAGTGAATAATATTGTGATGTCATACACTACGTAACATACTACGTATTATAAGCAAGTTTTGAGTTATATGTAAGCTCATGTATTCCATCAGAAAATATAGTTACAGTTATTCTACAGTTCTAACAAGAAGTGGTTTCATTTCAATTAGAGATAATCTCCACGTACTTTATGGCGACCCTGTGCCAGTCCTGGACAGTGAAATAAAACTATGTAATCAGACTAAAAAAGTGAAAAAAAAAATTTAAAAAGTAGAAAAAAAAGTATAGTGTTAAATGCATCAAATAGAATTATGAAGATAGTGAAAAACACCTATACCTATAGATATAAATAAATAATAGAAAATAATAATGGACATAGCATGGTTGTTGGCGAATAAAATGTAGGAGACAGCCGCTAATATAGCTTCTAGAATAGAAATAATAACCCAAATAGGGAAATCAAATACGTTAGAACAACATAACCTATCAGTACAGGGTGTTATGGACATAACCATCTGTCTAAGTGTTGCCGTGGCTGTTGTCATCGTAATAGTTATCGTTACGACAATTTTATTTTTATTTTATTTATTTGGGACAAAAAACAGTTACATGGTATATCTTACAAAAAAAGAAATATACATAGGTTTGGTTTGTTCAACATATAACCCACATCATTGTCCACGAGTTAACATTGGATTCAATTAAACTAAATAGGAGCGAGATGCGGACATTATCTCTGCATACATAATAAGAAATATATATATATACACACATACATATACATGTAGATATATATACATATGCACGTACACACACATATACATATACATACATGAACACAACTTTCAGCACAATTAAATACATATAATATATAGTTAAGCTTTCAAAATCAACTTCGATGACAATGGTTTTCAAGCAAAGCAATAGCATTGTTTTTGAATTTTAGGTAAGATTCAGCAAAAATATCAATTACGACAAACTGTGTGTTAAAATTATCTAGAAGACGACGGAGTGGTGCTCGTTCTCCGGCGTTCGTTCCACACTTTGTAGTATGGAACAAACGAGGCGCGCGAACCCCTCGCATGACCACCGTTCTAGGCACTACGGAACATAGTTTATTCGTGAGATTAATACAGCCTATTGTTGCATATTCCATGCAACATCATCGCCTTATGTAATTTACGCCTGGATTCGAGCGTTAATAGTTTATATTTCTGTAACAGTTCTACATATGGCATTCTTGAGTGAAAGCATTTATAATGCATGGTGCGTAAGAATTTTTTCTGTACCGTTTCTGTGCTCTGTGAGTATTTATTGTAGTAAGGACTCCAAATGGGAACAGCATACTCTAGTTGGAATCGAATTAAAGTTCTATATAAATGTAGGAAAGTAGAGGGTTTTTTGAAGTCGTTAGAAGATCTCATAACAAAACCGTACAAACGAAAGGCCTTGCTGATAATGTTCTCAATATGAATATCCAAGTGAAGTTTAGAATCTAGTGTTACGCCTAGGTCACGAACGGTTTTAACAATTTTTAATGGAACACTATCTAAAGGATAAGTAAAAGTATGAATATTAGATATTGTATTCTTGGTGAAAGTTATATGATTACATTTTGGGAGGCTTAGTTGCAACTTATTATCCTTGCAATATTGGGTAAGTCTGTTGAGATCGTCCTGGAGTAACCAGCAATCTTGTGTATTTCTACATGCCTTGTAAACTTTTATGTCATCCGTACATCAAAAAATTGGAATTGATAAAAGGATAAGGAATAATAGGGGCCCCAAAACTGAACCCTGGAACTCCAGACTTAGCAGCAGCACAGTCTGATTCAAAACCATTTACTGTAACGGTCTGAGTCCTATTATGTACATAAGAAGCAAGCCACCTGAGCAGACATTCAGGTATTTCATAAAGAATACTAACAAAAAGATGGACAGGAGAGCCCGTGGTCAAATTTTGGAGTTGCAGCGAGCCAGTGTTTAATAGTATCAACGCCAGTGAGTGTTTAGTGTCCGTGAAAATAAATAAATCTAAAAGTGAATAAAAAACCACACAGGTTCAACATATCGACTGGAAGTTATTTTATATTAAAAGTGTGGACTATAAGTATTGATTTACAATGATATGGGAAATGAAATTCAGGTATTTTATGACGAGTTAAAAGAAATCAGGACATATCTCAAACACAGGACCAAACACTCTTAAAACAGGACCAAGTAGGAGAAAAGGTGAAATTATTATTAAAAAATCCGAGGAAGCCAAAACTGTGTACAACGAATATAAAAAATTAATAAATATTTTGACAGAGCAAGTTAAGCAAGGGACATTAGAGGATAAAAAAGTAAAACAAAAAATTAATGAAATTAGCGGGAAACTTATTGAATTATTTAAAGAGATAATAGAATTGTGTAAAAAAACCATAAATATAGATGTATTCGAATTAAAAACCGTATTGGGCTTATTGCCACAAATGACGGATGAGGAGGCAAGTATTAAACAATTAATAGACAATATCGAATATTATGCGTCTACACTAAAAGAAACAGATTGTAATCAAAAGCTAATTAATTTTGTTCTTATAACGAGGTTGTCGCAGAGCGCAAAATTGAAATTAAATGAAGCTTATACAAGCGTAAAAGATTTGATACGGGACATGAAAAGTAACTTGGTAGCGAAAAAATCGGCTAATACGATACAAATAAAATTACAAAATTTAAAGCAAAATGAAAAATCAATTTCAGATTTTGGTCAGGAACTTTCACAATTATTTGTGAACCTCACTATATCGCAATCCAATGGCGATACTAATAGTTTTAAAATTTTTAAACCCCTTAATGAAAAAACGTATATACGTTTTATACGGTAATCGTTCTTCACGATTTTTTCAAAACAATTTTAGAGGTTACTATAGGCCAGGTTTTAATACAAACAGAGGTAATGATAGGAATATGAGTAGGAGTTTCAACAGATCGGGTCCTTTTGCGCAACCATGGCAAAACAGGACACCTAATAGAGGAGCCTATAGAGGGAATAATACCAGAGGAAATCGATCAGGTAGGTACAATACATATTATAATCAAGAAAGCAGACAACCGAAGTACGGATGTATGAAGAAAAACAACAAGAAGAATACGACGAACATAACGAATACAATGAGCAACAGGGACAAGATGAAAATATAGAGGTAAGCGAAAATTTGTTTTTTCGTTCCTAACTTTGTGCTATTTGGAGGCAACTCTATAACAATTTAAATAAAAATTAATGACAAATCAACGTCATGGCTATTAGATACAGGTGCTGCAATAAAACACAGTTTCATAAAAAATCTAAATATACCAATAATACGTAATAAGATGAGTATTCGAGGCATAGGCGGAAGTCTTACATCAATAGGTTTCACTACATTAAAACTCAATATTAATAACGAGATAATACAGCAGAAAGTTTACATTTTTGAATCATTACCATGTACAGCTACAGAAATTTTGGGTAACGATTTCTTAGAAAAATATAATGCGGAAATTAAACATAGAGATAAAACAGTTACAATACATACCGAAAATAATAAGAAAATAACCATAAATTGCGATAAAAATATATTCAAAAAATGTTTACGGTAGAAAAACGTTCAGAACCGATACATTACGTTTCAACAGATCAATTTTCAGACTGTATAATATGTTCAGAAGAAGTAAGTAAGGGAGTTTTTATTACTGGTGCTTTAGTTAGACCAGTCAATGGGAAAATTCCAGTGCAGATTTTAAACATAAACAGTGAGCCCGTAGAAATTCAAAATCTTAATCCAAAAGTACATCCCGTAGATTTCTATAACTGTTGTAATTTTGATAAAAATATAAATAAATTCAGAACGTGTTAAAAAATTATATAAACAATTACAATTAAAACATTAAAAGGTGAACAGCAGATTTGGTACCGCATACTTTTTTTCTTGTTTAGTTATAGAATTTGTACCAATTATTAAGGCAGCTAAGCCATTTATTTTCATGTAAGTGTATTATTTTTAGAAGATCGGATTAATTAATAATACCAATAAAAAGATTTGAATACTAGCAGTAGCAGTTATGTTTTTAGAAGTTGCCATATGTAAAATAACACAAATATCGAAATGTTAAATAATTGTTTAGACATAAAAATAACATTAAATATAATTAAACACTTATATATTTATACCTCAGAATGCATAATTGTTGCATAAAATCATAATAGTTAACGATTTAATGATAATGAAAATAAAATAAATGTTCTTACAAAAACAAAGTATTGTTTTATTTACCTACACTCAAAACTCCATCTGAATTAAAAATAATAATAAGTTTATCTTTATTCAATCATAATTACACATTACAATACAATACATGGAATAGATTATACCTAGATGCATCTTTTAAATATCAAGTATTGCAATAAAATAAACCCTTCGTTACAAAGTACTTTAATAGTATGTAGTACTACTGAATCTTGTTTTATCTTAACCTATGGGTTAAGGTAACCTTATGAGGTTACTTGATAAATTGCGATGAAAAATATTTTAAATAAATATAAACACACTGATTTCCAAACTGTGACGTACTCGTATTTTAGTTTAGAAATCAGGTGGAACTCACTTTATCATTATCAAACTGTGGAAGTCCGCTGCTGGACATAGGTATCTCATCTTAATCTACCAACTTGATGGTAAGTAAAACATTAAAAGATAGCGACAAGCAATCTAGAACATTTACTTTATCACCAAAACAATGTTTATAAACCTATATGTTACCAATCTACATTGGTACACTAGTACATAACCTTAAAAAATAAAACCGGTTATAACTTTTACGTCCGACGTTCTAAAAATCTAAAAAATTAAAAAGAGCTTGTCTATCATATTAACTACCAATTAAAACAAAAACTAGAAATAGGGAAGATATGGGCCAAATATGCCGATGCACGCCAAAATATCTTATTACTTTAAACGAGCAATTCTTGTATGTGTGTATTTATTATTGTATGTACATATTTATATTTTGGGTATCCCGGAAGCGGCTCTAACGATTTTGATCAAATCTGGTATAAGTACGGATACAATTTTGCATTTTAAGCTCAACAGCATAGTTGTATCACTAAACTATCTGTCTACTGATATTTACATATTGACGTGACAACGTCTTATAAATTGGTTTGCCGGGTGACACTTCAAGAAACTGCGTTACGCTCCGCTCACGTTATGCGCTCACAATGAGAGCGAGTGAGAGGCACGCGTTTTAAATATAATTCTTTGTATAAATAAATGTTTTAAATTGTTACTATTATTTCATCCTTCTTCCTACTATACGAATGAATATTCACATTAAAATTATTTTACCACTCAAAGTCGTTGTCACGTAAAACTTTCGCCCGTATACCGACTTTACAGGCAACCAATTTTTTTTTATAGTTACTGTGCCTACCGTGAGTCACGTCGGCGGGCTGCCAACTGAAAATCAGCGCTGGACGGTTCCCCGTCTAGCAAATGCTGAAGTGGTGACCCTTTTGGGGGGTTGTGCTGGGCATGCATACTTGCATGTTGTGTAATTTATTGCAGTGTATAGTAATTGTCATATCAAGTGTATGTATATGTAATTATGTATGTCTTAGCATGGCGCTGAAATAAACACATTTCATTTCATTTCAATTTTCCTTTATATATTTCAGTTGCCAGACGATAAATTAAGTGTAACAAATCTCTATAAACAAAACATTCAATTAAAACCTCATGCGGAACCAGTTTTTGTTAAAAATTACAGAATACCACATGCACAAAAAGATGAAATGGATAGGTAAATAAACAAAATGTTGAAAGATGGCATTATAGAACCAACAACAAATGAAAAAAAAAAATGGTCTAGTCCAATATTATTAGTTCCGAAAAAAGCTGATTCTTCCGGAAATAAAAAGTGGAGATTAATTACAGATTACAAAAAATTAAATGAAAGAATACAAGACGATAAATTTCCACTACCCAATATTACCGAAATACTAGATTCATTATCAGGAGCTGTATATTTCAGTCATTTAGATTTATTTTCTGGCTATTATCAACAGGAATTAGACGAAGTATCGAGGAAATACACAGCATTTAACTCAGGAAGTTACCAGCTAACTAGGCTCCCAATGGGATTGAAAACGAGTCATAGCGCTTTTAGCAGAATGATAATATTAGCGATGTCAGGTTTAACGTAGGATAGATGTTTTGTTTATTTGGACGATATTATTGTTTTTGGAAGAAGTTTAGAATCACATAACAGAAATTTAATAGATATTTTCGAAAGATTACCTAAAGTAAATTTGAAACTAAATCCTATAAAATGTGATTTAAAAAAAAAAGATATCCTCTATTTAGGACACGTAGTGTCAGCAGAAGGAATTCTGCCAGATCCAGAAAAAATAAAGTAGTAAAAGATTATTCAGTATCAAAAAACGAAAAAGAAGTTAAGAGTTTTGTAGCCTTAGTCAATTATTATAGAAAATTTATACCTAACTTTGCGAATCAAGCATATTACTTAAATCAACTGAGTAAAAAGAATGAAAAGTTTATTTGGGATGATAAATGTCAGAAATCTTTTGAGGAGTTGAAAACCGCGATAGTGCTACAATATCCAAATTTTGATAAAGAAAATGAAATTGTTTTACATACAGACGCATCTGGATTTGCAATTGGTAGCGTATTGTCACCAGGCGCCTTTATGCGAGAACTTGGTATCCAATGTACATTATGGAAAATAAATAATAATAATGAAGAATAAAAATAATGAAATATTTATAAAGAAGCTGGCAAATGAAATAAATAAAAATAAGGATTGGACTGGTCCCCCAATGATGTACAATAAATGACGCAATGAGAATAACTGATAAAGACGAAAAAAGGGTAATACTTAATGATTTCCATATATTACCAACGAGTGGACATGCGGGAGAGAAAAAGATGTATTATAATATAAAGAAAAGATATTTTTGGTGGGCTGTTCCACTAGTCCCTACCAGCTGTGGGGAAGAGTGGAATTTTTTTTCTACTCTTCCCTACCACACTGTCACTGGTTGGGATGAATCGAATTTAATTTCCACTTATCCCTACTAATAAAATCTTGACGTATTGGTGTACGAGTACAGTTTCAATAAAAATATCTTTTCGTAATATTCATATTCGTGCCTTTTGTGATATTTATAATATAATTATAGCCGGTGGGTCTCTCTTTATTGACTGAGTCATTATTCTGGGAGCACGGCAGTGTCCCCGCCAAGTCGAGCAAAAAAGCGGCACGGCCGTACCATCGTTTTCTCGAAGCAGTTCAGGCCATTTTTGACCCCCTATAACTTCGTTGTGGATAAAACTAGAAACCTGAATTTTTAATTATATATATATATATAAAAAGACATTGTATAAACACGGTATATTTCAAATTTCATTCAATTTGAACCAGTAGTTTAAGAATTATAACTAGTCAAAGTTTCTTAATTGTGTCACTCCCTGACTAATATTAAATATTAGGAAAATGTTACTGTCATTGTCATTACAAAAAACATATGTAACAGATTTAGTACACAAAGATTTAACACTTAGATTTTTCAACTTTTGTTCAAGTTTTACGACAATTATTTAAACATTTTTTTTTTCATTTACAATGAAGACTGAAGTTCGAAAAGATTTTGTTAGTTAACAATCGTTTAACTTGTTCACAAATGAAGTTTAAGTAAAATTTCCAACGAGAATAAATTATTTATAGGGTTCAGAATACACCATAATTTTTTCAAATTAAAAAACAAATCAATACCTTAAATAAATTAATTAATGTGTCGTACTCGCTTTTGAAGCCGCGCGCGCAACTTAAAAATGTCGCGCGGAGACCCATTTTCAGCGTTAAATTAAAATTATAAATAATGGAGATAGAGTTCCAGAAGCTAGGAGTTTTTTATTGGAAATTTCCTTCTGTTTCAGAATCTTTTTTTGAAATTTCTTAAATTATAATAGTTTATGAAATACTGGCAAAAAACGAAATGCCATTTTTTTTTCATCTTTAATTGTTTATAACTTCTGCAATTTTTTATGTGCTAATACACACTTTTGGCACATTTTTCTAGGTGTCATTCCGGATCCAATGAGCTATCGCACATAATTTTAAGAGCAGTATCTGTATTTTGAACCATTTTCAACTTGTCGTCTAGACTAGTTGGCTTAGGCTTGAAAAAATTACGCTAAATTATTATTATTTCATCACAAAAATTATTGGTTAATTGAGATAATATTATTTGCAAAAAATAATTAATATATTTTTTCTTAAATAAATATATTTTTCATTAGCATGATTTAATTCTCGACTGTACTTATTAACAAAATCAGCTTGGTAGGAATAAGTGGAAATGAAACTCCACTCATCCCAACCAGTGACGGTATGGTAGGGAAGAGTGGAAAAAAAATTCCACTTGTCCCCACCAGAAGCGACAGCTGGTAGGGACTAGTGGAACAGCCCTTTTTGGTTAGGTTTAGAAAAAGATAGAATACGTTAAGAAATGTGAAAAATGTCAGAAGAGAAATTTTCAGAAAAAACTAAACAGCCAATGACAATCACAACTACGGCAAACACCGCGCAAAAATATTTTTAGATATTGTAGAACCTTTAGAAACTGATATTAACAATCACTCTTATATTTTAACGCTGCAGTGCGAACTAACCAAGTATGTTGAAGCTTATCCTTTAGTAACTAAGAGTGCCAAGGAAGTTGCAGAGACATTTGTAAATAAATTCATTCTCCGCTATGGGATACCTGAAGTCATAGCTACAGACAGAGGTACGGAGTTTATCTCATCAACATTTCAAGAGGTATGTAAATTACTGAATATTACTAAGTTAACCTCAACAGCTTTTCATCATCAGAGTATAGGATCTTTAGAAAATACTCACAAACATCTGGGGGCATACTTACGAATACAAACCAACAATCACGCTGAAGATTCATACAGAGACGAAATTTACGCCTTTTGAACTCGTTTTCGGTAAGCACTGTACTCTACCCAGTAATTTGATATCTCGTGTAGAGCCATTGCATAATTATGAAAGCTATCTGTTAGAATTAAAATATCGACTTCAAATATCACAACAAGACGCGAGAGAAAGTTTATTAAAAAGTAAAGTATTAAGGGAAACTAAATATGATAAAGGAATTAACCCGATTAATTATAAAGTTAATAATAAAATACTAATCAAAATGAAAATAGGAATAATTATAATAATAAAAACAAACGAGAGAATTTTGGAACACATAATTTCTTTAAGGATACATGACACTAACAAAAAAAAAATCCTTACACACTTCGTCACTTCACTATATCACACCAGCGAGAACTCCTCTTCAAATGTTTTGTAAGACCATTCCAGCCACCAAAATAGTTCGCTGGGAGACTTTTTTATTTCAAAACACAATCTTTTGCCGTTGGGTAAATGTGTAACAACAAAATCCTTAACCAGGTTAATTTCATACTGGTCAACACCCGTATTGAGGGGGCTATGGACGCATCTATTATGGTACGAAACACCGGTTCTGGAGCATTCTCGTCCCGAAAAATCGGACTCCTTGCTGCCACGCAAATAAGAAACTTTGCGCGTACAGCAGCTCTCTCAGGAAGTGTTTGTCCATTGTAAAAAAAAAAAATAATAATAATATAAAAATACAGTTGGTAAAGTTAAGAAGTAATCACTTCGAAAATCAGATAGCGAATAGAGACTAAATCATTTATCTATTACAAAACCCGTACCTAATCCAAATAAGGGGTTCCATCTCTTTCATCCAGAAATACCTTAGTACATACGCGTAACAAACACGTACAGCGTACATAGTCCAAAAGCCGCATAATTTAAGATCAAATGACAATTTAATGTATCAGCATTAATAAACAATAACATGCAACATAAACAAGTATAAGGTTACTGAATGTAACTTATTATGTTTCAAATGTAACTACCGAGATTATAAATAGAAATTATTATAAACGATAATGTATAAAAGTATTTAATGGAATATAATCATAGGCAGTAAGAATAACTAATTATCAAATTTTATGTAAAAGCCAAAAATTTCATGATGAATTTTTGCCTTCAAAAATTACGGGGATGATGTAGTGTATGACGTAGATCGTGACGTAGGTTATGACGTAAAATGTTCTAAAACGGAAGTTCATACATTCTCAAAATTCCTTTAAGTGAATAATATTGTGATGTCATACACTACGTAACATACTGCGTATTACCTAGTTTTAAGTCCTATATAAGGTCATGATGATCTCCACGTACTTCAACACATTCTTGAACAACTTCGAGCGTCAACCCTTCGACGTCAATCGGTCTGGGTGAGACGTGTTCATTGAACATAACTTTGGTTTTGTCAAGTTCACATCAAGACTGATGCGTCGAGATGCTTCATTTAGGCTGTGCAGCATCTCACCCAGCTGCTCCAACGACTCTGCTACTAAGACGATGTCATCGGCAAACCGAAGGTGCGAGATATGCTCCCCGTTTATATTAATTCCCCGTCCAGTTTAATCCAGTGTCTTGAATACGTCGTCAAGCGCGTTGGTGAATAGTTTGGGGGATATTACATCCCCCTGTGTAACGCCTCGCTGCAAACTTATGGGATTGGTCCTCTGGTCTTGGAGCTGTACGGTCATCGTGGCGGTGTTATATAAGCTTCTTAGTACTTCGATATATCGCCAGTCGACACGACATCATTGCAGAGCATTCAGAAGTGCCCAGGTCTCGATGGAGTCGAAGGCTTTCTCGTAGTCCACAAAAGCCATACACAGCGGCTGATTGTACTGCTCAGTCTTTTGCACAATCTGTATCACCTTCAAGGAATGCCTGTTCGAGATTTTAAGTACAAGGTACGCTACACGGGTCGAAACATTGCTGACTTCCACAACGTTGCTGATGAAGTCCTTGTTAACCAGGAAACCGACACCACCCTGGGAGAGCTGATCACCTTCTCTGATTCTCTGAAGTAGAACAGGTTGCCTGATTCAAGGGTTATGGTGTCCTCCCCCTGTCTTCGAATCTCGGGTAACCCCAAGATCTACCAGTTTATGTAGCCTAGTTCTACTTCAAGTTCGGTGAGGTGTTGGTCTAACCGTAGGGTGTTGCAGTTGTAGGTTGTCAGTTGTAGTTTTTGATGGTAGCCTCCCGTTACTCTTACCACGTTGGCCAGACGGGTTGGTAGAGGGTTTTATTTTGAGTTTTCGATCTCTGGCAGTGATAATATCTGCCTGATTTGCTCCCTTAGTCGGCTCTTACGTAGTTTGTATTCTTAAGCCGCTACCACACAGCATAGAAATAAATGCATCAGGCATATCGGTGGTTTTTTTTTAAATTTTACCACTACGAGGGTGAATTAGGGATTGTAAGTTTATATACGGAGTTCGTTACTTTTGCAGGAAGAAGTTTGAAACTCAATATTAACGCTTCTTGTATAATGTTTAAACTTATTTATAATATTTTCCATATTATAAATAAGTTCACATCTACGCTCGATAGACGGTGTTGTGTGTGCTTCAGAATGAGCTGTTTGAGTAGCTTAGGTCTTTAGTCCCAAAGGGGAACACCGTGAACGTCGCTTATAAAGAGGTACTATAAAAAACTCAACACGCGAGCGAGCCTGCGGGCAACAGCTAGTTTCATACATAAAGGGTTCGTATTCAATTCGGTAGACGCTTGTCATTACACACTGAAAGCGCTTTATCCGTTTGTTTTTAAAATGCAAACTTATTATTATTAAAAGTAAGTAATTAAACCTTATGTAACATTTTCATCGATATTTTTAACATTCAAAAACTTTTATTACCCATATTAAGAATAAATATAAATACATAATAGTACTCGTATTTTGCTAACAACGATTAAGTCCGTTGAGTGGCTGTACACAAAAATAATTTAAATTCCTGTGGTGCACCTTAGAGTGTCTTTACATAATTTATTGTACGTCGCTATCTGCAATCATTTTCCGACTGCGTCTTTAAGGAACATGATAGCCAATAGTAATACACACAGAACACTGAGCTACAACACCCTGTCATCATCGTCGGCCACTCGCGAACGTTCTCATTTCATATTGGACAAGTTTAAAAGGCGCGGGCGGTTCAGCGCGCTTCTCCGTCACATTCATCAATCACAAATGCCACATGCTTGTCTGCTTCACATTTTGTTCTCGCGAAGCTGAACACTCCGACTAACGATCGATAGGACAGTGCCATAACACTCGGTCTAGGCGTATGCTTTATACGTATAAATGTGATAATTTTACTGCGAACATTCATTATAAAAGTAAACCAATTTATAATTTGCATATATTATGTTATGAAAACTATACAGTAACCATAAACGTAAACCATACAATACCTACAAACTTAAAAAATGTCGGATTGTGTCACGTTTGCGTAGTGGCAAGCAAGCCTCATCTAGCCTGAGTGGCGACATGTCATTACTCAAGTGTGCTGCACGACGGCGACGTCTTAGCTCTGCGCACGGTCCATGGTAGAGGTAGATATCCTGAATCGTCTCCACGTAACTCTCTTGCAGTACAAGCAATCAGCAGTTAATGCTGCAATACCGCATACATCAATCAACCCGTAAATTTGTTTGTTTTTTTATGTATGATAATGATGATTCTTTTTTTATACAATAGTATAGGTACATACACTTCGACGTCGATCTCGTTTAAATTTGAAAAAAAAAATTGAACCAAAAGAGTAGAAATCAAATCAAGGCACATAAAAGTTATATTATCACCTACATTGGGTCAGCAAATTTAACATTATTTTTCGCTCTTCAGTGCCTTTCTTCATTCGTTAACTTTTTGTTAAAAAGTTTTTATAATTAAGGCTTATGCTTTAATTATCGTGGACGGTAAGCCTTAACTCTGTCTGTCTGTCTGTTACGTTTTCACTGTTAAACCCTTAAGCCAATCTTGTTAATTTTTAGTATAGAGATAGAGGGGCTCTCGGAGCAAAACAAAGGCTACTTTTTACACTTTGTATAAAGATAGTCAATGTGCGTGTGTCCATCAACCCTCACGAGTGCTAAAGCTCGGAGTTTGGAGCCGCAATGATTGAGGCACCAGTACAGTCGCAGTGCGGGGTCTGACACGTTGCCATCGCCGTATCGCCTCGCTGTGCCACCAGTGAAAACCGCGTGTTTATAGCGTTTCATCTTTATTGCCATTTGCTTAAAGGAATTTATTTACAAATTTCCCACAAAGCAATTTATATTTGTCAGCAGAATAAGACAAATTTGTAATGTCTAATACATGGCATAGGATACAATGGCCTCATTTTGTTACCTCATTTTGTTAGAGCGCACGGTACGGCACCGCCGGCGACGACAACGATGGCGACAATCTCCCTCCCTCCCAATCCTGGAGCTATTCTGTCTTAACTTTAATTAAAGTTGTTCTGATCCGCGCGGAGTACCCACTTACCTAACTCCTATTATCACTTTTTAAGTTGTTACAAATACAATACTTATACTATACATCGCTCTGTTCATTACCCTTTAGGTAACCGAACTGTGTAACGTGTAATGTCTTACTCTACGTATAATTTGCTATCGTAATATAGAAGAAGTTATAAAATCTGTGCGTTAAAAATGTTATTATCAAAACCGGTAGCACTCGCTATTATTCAATGTGTATATCGGTTTGTTACATCACATGAAAACGGCCAAAGGTAAATGGAGAGAGAGTGCTACTCGGTAAAGGGGAGTACCCCTGCGTGCATTCATCGCAAATCGACCTAAAAGTAGTATTCCTATTAACTACTCCAGCTAAGATAAATACTTGCATTGGAATCACGTAAGTAGTGGGTTACGAAGGTAGTATTTTTTAATTATTATATCCTTACTTTATATCCCCCTATATTCTCTTTCTTTTATATTCAGTACGATTCGATGTAGAGTGAATCCAAAACGAGAATCCCGAGCAGCCGTCGGTCGGACCTATCAAGTGATACACTAAAGTTGTCCTTAACTTTAAATTGAGGCCTGAAACCTGACTCTACGACTCGATTCGTTCTAAAAGATATCATTTGAAAAGCGAAAATTATACGCTTGAATAAAGTTTAAAAAGGTAGAAACCGGAATGTTCAGAAAACAATAGTGCTTTTAACACGTTGAATGGCTCGCTAACTTTCCTTTTAGATCAGTATAGTGTGAAATGAGCGAAGACAATTTGCAGACTCATTGAACCTTGTGGTACGGCTCCATCCTCACTGAGTGCAAAGACACTATTTGCGCTGTTTCTTTCTGGTGTCAGTGCCAGAATGTTCAACGCAGTAAGAAGCTAAAAACAATCCTTGCTCTACCTACAGTTTCAGAATGATGGCAGACGGAAACCGTTACAAGGACAGAGACTTAAGAGTTTACGATCCCGCATTCCACGGACATTTTGGAACGTAAGAAAGAACGCGTCCGTTTAGTGAATACTTGTCCTTTTTTTTATAGTTTTTGATTTTTTGTGTGTTTGGGAATTACTGCGGGATCCCGCTGTAAAGAGGAATTTTCTGTTGGAAAAAAAATCCTTCGGGATTGCGAACTCTAACTGCACTCTTCAGTGGTCGTGCATTGCACTCTCTTTTCCAATCGGTAGCCAATCTGATATTACTTGCTACAGGTGTGACGCGGCAACTATTGGCACTTAAGCGAGCATCGCGTGCCCTGAAATTTCATAACAGCGAGATGTAGATACAACTACCTGGTGCAATGTGTTTTACTTTACGTACAGATATACTTGCATCAGTGAGCGAAGCCACGGGTAGTGAATATCATTTCGCTACTGCCCGCGGGCCAGTAAGTAGTTACACGACTCGACGTTGTTATATATAATGTCCAATGGCTCACTGCCAATGCTTCCCTAATCTTGGGTCCCAGCTGTATTCTAATAAGTGGGTCAAGTCACTATAAGGGTTCGTGCATTTGCATTTATGCTAATTAAATACAGTGGAAAGCTGCCTACGTCCTACATGTATTATTTTAGGGCTGCTTGTTACTTTCTGTTCCTTGGCGACAGCAGTGGTTATATATTAGGTACACATATTTTAATTCAAATGTAGTGGTATACTAATTGTAAAATTTAACAGTGGAAATATAATGAGCAGGCGGGTCGCTGAAGGGACAGCTCGGCGCGTCTACCGGATATTATGGAGGGAAGAGGACATTGTTACTCAAAGCCTATAATTAATGGACCTCGCTCGCCTTTCACAACACACACGACCAACAAGCGACGCGGTGCTCCCTATCCCCTCCCACCCTGGACATCTCATTAATCTCATAATTCGACACCGATGAATCGAAGTACACATGAGCA
The DNA here is from genome assembly GCA_963859945.1 of Euplagia quadripunctaria. NCBI lineage: Eukaryota > Metazoa > Arthropoda > Insecta > Lepidoptera > Erebidae > Euplagia > Euplagia quadripunctaria. The sequence continues at coordinate 32,477 of OY982560.1, read as the reverse complement.
TAATATTATCACATACATTGGGACAATGCACACACACACACATATATTATGTATCTCCAATCAGGATGCTTATCGTGCCGCGATCCAAAGGTGATATTAAGAGGCTCTTTATATAATGTTCAAATGTATAATATTCGCATGTTTGTTAAATATATTTCGTCAGTACTATAAGTGCATCAAGTGACGGTAATTATCCAAGTTCAGTAAACATGTCGCGTCATTCCCAAAACACTTGAAACGTGTCACACACATCGGTACTCATAGCTGTCGGTTGTAGATGCGTTCAACACGAGCTATGGTGTAGCCTCTCTCTACTCTGGCATCTTTTGAGTTACGCTTACGGACATGATTAGATATTGATTAGTGTACAGCAATTTCAAACATTAAAATTATACACTTTATATCTATCTACATAAATATTAGGGTTAATCTAGAATAGGACGCTCTACAGCCCGTAAGAATCAGACAAATATGACAATCTTTCTACTGCAGCAGTTAATAAATCTCTAATCTATACATATGTATAGCAGGGAACGTGGTTTTTTGGAACTGCGATTAAGGAAACCTTTGTAAACATATCGAGCTCATAACGAATTTTGAGAAGGTACTTTAGGCCGTTAGATATTTTGAGCAGTAAAATTTGAATGCCATTCAACTATGGAATGGAAAGTCTGGCTGACCAGATCAGCACTCAATCCTACTGCGCATGGTGCATATCCTGCAAAATATTTCAGTCAAAAAAGGTATTTTAGGTCGAATGCGACTCAAAGAAATAAATGGCAGCCCCGACGGATATTCTTTGGATGTTTATAAAGTTCATAGGTAGTTGAATATGTTATTTATAATTGCAACATCTAAGTATAGCAGTATAGAAGTTCTATGAAAACTGATACTCCGTTGGTTAAATGACGGACTTCGCGAGAGATCAACTCTATTATACAAAGCTTTTTACGTTTATTATCTTTTGTTACATAATCTGGTTAAGTCGGGGGTTTATAAATTATTTTATCCTTTCGTTCCAGCCGTCGTTGGTTTTTTCGAAATGTTTAATTATGCTTTTTATTTCAGACTTTTAAGAGAGCATGTACGTATTATACACATATCTATATTTTTCTTCATAGTGATATTATGGAAACATATTTACAACATACATGGCAACATTGCTTTGCACAAACAAATGTTTACTGCAGCGACCCCTAGTGGGTTACCACCGTAAGACCCATTTATGAACCAGCTCCAATCAACCAGGAACCCACTTCTGAAGATCGCGTCAAAATTGGACTATTCGTTTTGCAGATAAATGGTAAAATTGGTTTGCACAAACAAATGTTTACTGCAGCGCCCCCTAGTAAGTTACCACCGTAACACCCATCTAAGAACCAGCACCAATCACCCAAGAACCCGTTACTGAAATTGGCAACATTGGTTTTGCACAAACAAATGTTTACTGCAGCGCCCCCTAGTGGGTTACCACCGTAACACCCATTTAAGAACCAGCTCCAATTAACCACGAACCCATTTCTGAAAACCGCGTCAAAATCGGACTATTCATTTTACAGATAAATGACAACATTGGTTTGCACAAACAAATCTTTACTGCAGCGCCCCCTAGTGAGTTACCACCGTAACACCCATCTAAGAACCAGCACCAATCAATCACGAACCCATCACTGAAAACCGCATCAAAATCGGACTATTAGTGTTGGAGATAAATGGCAACATTGGTTTGCATAAACACACAAACATCTCTCACCCTAAACGCATATACCCTCTCCGTGCCGTCGTGGGTAAAAAAACATAGTGTATAAACAGTAAAAGTGGCGAAAACAGTGCAAATACGACTCGTTAAATAAGTTTCATAAAAACGATTAGACACCACAAACAAGACACAAACTGCAAAATACTATTACTGAGTGTGTGCATCAAACGATTAAATCCGAACAAAACTGTGTTAAGTGCTAAAAAACAAAACTAATTTCAGACATAACCTCAAAGTACATTATTATAACTCATCAAGTTTAACTCTTAAATATTATCACTTACAACGCCATCTACTATCATCCCCCGCAACCATTCAGCTCAGCCCTCGTTTCGCCACCTAACGCGAGTGACATTACTTACCACAACAAGTACCGATAGATCGATCAAGCAGCGCTAATAACAGATGTCAAAACCATTCAAAACAAAAGGTCGCTTGGGGGCGCTTTTACAAACAAGATGGAAGAAATAAAAAATATGTTAATAAACATACAACAGGAGTTAAAACAGTAAAAACAAGACATTTTCGACATGAAGGAAGATAAAAAAAATACTATAAATAACAATATGAACGAGAAGTTTAAGTCTGGAATTAAAAAATGAATTATTAAAGAAAAAATTAGATGAACAAAACACAAAAATAAAAATTCTAGAGAGACATATTAGACGCAAAAACCAAATCCTGTTCGGGGTAGAAGAACAAGGAAAATCTATGATTTATATAATAAACACTTATCTCAACATTCAATGCCATAATAGTAACATTGAAGCTATTAGGAGACTAGGCAAGAAAGGCGAGAAAGTCAGACTGGTTGTGATATCGTTCCCCACAATGGGATTTAAAGTAAAGATTCTGAAAAACAAATACTACTTGCTTAATACCCCATACTACATTAAAGAAGATTACCCATTAGAAGTCCTCAACAAGCGCAAGGAGCAGCAAATTCAATTACAAAAGAAAAAAGAGGTAGGGAATACTGCTTTTATCAAATATGACAAATATATTGTATTGAACAATAGCAAGCTCCCTTCTCACAGTCAACTAAACAAGAGGAACTTTTCAGACTCCCCTGAAACTTCTCACACTTCTAGTAGTCATTCAACTCAACAAAATAAACAACCATTGAAGAAAACTAAAGCCACGAACATGAAAGATTACATATTACATAAACCAAAACTAGTCTACCCGCACACAGATACCGTTCAAGGCAAAACAAAGACATTACAGCCCAACGTAGTATAGCAACCACAGAAGGACCCTCTATCCACCTCTTATATCCCAGTACATCTGGTCACCGCGGAAGAGCTCGACCAAAACCCTCCAAGGAAACTAAACAAGAAAACTAATTTGAATATATGCACTTTCAACGTTAAATCACTATCTTCAGCAGCAAAACTTATTGAACTTAAAGCAGCGCTTCAGAACATTAACCATGATATACTGGGACTGAGTGAAGTTCGCCGTCTAGGAGAGAATATTATCGAAGATAAAGACTATATAATATACCACCTAGGCCAAACCAAAGGTCTATACGGTGTGGGTTTCCTAATCAAGAAAAAGTTCAAAGAAAATATTAAAACATTTACTGGAATTTCGGAAAGAGTCTGTGTACTAGAACTAGTACTAGAAAACCTACCGTTTGCAATATTTCAGGCGTATGCACCTACTGAAAGCTCATCATAGGAAGATTTAGATAACTTTTACGAAAACTTAGCCAAAGCCCATTACTCTATCTCCACAAAATACATAAAACACACAACACCATTCAGTTACCGGCATGTATCGATATGGAAACAGGCGTATTCGTGGAGAGAGACTTATTCAATATGCCCACGAATACAATCTCAAAATTTTAAATACCATGTTCAAACTAAAATATAATAACAGATGGACATGGATCTCCCCAGACAAAAATATAAAAAATGAGATAGACTACATTATGACTACAAATCCACACCTATTTTCTAAGTACAAGGTACTAACGTCAGTCCCATTTGACCTCCTTCAGACCATAGAATGCTAAAAGCTACAATCAACTTAAAATCAATGAAGAAGAGTAAATGCAACTTTTCTAGCCTGAAAATTACAAAGCAAATGAATATTGTCAAAAAATCACAAACTCTATTTTTGAAATGTTAAAAAGTAACAAAAGGAAAACGAACTTCAAAATAAATCAAAACTGAACAAAACCGATAAAGAAAACTTGAAAACACTCTACAAAACTACGAACAAAGAAATACGGAAAAGCTTTGATAACTACAGAATAAACACAATACAAAGAAACCTTAAAAATGCTAGATCAACCACAAAAGCATAGAAAGAATTGAACAGATTAAGGAAATGGATTCCATCAGTTAAACATGGTGGTCTACCACATGTGAATCCCGACTGGAGATCATAAACACTGCTACTGACTTTTATGCAAAACTATATAGTCAACCCGATTTATCACAACAATTAAGTATTGTTGAACAAAACAAAGACTTCAAGAGTTCGCAGAGCCTGAGATCTTGAAACAAATAATGAAGCTTAAGCCAGAAAAAAACCCTGGTTCGGATGGGATCACAAATAAATGCATCAAAGCAAGGACTATTGACACCTATCAGGCTTTTATGGAACAAAATATTAGATGAAGTGGTTGTACCTCATTCATGGATGGAATCAGAATTTATCTTGCTGTATAAAAAAGGTGACCCAGCGAACATAGGAAATAATCGCCCAATTAGCATCATGCCTTGCTTCTACAAATTGTTTGCCACCTGTCTGTTAGAAAGAATATCCCCAGATATATATTCACACCAGCCTATAGAGCAGGCTGGATTCAGAAGCGGGTTCAGTATAGCAGATGACATTCAAGTGGTTGACCAGGTGATAGAGAAATATTAGAATTTCGCTGACCACTTTATTTATCACAAAAAAGCCTTTGACTCTATATCGCACAACAGCATATGGGAAGCATTGAAATCACTCAATATTAAAGAAAAACACATAAATATACTGAGGAACATCTACGCCACCTGCACAAGTAGAGTTAAGTTAGACAGAATTGGTGAAAAAATCGACATAAATAGAGGCGTGAGACAAGGCAACCCGCTCTCTCCAAAACTGTTCATAGCTGTTCTACAATATATACTGAAAAACTTACCATGGTCTCGAAAAGGCATCAACAGCAACGGCAACTATCTGAGCAACCTCAGGTTCGCGGACGACATCAGCCTATTCTCAGAAAGCCCTCAACAGCTGACTAACATGCTTAATGACTTTATCAGGCTAGTATTAAAGTAGGTCTAGAAATGAACCTTGATAAGAAAAAAGTTATGACAAACCACTACATATCACCCATCTTAGTAAATAACAACCCTCTCGAGTTTGTAGATAAGTACGTCTATGTAGGCAAACAGATCTCATTTAACAAAGACAGAAACTTAAGTGAAGTAGACAGAAGAGTTGCAATTACCTGGAAGAAGTACTGGGCTCATAAAGAGACATTCAAATCACAGCTCCCGATGTCGATTAAAAACTAGTTATGGACACAAAAATTCTACCCTGCCTCACCTACGGTTGCCAGACTTGGACCTTCGATGTCAAAACGAGAAACAAAATTGAACTACCCAAAGAAGAATGGAAAGAAGCTACCTAGGTATAAAACTAAAAGACAGAATAAGTAATACGAATATTAGCGAGAAAACAAAAATAACTGACGCTTTATCTTTTTCACTAATAAGAAAATGGAGCTGGGCAGGTCACGTGGCTAGATACAATGACGACAGGTGGGCGATAAAATCAGTAAAATGGTCCGGGCCAACAGGAACTAGAGCGAGAGGCAGGCCATGTGTCAGATGGGCCGACGAATTAGTGGCGATAGCGGGTCACAGCTGGCTAGCCACAGCTACAGACAGAGAGAAATGGAAATCCTTGGAGGAGGCTTTTACTCTTAGGGGGTCCATACAAAACAATTAATCCTAATGGCTATTTATTATCCAATCAGTATTTTAGTTAATTATGTAACGTGATTATTATCTTATCAATTAAAATTTTATTATTGTACAGAGTCAAATTTATGAAATAATATTTACTTAATTTTAAATTTTAAATCAATTTTGTATGGAATTAAATAAAGCTGTATTATTTTCATATTATTATTCTCATTATTCATCGTAAAACGTATTAATTACATTTTTAAATACCTATAAAACAAAATATATATTTAAAAATATAAAAATAGTATACCACCGACATCGGGTACAGGGACCAAGACACCGGTGGTTAGGGCTCCAAAGGCAGGAACCTCCTCACAATTCTAATATTATTATTATTATTAAATGGGGAGAGGGTCGATCCAAATTTCAGTAAACCACATAATCACATAATATTTGCGTACGTATACACGTGCGGTTGCACGAAACTGTGAAAAAGTCACTTTTGAGCCCCCTGTGGATTTTAATAATTATTCTTCTTTTGCTATTTAGGTATTTTATTGTTCGATATCCCTACTCTGATTCTAGACTACGTTGTCTAATATGTCTAAATACTAGTCTTCCCTAGTAAATGAAACTAACTAAGCAAATTACGTATTTTTTTACATAAATCTAATGCAATCAAGCAGATTACTTTTTTACACAAAAAATATGCAGTTTAAAAAATCTCACGTGAGATTAGTGGGGGGGAGGAAATGGAGCTAAAGCTACACATCCGACATCTCACCAACAGGAAGGAAAAATTATATTTATCACTTCACGTAATAAATTGACGCCCCCTTATAATTTTCGAAGTTGGAAAGGTGAGTTTCGCGTACGTAATTAGTTAGTATTTTAAGTTTATTGTTATTATAGTTCCTCGTTATGGGTAGCTTACAAAGGTAGCAACGAGTGCATTTTACAGAAATTTGAATAATTATCACTACGTCAATTATCAGCTGATTGTAAAAGACGTCAATTTGTTTCGTTTTCTACAAGGTGTTGACGTTCGCTCAGTAGCGATCGCTTCGTACCGAAAGCGTTGGTAAAAAGTATCACTTGTCTATCGTTTCAAAGTTCTTTACCTTTACTCAAGTCAATCTTATGCTTATGCTTATGTAAATCCCATAGATTTACTTTTATATTCTACTGTCGTTATAAAAAATGAAGAGCCACTTGCCTAGGCCTGCTGATTACTTTATCTGGGCGCACTCCTCGCGCTATGTCAACTGTCTACAAGGAATTTCTTTCATGAAGCTTAAACTGTAATTACGCTACAGATTCCATTCGTCACAACTCCCTACGTCACGATGGACAGCTCTTAGTACTGAGATTCTGATAGATTCTATCTCTAGCACTAGCGCCCCCGTTATGGTATAACCGTATCACACTGCTGGGACAGCTCCACCCACTACTGGTCAGGTGCGTGTATTCCATGCACCTTTTTACATACATTTATTTACCCACTTCCACCGCATTCATTACACTACGTCAACAATAAAAGACATTTTTGTGTAACAGATTTGATTAAACAAAGAAGTACGCTCACCGAACCGGCATCGCCAGCACTGCCAGTGGCGACAACAGCAGAACGCTGCGAGAAATAGAAATGCTCGTTGCAGTGTTGATGCGTTGCATGCGCAGTGCCGCCTCCGTGTCGGCGATAGTGGCATTCACCAGATCTGCGTAGTTGTACAGAGCTGTGAACACGCTGGTGGCACCCTCGGGCGGGTCGATGCGTTCCGCCGAGCACTCGGTGGGGCCCATAGAAGTGACACCGATTTGCGCGCCGTTATAGAGCACGGGCCCGCCCGAGTCGCCCGAGCAGACGCCGCGCGCAGACCGAGGGCTTTGCGCCGACGTCTCTGTGATGGCGCACATGCAGTAAAACCACGAAGCGCGGTCGCATGGCACCATTTTCAGCCGCACCGAGAACAGCTCCTCCCCTAAGCTCGATCGCTCCGTGCGCCCGAAGCCCAGCACCTGCGGCACGAAAACTCACTCACTGGCCGGCGATGTAACAAAGTATGCAAACTAATGTTGTATAGTATGAATATAGACGTGCTCACCTCCACCTCCTCTTGCTTGATGTCCACGGGGTTGTAGAGGCGCATGGCGCGGAGCGGCTCCAGCACTGGCTCCTTGGCGAGCACCATGTCGCGGCGCGTGCGCACTAAACCGACGTCATGGTTTAGCAGCGTCACGTCGATGCCGCGACCCTCGTCCTCCTGCACCACCTTATAACCGGGGTGGCGGTACAGATAGTGCACGGTGGCCACGTCGCCCTCGGGCGAGGCGGGGTGGCGCGAGTTGTACTTTACGTAGGCGATATGCGGCGACACGCAATGGGCGGCCGTCAGCGCCCAGCGTGGCGCGACTACCGCACCCGAGCAGCGCGCCGTCCAGTAGCGATCTAGCAGCACGCACGTGGGTGGATACGTAGTCAGTTCCGCCGACTGGCCGCCGAAAACGCGCCGCGTCTCTCCCGTGGTCGGTGAGCCCCAGCTGCGAGGGGGGCCCATACTGCGATAAAATGCATAGCGCGCAGAGGGCGTGTCTCGCGTGCCGCGCGCCCCTCGCACCCCCCTCGAGCACTCCAACACCAACCACAACACCAACACTGCACGCATCATCACCCAGACTCGACACTCGTCTTGTAGCACAACATCCCGTGCACCACAATAAAAGTTTAAATGACGTCTGTCACACCGACAATAAATATATTGACACATCTAGCAACGCGCAAGGAGATTGAAACGGTTGCTGTGCAAAGAAAAAATAGACGACCTATTTTTATTATACAGGGGCAAACGAGCAGACGGTTCAGCTAATGGTAACAGACTACCGCCGCCTATTGGCACGCTACATGCATGCCCATGGGCGGCGGGCACACTTGCGGGTACACCCATGGCAATGCACTTGTAACTGTTGAGTTGCACTCAAGAGTCACAAGTGTGTTGCCGCGCTTTAAGGTGAGAGTAGGGGGAGAGGGAAGGCTTAGGGCTTCCGGTAACCTCACTCACTCTGCGAAAAGCAATGCAAGCATTGCTTCACTGCCAGTTTTCTATGAGGCCGTCATATTTTTTATATTTTTGTGTTGCCGAAAAATAAATATTTTCTGTCTTTCTTTCGTTCTTTCTTTCTTTATTTTATTAAAAATAGGGGCAAACTATAATAGATAATAAAACAATTCCTTATTTAATAAAAAATAGTTAATCGACATTATTATGACTGGTTCTACCGGTAAAGCAATACTATTGGTCGGTTGATAAATTTTGATGAATAGTGGTTTTATAAAAGGGTAGGAATGTATTAAAAGTTGATAACAATCACTGGAGTGCGGAGAGAGGTACGACCAACATGGCAGTTACTGTTAGTTAGTTAGATTCATAGTTTATAGCAAATGTTGTGAGGCGGTTTCTAACATCAGAAGAGCTAAAGAACGCGCCCCAATTAAAAAACAAAGTGGTAGTAAGCAAAAAGTTTCTTGTGCATGATTTAGCTATTCGTCAATCTCAACGTCCGCATCATGGTGTTCATCGAGCAATCGTGATGCAACGAATATGCGTCTAACAGTAACCTGTTATGTATTCGTGCAAATGTACGAGATGAATGCATTTATGTACACATGTGTGCGAACGCACATGTGTGTGTGCGGGCTGCGTCCCGCCCCTTTTACTTAGAATATTAAAGCAGTGTGTAACCAGCTACCGAGTTTGATTTACGTACTTCGCTCCTATAACACACTTCGGTGTCGATACATAACATAACCAAAAACATTTTGGTTAGTAATTTCCGAGTGTGACCCTTTATTCTACTGTGGGTAGATGTGATTGAAGCAAATACTCGTACCATCAGATTCATTCTCGCGATTAACTTATTAACTTTTATAATTTACTAATTTGTTCAAAAAATCTACGGATTGCAATCGGTACATGTATTTTTGCATGACAAAATGGTAAAAATTGGGTTTTTACTATTGAAAAAAGAATGCACCTCGGTAAACCACAAAAAATTAAATAAAAATTTTTGGCCTTTAATTCGACGTGTTTATCTAAAGTACTAGTAGTAGGTACCTACTAATATTTGGGTCACAAAAAGACCAATTTATCATAGTATGAATATTGTATATTGTTTATAATATATATATATATATATTTTTGTATATTGTAATAGAAAGGATACCGATAAATATAATACATGCTATCTGTTTGCAACGAAGTACTCGTACTGGTACCAAGTCTAAAACTAAGATGAAAATCGAAAATGAAGCACGTTTAATATACGTTTAACGGAAATTCAAAAATGGTCAAAGTCATGTGAATAACTAGTTTTTGTTGACATATGAGATAGTTGTTACCAAAAGTGTGCTGGACACCCCAGTGCTGGTAGAGGCTTTTAAAGTAGATTCATACTATTAGTGTCTGTTCTTTGCTCATATTAAACAAAAAAAAGCTAACGAAAATTTTTATCAGTTCAATTACTAGGTGCTAATGTTTTATTAGACACTCAAGTATTACAGCAAGGGCAGACCGAGCTTCACACAAAGTAACCGAAGTGCTAATACGTTGAATACTTGGTCAGGCATAAAACGAACAAGTGACTATCAAACATTGAGAACAACTTGTGCTAAAATATATCTATATTATAAACCTTGGATTAAATTAACAGCACTGGATGAAGACTACCTGAAATTGCATGGACCAGGATGTTGTCCGGTATTTATGAATCTGTATTTATTAAAACTGCCTAGTACATACGACTGTTTCATAATTTTGTTAACTGATATTTGAGAGAAGTATGTGTGATGATAGATTTATAGAGTGAGCAATGATAAGATAAGAAAACAGTGTGGTTTGAAAGATGTAGTGACAAGAATTGAGAAAGTGAGACGAGTGAAGTGCGGATGTCTAAGGTTCCCGTGAGTGGGCGAGTCGGTGCGGGTAGGCTCCGAAAGATGTGTACTGGCCAGATCGACAGTATACTGAAGAAGGGATAAGTTTAAAGCACCCGTAACTGGCGAGCGTGTATGAAAAATCTGATGAATGTGAAAGACTCATAAGAAAATAACGCTCTGTCTCTGCCTATCCCGGGCAGGAACAGATCCTAAGATATGTTTGTATGTATGATATTTAGTCTAGTACATTTGCTTCAGACAATACTGGGTAACCAATATGCTTGGCAATGGAATTTACTCGTGTAAAGTCAGACGTTAAGACCCGTTGTGATATGCAACTAGGGTTGGCCAAAGGCATCGCCTTTTTTTTATGTACGTGTGGAAACCTCCTCGGGCCGTCACCACCCGTCAGCCGGGTTTTCGGTGGGGCGGTGTGTCGTATTCGAACCGACTAAAACCACACGGTGTGCCGTACTGCACCTTAAATAGGAGGGATCCGGTAACAGCAGATAAATGGCAACATTGGTTTGCACAAACAAGTGTTTACTGCAGCGCCCCCTAGTGAGTTACCACCGTAACGTTCATCTAAGCACCAGTACCAATCAACCACTAACTCATTACTGAAAACCGCATCAAAATCGGACTGAAAACCGCATCAAAACTAATGTTTTGGAGATAAATGGCAACATTGGTTTGTACAAACAAATGTTTACTGCAGCGCCCCCTAGTGAGTTACCGCCGTAACATCCATCTAAGAACCAGCACCAATCAACCACGAACCCATTACTGAAATTGGCAACATGGGCTTTCACAATGAAATGTTTACTGCAGCGCTCCCTAGTGAGTTACCAAAGTAACACCCATTTAAGAACCAGTACCAATCAACCACGGACCCATTACTGAAAACCGCATCAAAATCGGACTATTAGTGTTGGAGATAAATGGCAACATTGGTTTGCACAAACACACAAACATCTCTCACCCTAAACGCATATATATACCCTCTCCGTGCCGTCGTGGGTAAAAATTAAAAATAATCGATATAATGGGTCGAAAATCAAAAATTTCATTTTTTTTTATTCTGTAAAAAACATTCCTGATTCCTTGAAACTTATACTAAATTTTAAACATTCGCGTCCCATGATATAATATTATTTACGTATTTACGGAAATTAACGCGATCACGAAAAGTTACATACCTCTGAATTGCCTGGCGTTTCGACCTGGTTGCCTTGGTCACAGGCTGCAATACTCCGCTTTGTTTGGCCTATGTAGGAACTACCTAACTAGGAGTTTGTAACGGCAAGACATCCTTCGGTGTACCCACGATGTTTTGATCCTTTATGCCTGGTGTGTACACTGTCGGAATGGAGTATTTCTTTTTAATATGGAGCCGATCTTATCCGTTACTCCTTTGACATATGACACGTAGGCTGGTTGTCTGTTCACCTCCGGATGCTTGCGTCATGCGTCAAAAAAAGGCAGATGTGCATGTGGGGCAACGAGTCCGCACCTGCATGTAAATTTAACGGTAACTACAACACACAATATAAACAATTTATTATTTATTGTTACAGATGGTGAGGCGCTGGACATACGAGGAGCGTGGCGCGTGAGGAGGCTGCAGGGACGTGCTCGGCGGGTGCGGGGGGAGCGGTGAGGATGCGCGGGAGGCGCGGCGCCGCCCCCCCACCATGAGCCTGAACGCCTCCGAGGGCTGCGACTCGGATATCGGCGTGGAGCCGGCGGATAAGCTGTTTCGTTTCGTGGTGCACGGTGTGCTACTCAATATAATTGGCGCGGGTGGACTGCTGGGTAACGTGCTGTCCATCGTGGTGCTGTCTCGGCCGCAAATGCGTTCTTCCATCAACTGCCTGCTGGTGGGGCTGGCGGCGTGCGATACCGTACTCATCCTCACCTCCATCCTGCTATTCGGGCTGACGGCGGTGTTCCCCTACACTGGGAGCATGCGGTACTATTACTACCATGTGTGCCCGCACATCACACCCTACGCGTACCCCATCGCGAATGCGGCGCAGACCATGTCCGTCTACCTCACACTAATCGTCACCATCGAGCGGTGGGTGGCTGTGTGCCACCCGTTCCGTGCCAAGGCGCTGTGCACGTCGTCGCGGGCGCGCTGGTACGTGCTGGGTACTGCTGCCTTTGCGCTCGCTTACAACACACCCAAATTCTTTGAAGCGGAGCTGGTTCAGCGCCTGGTAGACGGAGAGTTGGTGTACTGCGTTACAGCTGACCTTGAATTTCGCACTGAGTCCTACATCGTGGTCTACATTCATTCGCTCTATATGATCGTCATGTACATCGTACCCTTCACCGCTCTAGCCGCGCTCAACGCATGCATTGTGCGCCAGGTGCGGCGAGCTCAGGCCGAACGCGCACGCCTCTCACGCGTACAGCGTCGCGAGCTGGGGCTGGCTACTATGTTGCTGGTGGTGGTGCTGGTGTTCTTCCTTTGTAACCTGCTGCCACTCGTTACCAATTCTTTTGAAGTATTTCTTGATGACCAGTTTGACAAGCTTGACCCGCTCGTGAAGACGAGTAACCTGCTAGTAACGATAAACAGTAGCGTCAATTTCGTCATCTACGTCATCTTCGGGGAAAAGTTCAAGCGTGTATTCCTGAAAATGTTCTGCGCGGGTGGTATGCGGCGACGGGACTCACCCGAGCACACCCGCGATGATTCGTTCGCGTCGTGCGGCGAGCGCGTTTCACTACGGCTGGCGCGCAACGGCACGCTGAGACGCTCCGAGGCACGCAGCTCACGCAGTACAGCATTAACAGGCAGCGGCCGTCCACGACCCTCGCCCGCGCCCGCACCTACTGTCTACTACCCGGCGCCAGTCACGGAGCTCTCGAGTACGTCAGACTCGCGCTGGAACAACGGACACTCGCGTGCTCACTTCTAACGGCGCACGCCGCCTGCAGCCGCCGCGCGAATGACGTTCTGATGTTGTGCGCGTGCGCTTGTCAATGTGTGTGCGATCGTGACTCGTCAGCAGCGGCTTGCCCGTGGTACTTTTGTGGTTAATCTCAGCGTTCAAGTAGTGGTCGGTGTTGTGTTAAGCAGTTAGTTATGAAGAGTACCGAACTAGATCCGACCTGCCGACCCTCCTCTAGAAGTACCCACATACCGCGTTGTGTAAATGCACTGTACAGTAATTGTATATAGCAATGTTGTTGTCGTTGCGAACTTACGAATTATCAGCTCGACGTCGAGTTGTCGTCATGACCGTGAACTACGAATTATAAAATTGTTATGTGAATGTATGACTTTGTAAATACGTCGTTATATTATGAGGTTTGTCACGAGTGATGTCTCACGCGTTGACGCGTTATTCATTCAATAAAATATCATTTAATGTGTGTTCACTTTATTTTGAAAACCCTTCGTACTGCAGTACTATATAGGAGCATCTCGTCGTGAGCAAAACGGAATGGGTAAGGATTAGAACATGGAGTGTATGCAACCAAATATTGGAATTAGGCGAGGGATAAAAGTCAAACCTAATATTAAAGATTGCTGCCATTTTCAGACCTCCTACTAACTACTGTCTAAGAATCATATAAACCTATCAAAATGATTTTTTTTACACTCCGTAAAGACTCAGTTTACCATACGCCAAATTTAAAATCTCGTACTTACTATTTTACGAAAACTGAACGTCTGAAAATCAGTTTTTGGAGGTGACTCACAAACTAACGGATGTTTTCCTTTACTCTTGTGCTGTGAGACCTTGCTTCTTATCAAATTTCATGATTCTAGGTCAATGGAAAGCACCCTGTAAATTTTGATTTACCTGCGAATTGTTAAAATTTGGCCGTCTCTTTTGATTGCGTTGACTTAAAAGCTTTATTTTTTTACAGCTGCAAGGTTTTTTTTTTAATATTAATTTCGACTTGATGCCTCCAGGGGTTCCTGAGAAAAAGGGTCTTGACAGACAGACAGATAGGCAGGCGGACGACAAAGTGATCCTATAAGGGGTTCTTTTTTTTCTTTTCGAGGAACGGAACCCTAAAAACCGTCAAGTTCAGTCATGTTACATTTTAAATCTTGTGACTGGTTTAATGTACACTTGACTAGTTTTTTGTTGCATAACTATTTTCATACCTACCCATACAAAAAACTCGTCAAGTTCAAGTTAAACCATTCGTATATTTGTAGTATAATATAACATGGTTGAACTTGACACTAAATTCTAGTTTGTTTTCTTGTTTAGTGAGGAAGAACTTGTCCCTACATTCACATTTATGTATTTGATCTGATCAAATATGTAAACATACGAATCTGATGAATATCTAAAAGACTTATACGGACACATATTTTTATTTAATTTCGTCACATTTACATGCATAGGTACTTTTGGGGTCAGTGTCATATATCGTTTATGGCCGTCCGTCTGACTGACGCAAACCTATAGCAGGAACACCAACGGCTTGGACATTACATAAACGAAGAGGGCATTTAGTATTCTGTGACTGTCCTGTATCTAGTGACCACACAGTCTATACCCTCACTGAAAACATAAAGCGATCTACACGAGGCCTATTCTATACTTTTAAAAGATCAAAGCAGCAGTTTTATCGATGTGAATAAATCTCACGTGTTCTCTCAACGACGACAGAGCGCAGAATGAATGCAGAATGCGTATGTACAATTTGAAATTCGGGATCTTTTTTACTATTTGGCTTATAAGGCCTCTCCTGACAACGGGTTGTCCTCAACCGGTAAACATGGCGTGGCGTTGGGCACGTAGCGTATATTGAAAAATGTACCACATTTACCGAACACCTCAAATCAAATCAAATCACATTCTTTATTTCCAAATGGGCCATATCTTTTACGATAAATTAAACAAAGATTTCTTGGTTTAAGATATACTTCAAAAAACGGAAAGTACATATTTGAAAACGTGTTTTAACGATGAGTTGTTAGCGAGAGAATGCCTTGTACATTTGTAATAAAGTGAATCAAACGAATGGCGAATAAAATCTACAAGTTCGATGAATGTGTCGTAGACATCCTCGGGGGCCTTGAAAGCTATAGGTGCAGCTTTCAACGTCAGTGATTTAGGTCTTCATCCGGAGAGGGCAGTAGACACAGTCTGTTGATGGCTCTTCGCAATGGGCCCTGTGAGGTAGTTACGTCGGCAACTCGAGGCACACCATCACTGCCAGGAAATAACTTTGAGACTCGCCCGAGGCGCCAGCATAGAGGAGGGGAGCTTTCCTCCTTGATTAAAACTAGGTCATCAACCTTCAGATCTCTGCATCGCACCTTCCATTTTGTCCTTTGTTGGAGTTCGGAGACGTACTCTGTGGACCACCTCTTCCAAAAGTGCTGACAAGCTTGTTTCAGACGCTGAAAGCGGTCAAGGCGACTTGTGTTATAGTCTAGCAAGTACGGCGATGGCAATGACGTCAAAGGCCTACCAATTAAAAAGTGACCCGGGGTAAGGGGAGATAGGTCTTGGGGTGAAGGACTTAGACATAAAGGTCGGCTGTTTAGTATCGCCTCAATCTGAGCGAACAACGAACTCAGTTCCTCGAAAGTCAAGTGAACGTTTTTTATGGTTCGATTTAAGTGAAATTTCGCAGACTTGACCCAGGCCTCCCAGAGACCACCAAAGTGAAGAGCGTATGCTGGCGAGAAGCGAAATTCAATGCCTTCGCGAGATGCATAGTCAATTATAGACTCACTGTTAGTCTGCAAAAATGAATTTATTTGTTTCGCTGCTGCAACAAAATTTCTACCATTGTTGCAATATATGACTTTAGGTTTACCTCTACGGGCTATAAATCTTTTTAACGTCAATACAAATGCGTCCATTGTCAAATCACTAACAACTCTAAATGGACACACTTGTACCGAAAACTAATGAAGATGCACAAGTAACTTTTAGTTATTTTGCAACCGCGTCCTTTGCGGTCTGTAATAAGAAAGGGACCGGCAAAGTCGGTACCTATTGTGCAGAATGGAAAATCAGGTTCTACGCGATCTGCAGGTAAGTTTCTCATAGTGTTATCCATAGCACGAGCACTAAAACGACGACAGATTACGCAATCGCACGCTGCACGTCTAGCTAAAGTTCTACCTTCTACAGGCCAGTAGCGTTCTCTAATACATGCCAAGAGGTGCTGCGGACCAGCGTGCAACAAGCGTAGATGCTCCTGTTTGAATAGGAGCTTGGTTAGGTAATGACTGGAATGTAATAGAATAGGGTGACGTTTGTCATATTGGTAAGCTGATGAATCGATGCGCCCTCCGACTCGAATAATGCCATCCTCATCTAAAAATGAATTTAGAGACGCAAGAGCGGCTTTAGAATTTAAAGATTTGCCTTTTTGTAGTAATCCTAACTCTATAGGGAAGGCGTCTTCTTGGGCTAACTTTAAAGAAAATTTGTGAGCATTTTCTAGCTCAGAAACTAAGAGGGGACCTTGTATTTTATCTGCTTTATTGTATGTTTTACAGTTATTTATAAATCTAAAAAGTCTTGCTAGAACTCTAATAACAGCGGTTAAAGAAGGATACGTAGCAAAAACTACAGACAAATCGGGCATGGAAACTGCCTCCTCCCCACCCAAAGTATGGTGGGACTTTAGCTCTGGTAATTCTATTGAGCCTAAATTATAAGCAGGCGGCCAGGAAACTCCTGATTCTGAAAGAAAAGATGGACGGTTCCACCATATAGAAATGTCTGCCTGGTCTGGATCGACTAGGTCAGCTGGATTAAGAGAGGTGGGTACGTAACGCCAGTCAGTGTGATTTGTCAGCTCATTTATAGCAGCTACTCTGTGGGCAACAAAGACTTTAGTTTTACTAGAGTTAATTCAACCCAAAACAACCTTAGAATCTGTCCAATATACTTGACGCTCTATAGGGCAGCGTAATGCAGCTGTGACAGTAGCAGTCAGTTGACCCTTAATAGAGTGGCGCAAAGTTCGAGCCGTGGTACAGTGGTAGGCTTAATGGGTGCAACCCGTGATTTGGCGCATACCAGGCTAACTTGTGTTGCGCCCGTACTAGAAACTGACCTCAAATACACACAGCTACCGTAAGCGCACAGTGAAGCCTAGGAAAAGCAATGTATTTCTACAGAAATATAATCATCAATCAAAATGCGTCGTGGAATTCTGAGAGAAGATAAATTTAAAGATTTTGTTGAGAACTGTAACCAAGAAGATCTTATTTCTGAAGGATCAGGTTCATCCCAATCCGTTTTGTAACTCCATAACTTTTGTAACAGAATTTTAGGTTTAATTGTGAAGATTGATAGAAGACCAAGAGGGTCGAATATTTTAAAAGTTGAAGAAAGTATAGTCCTTTTTGTTACATTTTCGGAAGTTGAAATATCGTGCTGATAGTGGAAATCATCGGTAGAAGGCGTCCAACCCACACCTAGTGTACTAGTGGCATTACTAATCATAAGGTTACCATTTTCCAGGTTAACAGAGTCTTCGAGTAACTCAGGTGAGTTCGAACGATATTTACGTACGAGTAAGTGAAAACCTCCTCTAGCTAACTTAGAAGAGACGCCGAGACGGATATGACGTAACTCCTCCCCAGTGCTCGGTCCGGTAAGCAAATCGTCGCAATATAGGTCATCCTGGATTATAGTTTTGATCTTGTGATCTTCATACTGTTCACCTATCTGCCAAAGAGAACGAGTAGTAAGGGAAGATGCACTAGCAAATCCGTAAGTAACTGTATTTAAACGTAGGGTCCTTATAGGCTTATCTTCACTATCACGCCACAAAATGAGTTGAAGATTGCGATCAGCATCCCTGAGGAGTACAGAGCGAAACATTTTCTCGATGTCTCCTGTTAAAACAAACTTATGTTGTCGAAAACGTATATTAAACAATGATTCTTGCACTACTGGTCCCACCATTTGTAAATCGTTAACGGAAATCCCAGATGTAGTACGAGATGACGCGTCAAAAACAACGCGTAATTTAGTCGACTCACTTTGTTCCTTTATTACTGGATGGTGGGGCAAGAAATAAGCATTCAAAGGTCTAGACTCCGGGGATTCAGATAGGTGACATAATACTTCATATTCATTAATAAATTGACAATATTGTATTTTTAACTCTGGTTGTTTTCGGAAACGAGCCTCTAAATTGAAAAACCTCTTTTTTGCCAAATTATAAGAATCACCTAAACAATCCGTGTTGTCACGAAGTGGCAACCCTACACAAAATTGACCATTACTAGTGCGAGTAGTGTTGGTGAGAAAATGATGCTCGCACAATTTTTCTTCATTACTAAGGGGTTTTTTCTGAGGGAAGCTCTCTAGTTCCCAAAAATCTAGTTAACTCATCGTATATATTAGACAAACCATCATTATTAGAGACCAAATTGTACGTGACTGATTTAATTTTATTTTCAGTAAAATTAGGCAAAGGTCCCGTGACGAGCCATCCCAATTTGGAAGCTTGGAGTTTAGGACAACTATGTCCTAGCGAATACTGCTGAGCGCCTATGATGTCCCAGAATAAGTCAGCACCGATCAAAATATCTATTGGGGATGGTTCATTATAAAAAAAAACTACGTTTTAGAAAACCGACTTCAAAAACTAAAAAGTAGAAAATAACTTAATAAAGATTTAATTTAATACACCTGTTATGCAAACCTAATACCTTTAATATTAATAAAGTACTATTATTTGTATGTGCTACCTATTGATAGGATTGAAGTCGGTGCCAAGCGGCGAGTGCAGGTAACTACTGTTACATTTGGCTTGGCACCGACTTCAATCCTATCAATAGGTAGCACATACAAATAATAGTATTTTATTAATATTAAAGGTATTAGGTTTGCATAAGAGGTGTATTAAATTAAATCTTTATTAAGTTATTTTCGCTCGCTCCGCTTCAATGACAGGTAGCCTAAGACCCACTTATCGGGACACGTGTTAATAATAATATATAATCAACCTAAATGAAAACTCCTAAAAAAGCCGTCCACAAACTAAAATTACCTACATCGTCCACGTAAACAAAAATATTCATAAAAAAAAACCAATGGGCCAAACTATGTTAAATTTTTATGGGTCCAAATGGCAACTATTCCGCATCAAACTAAAGAAGAATCACGTAAATCGGATCATAAATCTCAGCGTAATCGGTGTACATACATGAAAAAATAAATACCAATCGAATTGAGAACCTCCTCCTTTTTTAAGTCGGTTAAAAATAGCATACTATACGCTCCTCCCTCTGTCGATCAAACCGATGAACGCGCGGCCCGTGCTGTCTGCGTTCTGTTGTTTACAATATAGGAAGGGTCGGCCAGTAGTCAGGTAGCAGCGATGCACTAGCGATGCCGTGTACAAGTATCACTGAAATAGATTAATTCCGTACGCTTAAGTTTACCAGTAATAATAACTTGTGAGAGAAAACGTTATTTGCAAATTTGTAAGTTTAAATCGGGAAGATATGTATCCTTATTGTATTTATGGGCAGAATTAGATAATATACTATAAAAAGAAGCTATTGTAGTGCTACAGTTATTGAAATAGTGCTTGGTTAAATAAGTAATCGCTAGAACTAGTTACGAGTACGTTGAAAATTATAAGTGCATGAATTAAGATGGCGGGTAAGTTAATTGATGAGTGAATGAACACTGAAGTGAAATTAATTAAGACCAAATTTGTGCTTTGCCTATTCTATATAGGTTGCTTTGGTGACTAGGCAGACTAGACACAAAATAGAAAAGAATAAAATTTCACTTGCTCTCGAGAAACAAAGCCTGCTAAATGCACAGACCGAATGATTTAGATAGGTAAGTTAGTAAGATGGAACGGGCTCACTTTTTAAGTAGATAGGCAGGACTCCTTTGTCCTCTCGTAGTGTGGAGTACTAGTGGATAGGTTCTTTTAACCGGTTTATGGTGGATTTCGCTTGATCGGAGTTCCGTAGTCTCAGCAACGTTCCCAGAATAGCTTTTCGAAGGTATGGTTGTTTGACCCAGGTAAATAGGTTCCCAGTGTATGCAGCACAGTGATATTAGAATATTAGGCACGGCCTTCCCTTGGTACTGGTAAGATTTTCGGTTGGTGTCGACTATATCCTTCTAATACCCTTGACACAGGAACATTCGGAGTATATATTTGCTTCAATCCGATGATTGAGGTCCTGTCATGGTCGCCAATTTTGTTTACGATAAATTAAACAAAGATTTCTTGATTTAAGATATACTTCAAGAAACGGAAATTTACAAATTTGAAAACGTGTTTAAACGATGAGTTGTTAGCGAGAGAATGCCTTGTACATATGTAATAAAGTGAATGAAACGAATGGCGAATGAAATCTAAAAGTTCGATGAATGTGTCGTAGACACATATAAATAAATTTATAAAAGTGGTTGCACAAATGTACATTATTAATGAAAAATATGGTGTCTCCAATAAAATTATGTTCGTTTTACGCTATTCTTAGCAATGTAGTTCCGCACCTTTTGAACTAGTTGAGGCTATATCTTAGGAGGTTACTGTTCATCAGTGCTAATAATATCCTACATTACAAATTTCATATATGTGGAGATAGAAATGCGCAAAAACAATATTAGGTAAGTAGTGGTTACACTTATGTTAGGATATCACACATTTGCCAAGTTGTAACTAGTGTCTACAAAAGATTCAGAGACATCATACTCTAAGGTTTTTAAATATTTAAAAATGTATTCCTTACATTTTATTTTAGTCAGCTTAGGGAGATTTGGAATTAACCTAGCTAGTCGGTTATAAAGGAATGGTACAAGAAAAGGAGTGAATCTTTGTGTAAAAGTAGTTCTGCATAATGGAGCTGTAAATATCTTGTCCTCAAAACTGTTATACAGCCACATCCTTAATAGGGTCCTTCGTATCACACATTAACCACAGCTGAAGATTTAGAAAGCTACGACTTACCAACTTACCATTGAATTGAAAAGTTCGCAAAACAATAATTGATAAGACGGATAGATAACACTTTATGTGTACACCAGTCTTACAGTAGAAGTATCATAAGAAGAGTCATTAAAACATGAAACCCAGAGAATGTCCGGGCTATGATTTGATTACAGGTACAATACTACGGCAACTACCTTTGTTTGTCTAAAAATTTCTGCTACCAATATACAACGTCATGAGCAGACTACTTCATGTCTCCGCAATGGAAAACGGCGCAAATCTTAATGGTTCCCAAACCTGATAAATAGCTCGTACAGGCCAATTAGTTTACATCAAAGGTAGATGACGTTTCATTTACCTTTTCAACAAATAATGCCTATTATCAAAAAAAACACAACCCAGATATGCCTACTCAACCATCAATTTGGATTCCGACAAGAGCACTTTACAATTGACCAGGTGGTGTACCTGGTCAATTGTAAAGTCTAGTTAATAAAATCCCCAAAACATTTGAAGACAAAGAGTATTGTGCTGCAGCATTTCTTGACATTTCTCAAGCTTTTGATAGAGTTTGGTACAGCGGTCTCCTGTACAAGCTTAAAATAGACTTTTGAAGCGATCTCTTTTTAATCCTCAAATCATACCTAAAGGATAGATACTTCTTTGTAACATTAGGTGAAGCCACAACAAAACTGTATCTGATTGTTGCTGGAGTTCCACAGGAAAGTGTGCTCGGTCCAATCTTATATTTGCTACACACTGCTGATTTCCCTACATCAAAGACAGTCACCACAAGAACCTTTGCAGAGGATAGACCTGTATGGGTGTCCCACAAAAACCCTAAAGTTGCAACCGTTATGCTACTAAGCTGCTTGGAGCGAGGGAGCACACGCAATGGCCGTTAAGCTTGTACTAATCGGATAATATTAATTAAACATTATCTAAGAACTGAGCTGGAGGATTAACATTGGCATACCTTGCAATGTAAGAATTTAGGAGGCGAAATTGGGTTATCCATGTTCAGGCACAGGCTATTATTTGTTTCGGGTTCATCTTCCAAAGACATGCTAGGGTCAACGTTAAAAGAGGGTACAGGGTCCAAAAGAAAGCCATGGTCGTCGTGAGAAGAATAATCATTTTAGTTAAAATCCAAGAAAATTCAATTGTCGATTAACGCGTGCGTAACCGAAAAGCGAATGACTGATATATCTGTCATAACATAAAACAACATATTAGTCAAGGACTGCCATTATGTGACAAGAAAATTAGCCAATACACTTTAAAACAACTTATAGCCATTTATTTATGAGAATTTTTTTTTAAATTTATTTCACAAAAATACTTACAAAATTAATTTATAAATAATTTTAAACGAGATATTTATTTATTAGTTTGCTAATATATATATATTAGTTTGCTATAATACTGCTGTATTGGCTCACGTTTACCACAATTGTTTTAATATGCAGCACAATCGAGCCAATTTTATTGCAGATTGTGTACGATTTGAGTCAATATAAATATTTATAAATGTTTTTTTAACCACATTTATTGGCCACTACCAGACTCTCAGCAATATTTATTCCAGATTAAAAGAAAACTATTACTAAATTTATTTGTTTACGAAACTGCTGCCCGCGCTTAGGCCGAAATCACAGTAGTAATGCACTAGGGTTTAAATTACCTGTGATTAAGATTCCGAATTTCGACGGTACCTATTTTAAGTGGTTGGAATTTAAAGAAACATTTGTTTCGTTAGTTCATATTAATGAAAAAGTTGAAAGTATTCATAAATATCATTACTTACAATCATATTTCGAGGGAGAAGCCGCTCAAGTGATTGCCAATTTAGAGGTTTCGCATAGTAACTATTCTGAAGCATGTAAACTATTATGCGATCGTTAAGACAATAAGCGTCAATTGATAAACAACCATCTCAAGGCATTATTTAATGAAAATGATAAGTCCTTAAGATTTATCATTGACCATGTCACAAAGAATTTACGCGCTCTTATTTCGCTAGGGCTCCCTACTGACAAATGGGATGTTCTTATCATATATATTATTGCAGGAAAATTAAATAGTAGCACATATTTTAAGTGGGAAGAACACAGAAATAATTTAAGCGACATACCACCTACACTTAACGATTTCTTCAGTTTTCTAAAAGCTCGCGCTGATGTTTTAGAAACTGTTTATCGTCATAAACAGGATAATCAGGATAACAAACAGAAACAGTTTTTTGGTAATCAACATAAACACAATAGCTCAAGGTCATTAGTCGTTTTGCCAAACGAAGACAACACTTTTTCATCTAAATTAACAGAGTGTTTGTATTGTAAAAATAAGCATCTCCTTTATGAGTGTTCGTCCTTTAAGTTAAAGTCTCTTCAGGAAAAATTTGCCTTTGTTTCTTCTAACAAATTGTGTGAAAATTGTTTAAGACCCGACCATATTGTTAAATGTTGTCGACTTCCAGGTACCTGTCGTCATTGCAAATTACGTCATAATTCTCTTCTTCACAAACCAGATGAAATCGAAAGTTCACATTCAATTAATTCTGTCACTATGTCTTCTTCTATATACCCCTCTGAAGTACTCTTATGTACTGCTAGAGTAAAAGTTACCAACCCAGCAACAAACGAGTCTATAATAGTACGAGCGCTACTCAATAGCGGAAGTCAAACGACTATCATCATCTGTAAAACGCCACCTAAACCTGATTCCTCAGCCATCCGACGTTAGCATAATAGGCATTGGTAACAATAAATTAAATAACACAGAACGCTGTATTATACGCATTAATTCAGAAACTAGTCAATTTAATGTAATTGTTTCATGTTTAGTTTTACCTCAAAATTACAGGCCACCTACCTAAAGTACACTTCGATATTAAAAAATTAAACATTGGTCAATTTTAGTTAGCTGATCCCTCTTTTAATGAACCATCCCCAATAGATATTTTGATCGGTGCTAACTTATTCTGGGACATCATAGGCGCTCAGCAGCATTTGCTAGGACATAGTTGTCCTAAACTCCAAGCTTCCAAATTGGGATGGCTCGTCACGGGACCTTTGCCTAATTTTACTAAAAATAAAATTAAATCTGTCACGTGCAATTTGGTCTCTAATGATGATGGTTTGTCTAATATATACGATAAGTTAACTAGATTTTGGGAACTAGAGAGCTTCCCTCAGAAAAAAACCCCTTAGTAATGAAGAAAAATTGTGCGAGCATCATTTTCTCACCAACACTACTCGCACTAGTAATGGTCAATTTTTTCGTGACAACACGAATTGTTTAGGTGATTCTTATAATTTGGCAAAAAAGAGGTTTTTCAATTTAGAGGCTCGTTTCCGAAAACAACTAGAGTTAAAAATACAATATTGTCAATTTATTAATGAATATGAAGCATTATGTCAACTATCTGAATCCCCGGAGTCTGGGCCTTTGAATGCTTATTTCTTGCCCAACCATCCAGTAATAAAGAAACAAAGTGATTCGACTAAATTACGCGTTGTTTTTGACGCGTCGTCTCGTACTACATCTGGGATTTCCGTTAACGATTTACAAATGGTGGGACCAGTAGTGCAAGAATCATTGTTTAATATACTAGTTCGTCGACAACAAGAGACATCGAGAAAAGTGTCTAGTGTGTGTGTTTAGATTAGGTTAGGTTAGGTTTAAGAAAAAAAAAAAAAAAAAGGTTAGTTTAGCTCTGGCCGCCCAGAATAGGGCGCGCCTCTTCTCATGTTTTTTGGTAGACATCGTCAGTTTACATGTTTGGTCTATCGCTTTCGTGATGTTATTTATTGTAATCTCAATTTGTTCTACATCTTTAATTTTTTCTATTTCGGATTCTGTGAATTTGTTGTCTTTTTTCAATTGGCCAAACTCCTTATGAAAATTTGACCAATTGGCTTTCCTAGTATTAAATTTTCTTGTAGTTCTCTGGACTTTGATACCTTTAGACTTTTGTAAGAGAATTTTGAACATTATGCCATTGTGATCCGAGCTCGTGAGACTCTCTTCGACTCTCTAGTCGCCTATCAGGTCCAACATGTCGTTGGAACAAGCGGTGATGCCCACGTGACTGCTGTACCGTTTCCCTTCTCGGATTGTGTCGAAGATCGGTGTTTCCCCCCGGTTCAGGATATTAAGGTTGAGCTCTTCGAGAGTTCCTGCCATCTCCTCCCCCCTGTAGTCGACTTTCGGACTACCCCACCATATGCTTTTGCATTAGCGTCCCCTCCAAAAATATTTTTTCTGGAGCCAACTGCGCGCTCTATCTTCTTTAAATGTTCCAGATAGGGCTCGATGGGCTGGTCTGGCTCAATATAAAAGCAGACAAGCCTGATCTCCCAGGCACTGGTCTGGATTCCCACCACTGAGATGTTATTTGTGGTGAGTTTCGGGTACTGTTTGACTACAAGTTCGTTATTAAAGATAGCAATTGCTGCTTTAACAGTCCCATCTCCTGTCCCTGTGTTCTGGAAGACCCTAACGCCTCTGTGACTCCTCATTTCTTTCGCTCCTGCCAAGTACGGTTCTTGAAGAAGTGCCACTACTACTCCGCGCTTCGTAGCCTCTATTAAGAGTTCGTTTGTAGCCAGCTTCTTACGTTGAAGGTTAGCCTGCAGTATACCATACGGGGTTTTTTGCATTGGGGTGCCTTTAGCAGTACGCGGCCGTTGATCTGGCCACGTCATCCCACTTTTTACGTACGGGGCAGTCTTGGCTAAATGCATTATGTGGCATGCCGTACTCCATTTTCGACCTTGTACAGTTTCTGCAGGCAGGTGGTGAGCCTGACAGCCAGTCCGGGCATTCCGGTCTCATGTGAGGACCACTGAAGTGGCCGCATAAATCCGCAGGTTCTTTACAAAGTCGCTTACCATGCCCGAAGCCTAAGCATCGAGTGCACTGGACCAGTGGTGTCTGATCCTCGTTGGAGGTCAACGTGCACAGTTCCTATTTCTATTGCCCGTCCCCAGATGGTGGGCGAGACGCTAATAATGACGTGGCCAATATGGTTAGGTTAGGTTAGGTTAGGTTAGGTTAGGTTAGGTTAGGTTAGGTTAGGTTAGGTTAGGTTAGGTTAGGTTTTTTTTTTTTTTTTTTTTTTTTTGTTGAACGCACCCGTCATCACAGGGCGTTAGGCTCTATTTTCCCCTGATATTCGTCAAGGATTTTAGTGCAGGGAATCTTTATTTATTCTTTTCTTAGGGACTAATTTGTTGTTGCCTTTCTGGCTTTTATTTATTGACTCTTATTCTATAACATCTTACTAAGTACTATATCTATTCTGCAGCTTTAATAACTAGCGTGTTTTATGTTTTTAGTTCTATCTTATCTATTTTTTTTTTATTTTCTAACAATTCTTATCTTATTTTCTAATCTTATTACTACTTGCTAACGCATATAACATAGATTATATGTTACAGCAAGTTCTTATGTACTATTTCTTTTATTTACTATTCTACATATTTTGAGGCAATAATTTATAAAATATTCGCTACTTTTTTTACTTACTAGAAGACTGTGTAAATTTTCTTTTGTGACACTAGTTTCTAGCTTGCTACTAAGTTCGTAGCGCTCACGGTCGTGGATAGGGCATTCTATTAGGAGGTGAGTAATTGTTTCTTCGCTGGCTGAATCACAAGCGCACGATGGGCTGTCCCTGCACTTGAATCGGTTCAAGTACTGGGAGAACCCACCATGCCCCGTTAGGATTTGGTTGGCATGGTTCCATTCGTTTACCCGCTCTGCCGCTTCTCTGGTGCGGCGATGGTCGGAGTTGTCCGAGCTCTCTAGGTCTTCGGGGTAGAATGTCTCAGCTAGTAAGTCTGCCGATTCTTTGGGGTTCAAGTGTTTACCTTCTTTGGTTTTAAGGGTCATATCCTCTTCTCTCCTGGCGGTTCTTCCGATGATCCTGTAGATCCCTTCCCACATTCCTTCTCTGTCCTGTTTCCCGCAGAACTCTTTCCAGCTATCAGTACGGGCTTTCTTGGCGTGGCACTCATAGTCTTCTTTCTTTTGCAGGTATTCTTCGACGACTTTATCTCTACGGTGCGGCGCAGCGTTCTTTATCCTTCGCCTGAAGGTCACCATAGTCTTCTTTTTCTGTGCGAGCTCCTCATTCCACCAAGGGACTGTTATTGTGTCCTTATTTTTCTTTATTGGCATGCTCTCCTTGCATGCTGAGGTGATTATTTTCGTGTATTCATTAACAACATTCTCTAGATCGGCTTTATTATTGATATTTTCGATAGCTATTTTGTTAATGTTAGATTGTATCTTTAATTCCGTCAGTATAGCGTTAAATTGTTCCCAATTAGCTTTCTTGGTGTTATAGAGCCGGGTGGTTCTCTGAACTCCGAAACCCTTGCTCTTTTGAAGCTTAATTTGGAACATTATGGTGTTGTGATCTGAGCTCGTCATCGATTGGTCTACCCTCCAATCATCTATTAGTCCCAATAAGTCGTCGGTACATGCTGTTATGTCTACGTAGCTTGTGTACGCCCTGTTACCTCTCATGGTGTCAAAAGTGGGCGTATCACCGGTGTTCAATGACTCCTCCAGGGTCCCGGACATCTCAACGCCCCTGTGGTCCTCTATGGTGCTGCCCCACCAGGTACTCTTAGCATTGCTGGTTAGGTTAGGTTAGGTTAGGTTAGGTTAGGTTTTTTTTTTTTTTTTTTTTTTTTTTTTTTTTTTTTTTTTTTTAGTAACACCCGTCATCACAGGGCGTTATTGAGTACAGCGTGCTGTGACTCATGTTAGTGTCACAGATTGTTCTTATTACTAATTTAATATTCTTCAATCAATTCATAACAGAATTCTTATCTAACACGTACAACGTAACCACGGCTCTCTCTTACGTTACAGTATTCTTACCATCTATATTGCCTTTCCTTATTCTATTACATTATTACTAACTTATAATTTATTCGCTTATTTTAAATAGTTACAACATTTTTATTTGCTATAGTGCCTTATATTTGCTATTTATTATATATTAACATTATATATAACATAACAAATGCTTATTCTACTTTGTTTCTCTTATTTACTATATCTACAATTTGTTCACAATATTTTATTAAATAACTATTCATTTTCTTATTTTTTATTATCATATTTAGGTTTTCTTTGCATAATTTCACATCTAATACTTGTTCTAACTCGTGTCTCAGTTTCATATGTACTGGGCACTCCAATATAATAAGTGCAATATGCTCTCGTCTCTGTCAGGCTCGCAAATGCAAGAGGGGCTATCCTTGCATTTAAACCTATGCAGGTATTGGGAGAATCCCCCATGTCCAGTGAGCACCTGCGTTACTTTTGATGTTACTGTAATGTTCCTAATTGTATGATAGGCGTCCACCGCGTTTGGAAAGAACACTTTCGTGACAGAGGCGGTTTCGCCTGACTGGAACCTTCCGTTCCATTCGTCCAGGGTATCCTCACGGATAGACCTTTTGACGAATGAGATCGGGCAACGATCATAGTCAGGCTTCCTCCGATTCGAAAGTGCTGCCTCCTTCGCTAGGAAATCCGCGCGCTCATTTCCTAAGAGACCCGCATGAGCTTTAATATGAAATAAGGCTATAACTTTATTCTCGTTTAAAGCTGTTCTGATATTATCGCGTGCCTTTAGTGCGAGTGGATGCAGTGCTCCGTGGTTTGCGATAGTCTCCAATGCCGATCTAGAGTCACTATAAATGCCGTAAGTGCGTTCGTTACGCTTCAGCACCTCACTTGTGGCTCTACATATGGCAAGGAGTTCCGCTTGGTACACTGTGCAGTACGCGGACAGACTGAGCTTGATAGCTTTGATCTCGGCCTCGCTATTCCATATGGAAAGCGCGGCTCCGACCTTGCCATCAAGCTTGCTGCCGTCAGTGTAAATACGCACTGCCTGCACATTGCACCCATCCACCTCAGCTTGAGTCATCAAGCTCACGAAACTCAGTGCCATATGTGTCGCCGGGTGAGGAACCTCCGCAAACGCCGCCACGCGCTCTACCTCCCTATCTCCGAGTACAAACCGGGACGACCCTCTTCTCGCCTCGTACAGTGCAGCTGCTTCCTGTATTCTGAGGTCCAGAGGCAGTATCCCGGCCAGTACTAAAGCCGAGTTAAGAGATACCGTGCGATAGGATCTGCACAGCTTTTGAGCGAAACTTCGCTGCACCGCATTTAAAGACTTCTGTACGCCTATCCTTCGCGCCGCAGGCGCCCACACGCTCGCTGCGTAGGTGATCACGGGTTCGACGGCTGCTGTATATATAACCCTAATGATCTCAGGGTGTAAACCCCAACTGACTTTGGCCGCGCGGGATAGTTGTTTGTAGATGTCGGTGGCCTTTCTACAAATATTAGCGACGTGTGTGTTGAAAGTCAATTTATCATCTATTGTCAGACCAAGAATTTTTACCTCTTTGGACATACCGATGCAAACCCCTCCCATGCTCAGTTGTGGGGTGTCATACTTCAATTTCCGCGTTATTAGCATAGCACACGTTTTGTGTGGTGCGAACTTCAGTTTATTCTGAGCCCCCCAATCCCGAACATAGGTGAGAGCCGCATTAGCCTGTCTTGATATGTCCAGTGCCGTGTCCCCCGTGAAGACGAGGACGACGTCATCCGCATACGCTTGACAATATATGTCCCGCTGTTCCAGTTCAAGCAATAGTGGGTTGAGGAGCAGATTCCAGAGTATCGGGCCGCTGATGGATCCCTGGACGCAACCTTTCTGGGTGTCCTTTGTGTGTATCTCCCCAGCGTACCTTAGGCCGACTCTTCTGTTGTCGAGATAGCTGTCCAGTAGCCTCCTTACATTGACCGGACACTTTTCCTCAGCCAGTCTGACTTTTATAGCTGGCCACCATGCGCTATCGAAGGCCCCCTCTATATCCAGTGAGACTAGGGTTACGAGCTTTTTCATCTCAATATTACCCTTAACATGGTTCACTAGATTATAGAGGGCGTCCTCGGTGCTCCTCTGGGGCATAAAGCCGTACTGACGAGTACTAATCCTCGGTACTAGGTGCCACCTGATCCTTGCTACTATCATCTTCTCTAGGATCTTCCCCAAGACTGGTAGCAGACCGATGGGCCTATAGGCCTTGGGGTTCTGATAATCGTCTGATCCGTCTCTGCGGCATCTTGGGGGAAAAATGTTGCGGCTAGTAAGGCAGCTGATTCCTTTGGGTTTAAGTACACACCGTCCTTTTTTAGCGGCAAGTCCTCTTGACGCTTTGCGGTCTTCCCGATAACTCTATAAATACCCTCCCACACGCCCTCTCTGTCTTGTTTTTCACAGAACGCTTTCCAACTTTGTATCTGGGCTTTCTTGGCTTGGCACTCATAATTTTCTTTGGCCTGCAGGTATTGACCGACAACTCTCTCTTTGCGATCAGTCGCTGCTCGTTTAATACGGCGTTTCTTAGTGACCATGTCCTTCTTTAGTTGCGCCAGCTCATCCGACCACCACGGCATTGAGAGTTTGGTTGTTGCAGCCTTCTTAGGTATGCTCTCTTTAGATGCTGCTGTTATGCCGCTTGTGAGGGAGTTAGTCAATGCCTCCAACTGGGTTTTTCCTTCGACTCTACCTATAGTTACAGGAGTGATGTTGTTTTCGGTGTTGAATTGTTTAAGTTTTCCATTAAACTTCTCCCAATTCGCCTTCTTGGTATTGTATAGGCGGGTCGTACGTTGGATGCAT
Organism: Euplagia quadripunctaria; assembly: GCA_963859945.1. Classification (NCBI taxonomy): domain Eukaryota; kingdom Metazoa; phylum Arthropoda; class Insecta; order Lepidoptera; family Erebidae; genus Euplagia; species Euplagia quadripunctaria. The sequence goes on along the minus strand of OY982560.1, from coordinate 1,215 downwards.
ATACCTTTCTCTCTACGTAGTAGTATTCTGAAGAGAATGGTGTTGTGGTCCGAGCTTGTCACTCCTTCGTCGAGTTGCCAGTCTGTTGTCAGTCGAATCATATTCGTGGAACAAGCTGTGATGTCCACATGGCTGGTGTACCTTCGATTTCCCCGTACTGTGTCGAAGGTTGGTATTTCGCCCCTGTTTAACACCTGCAGGTTTGACTCTTCCAGGGTCCCGGACAGTTCTGTACCCCTGTGGTCATTTATGGTGCTTCCCCACCAGGTATTCTTGGCATTGGCATCGCCTCCAATGAGCAGTCTTTTTGGGCCCGCCTTCACTACCGCTCTTTTTAGTTGATCCAGGTAAGGCTCTATGTCCTGGTCGGGTTCAAAGTAGAAAGAGACTACTGCGATCTCCCATGCTTTGGACCGGATCCTCACCACTACGATGTTGTTCGTGGTGAGTTCTGGGCACTGTATGACATCAAGGTCGGAGTTGAACACTACCACCGCAGCCTTGACAGTCCCGCTTCCATCATCCTCGCATTGGTAAACCCGCGCTCCTCGGTAGCTCTTCATTCTCCGAATCCCACCCACATACGGCTCCTGGACCAAGGCGAAAGCCAACTTCCGCTCGGCAGCTTCTATCATGAGCTCGTTAGTTGCAAGCTCCTTTCTTTGGAGGTTGGCTTGAGCCACTGCATAACTGCTGGTGAGGTTGCCTGCCCTGTTGTTGACCAGTTCAACTTTAGCAATACGCTACTCTCGCTCTTGCTAGAGCATCCCATCTTCTGCGCACAGGGCATTCAGTGCTGAACGCGTTGTGTTCTGCGTTGCTCATCTTTGCGTGCACACAATTTACGCATGATGGGGCTACTCCAGCGAGCATGTCTGCGCATTCAGCCCTTGTATGAGGGCCTCCGCAGTGGCTACATCTATCCACGGTTTCTTTGCAGAATCGTTTTCCATGTCCATACCCTAGACAGCATGTACATTGTACGAGTGGGGACTGATCTTCGACCCTTATCCGCTGTATATCGATATGGAGAGCGGTCTTTTCTAAGATTCTGCTCCAAAGCCGCGGTGAAACATTCACCACCACGTGGTGCGTGTGGGGGTTTCTTGTCTTCTTTTTGTACTTTACTTCCAGTCTATTGTCCTCTTGTCTAAGATCGTGGAATAGGTCACTGTTTTGATTTCTTATTGCCTTTACTATGTCATCGTCTGTGTT